>VWZI01022768.1:4232-34022 GCA_013396835.1 Psilopogon haemacephalus
TCTATTCTATTCTATATTGAAGGCTTCCCAAAATACTGCAGACCAATCATCACTTCAGGAAATTAAAAGCAATCGTCATTTCCTCCAGCCAGATGACTGGAAGCAGTGGGCCTACAAAAAAACACTGCTCTAATTAGGCTTCAGAGGGTGATTAACTGCTCACCTTTCTTGCATTACATGGGTAAACTAAGTCATAGCTGCTAGTACTGGCATCTGAAGTGGCAGAGCTGACACTTGAGTTAGTCCCTGTTGAGCTGAATGAATAACTTACACCCCAGCACTGTTTCCTCAGGTTCTCTCCCGTGGAATCCAGTGGTTAAACCACACTCCCTAATTATTCAACTATGTAAACCAGGGAAAAGTGTATTTTCACTGCAGCTCTTTGTCCTCCGAAGCTGGCAGTGAATTGCTGCTTGCAAACAACAGCAGAAGGACTTTCCAAAGAAGAATGATAGCAATTATCATAATGACAAGGCACAAAGCGGTTCGGTGCCAGACCACAATTGGAAATCTATTCTGTAGTAGACCAGAAAGGAGTAGGAAGGAAGTGAATTGTCCCAACCTGGCTGGCCCCTGTTAGCTGTGATTATAATGGTCTAATAACCTTAAAGCTGGATCCATGTGCCCCCATTAAACACTGTTTGTTTCATGTGCAGCTTTGATAACATAAACAAACATCGACGTCCCCAAATCAATCCTTGGGATAATGACTAGGAAATCTTTCCAGATAGAGAGTGGCATTTGTAGCTACTTGCTGGTGCTTATTTTCAGGCTTTTCTTGAGCCAGCAAAACAGATGTTTTACATCATATTCCTTTTACCTACTACTTAGAATCATAGAATCAGTCAAAGTTGGAAGGGACCACAAGGATCATCTAGTTCCAAACCCCCTGCCATGCTGAGGGGCACCCTACCCTAGATTAAGCTGGACAGAGCCTCATCCAGCCTTGCCTTAAACACCTCCAGGGAAGTGGCCCCAACCACCTCCCTGGGCAACCCATTCCAGGGCCTCACCACTGTCATGCTGAACAACTTCCTCCTCATATCCAATCTGAATCTCCCCACCTCCAGCTTTGCTCCATTCCTTTTAGTCCTGTCACTCCCTCATAGCCTAAAAAGTCCCTCCCCAGCTTTTCTGTAGGCCCCCTTCGAATAGTGGAAGGCCACTAGAAGGTCATCTGGGAGCCTCCTCTTCTCCAGCCTGCACAGCCCCAACTCTTTCAGTCTGTCCTCATAGCAGAGGTGCTGCAGCCCCCTGAGCATCCTCCTGGCCCTTCTCTGGACACACTCCAGCATGTCCACATCCCTCTTGTAATAGGGTCTCCAGAATGGGACTTTTCTGGGTTTGTAGTATGTGGAAGACTAACTTTGGTTTTAAAATTAGTTTTATTACTTGGTGTACAAAAAGAAATGAAATGTCATGAATATTTGGGGTTGCTGATGCTTGGTGTTAGAATGACAGTGCAGTGCTATCAGGCTGCAGATAGTATGTAGCATGCTCATCAGTCCTTCTCTTTGCCAGCTCTGCCTCTGTGATGCCTCTAGCAACTGAACAGCTGCTTCAGTGGTGGATCCATGTGCTTCAGGGAAGACTAAACTCATGTTTTTTCCAAAGATTTCATTTCATAGAATCATAGAGTCCTTTTGGTTGAAAAAAAGACCTTTCAGATCAAGTCCAACCACTTTAACTTAGCACTAACAAGTTACCATTAAATCATGTCCCTGAGCACCACATCTACATGTCTTTAAAATACCTCCAAGGATAGCGACTCAACCACTTTCATGGGCAGCTTGTTCTGGGGCTCAACAACCCTTTCAAGCAAGTAAATTTTTCCATTGTAAATCTCCCACAGCTCAATTTGAGGCCATTTCCTGCCATTTGCTGCTTGGGAGGAGAGGCCAACACCCACCTCACTCTAGCCTCATTTCAGGTGGATTTAGAGAGCAATGAGGTCTCCCTTCAGCCTCCTCTTCTCCAGACTGAAAACCTCCAGCTCCCTCAGGTACTTTTCACCATACCTGTGCTCAAGACATTCTCACCAGCTTCGCTGCACTTTTCTAGATCTGCTGCAGCACTTCAATGTCTTTCTTGTAGCAAGGCCCCTTTACTGTAAGGATCACATTGCACTGGAACAGGCTCCCCAGAGAGGCTCTGGAGTCTTCTCTGGAGAATGTCAAGGCCTGTCTGGATGTGTTCCTGTGTGACTTGAGCTAGATTGTGTGGTCCTGCTCTGGTAGAGGGGTTGGACTCGATGATCTCCTTGAGTCTCTTCCAACCTCTGACATCCTGTGATCCTGTGAACACTGCTGCCCTGTTTAGTGTCATCTCCAAATTTACTGAAATGCTACCATAGCATTTTATCTGGTAACTAATAGTAACTGAGAATTAGTAGAAGGGTATGCTCTGGTCAGACCTCACCTGGAGTACTGCATCCAGCTCCACAGCCTGGAAGGAAGGACATAGATCTGATGGAGTGGCTCCAGAGGAGGGCCACAAAAATCATCAGGGGCTGGAGCACTTCTTCTACAAGGATAGGCTGAGGGAGCTGGGATTGTTCAAGCTTGGAGAAGAGGAGGCTCCAGGGAGACCTCATAGCAGCCTTCCAGTACCTGAATAGGGCTACAAGAAGGATGGAGAGAGACGGTTTACAAAGGCCTGTGGTGACAGGATGAGGGCAATGGCTTCAAACTAGAGAAGAGCAGATTTAGATCATATGTCAGAAACAGGTTCTGCACCATGAGGTTGGTGGAACACTGGAACAGGTTGCCCAGGGAGGTGGTTGTGGCCCCATCCCTGCACATATTCAATGTGAGCCTCAACAGGGCTCTGGGCAGCCTGATCTATTTGAGTATGACCCTGTTGACTGCAGAGGAGGTTAGACTAGATGACCTTTGGAGGTCCCTTCCAACCCAGACCATTCTCTATGTGTGTGTCTGTAAACCACAGACCTTCTTGCCCTCCATTACCTTTTTGAAAAAGCAATACTAAAGTTGACTGCACATTTTCCCTAGCACAACTTCCTAGCTCCATCTCATCTCATCTCATCTCTGTAGCTTGCAGAGATGCTAGTAGCAAATTTCTGCTGTGAGTAATAGTAGCATCTTCTTTTAGTCCAGCATCTAACATCCAAGTTGTGCTTGTCTCATTTTTCCAGTGAATTTAACAGGCTTGCAGTTAGCAGTGCTTTTATTTTCAGCACGTTACACATTTCTACTAAGACATGGCTTGGTTTTTTGGGTTTTTTTTTTTTACTGCTTTAGAGAGCTCTCTAAGCATTTGGGGATTTTTCATGAGTAAATGGTGAGATGCACAATTTAGCAAGGGAGATAATATAAATGTCAATTAAAAACAACAACGTTAACACAAGATTGGATAACTGGAGTATTGTAAGGTAGCCACTAAGAAAGACTTTAGCCTGGAAGCATAGAAGACATTTGCAGCCAAACTTCTGTCCATTTAAAGACAATTAAATCATGTAAGGCCAGCTATTTGGCATGTTTGTATCTTCATTTAAAGAGCAAGGGGTTGACTTTTAAAGGTTTCAAGAAGCGCTGCAACGCTTCCGAGAAGCAGGACGTGGCTGTAGGTGCTTGAGTCAAAACAACTTCAGGCACTGTGTTGTGCACAAAATTATGACTTGGGGAAAAGAAAAAAAAAAAAAAAAGGGTAATGATGTTATTTCTTGGAAAAGTACATTGCATTCTGATGGGCTTATATGCAGAAAAAAAGGTTAATTTTGGCTTTTCTTCTCCTGTTTTTATATTCTTTTTTTTTGGCCAATATGTACATCTGTGCAGATATACATCTGTGGGAGATGTTCAGATCCCAGTGCATAAACACTTTGCCTTCAGCTCGCAGGTCCCCCGAGTTGAGTCAGCAAGCTTGGAAACTCTCAACAACTCGAGTTCCTTGGCTTGCAGAATTTCCAACTTTTGCCAGGTATCTGTTTGAGTTTGTAAGCTCCCTGGACTGGAACCACCAAATGATTTCACATAGGCCACCGACAGATGGTAGCAACATTTGGTCTATACTGACCTGCGTAGTGCTTGAGCTGATGTCCTAGTTTCTGTGTCCTGTTGCAAATCCCTTCAACTAACCAGCCTCTTCGCTGCATCCTTCTTGGAGGCTGGCACAGCTAATCAGCCCTAAGAAGCAAATCGGTGCACATGCACTGCATCCTGCTGTATTCCTCTGCTTTCTCCTTGCGTGTTGGCCCAGCTAATAAGCCGTACGAAGCAAATCGGTGCAGGTCCAGCCCATTTGGTTTAATGGAATTGAAGGTAACAGTGGTGAAATTGAAGTACAGGGCCTTGACACTTCCTAATGGAAGGAGTGTGGGGACCAGAATGGTCCTATTGTCTTCAGCAGTCCTTGAGTTTACTAATTTCAATCTGTTAATGCCTTGCCATTATATCCCTCTGGAAATATTTTTTTCATCTCATTGCCTTCCCAAACGTGCTTCCCCGCGACGCAGGTTCCACTTCTCTAGACACTGTTCAAGAAATGTATCGTTAACAGTAAGCTGACAAGGTTGTAGGTGGAATAAAACCTTGCTTTATTTATAGACATTTGACTTTTAATTTCCATCTGACTTTTTGGCAAGCTTTCAGAAGCAGGCACGTTGGATCCTTGTTACCTTTAATAGAGTTATAATGGATTAAAATGTTTCATGTTGACTGCGGTATGACATTTAAAGCAGGCTTTGATTTCAGAAATGTATCATTTTCTAGCCATCTACATTACATAAAGGTGCAAGGCAATAATGGGGAATTACTTGGCTTACATTTCATACAGAAGCAGTCTACATTCAGTTTGAACAGTCATCCATACTGGAAAAGTGATATGTAATAGGAAGTCAGTGAAATTTTTGACCTGAGAGAATAATTTTCTTTTACCAGTCTGTGCCAGATTTGCATTAGAAGGACTTTGCTCTTTCATAAAATAACTCATTTGGTTTTTGGTAATGAGATCAACAGGCTTTGCCCAGCTGGCCAATGCCAACGCCATGTGGTGCCACAGTGAGTACATCCTGGGACAACCTCTGCTTCCCAGCATCCTCAGCATCTCTGAAAGGGACTCATTTCTCAGCCAGAGTTGACTTTTAAAATTGAAGAGGAGAGATTGAGACTGGGGCTTAGGAGGTAATTCTTCACAGTGAGATTGGTGAGACACTGTCACAGGTTGCCCAGGGAGGTCGTGGATGCCCCATCCCTGGAGGTGGTCAAGGCTAAGGTTGGACAAGGCCTTGAGTGCCCTGTTCTAGTGAGAGGTGTTCCTGCCCATGGTAGAAGGACTGGACCTAGATGATCTTTAAGGTTCCTTCCAATCCAAACCATTCTAACAATCTCTAACAAACCCCAGTACTTTATTTTACTGCGGTTGTTTCAGTGTAATAAAAATCATTTTGCAGAATCACAGAATGGCTCAGGTTGGAAGGGGCCTCAGAGATCAGAGCCTAAATGCTATCAAGTCTATTGGCAGTCAGTAAATGAATTCATGTTTTGTTAATAAGCCAGTTGAACAGATACTCCAATTTCTGCATTCTCTTAGGAATCCTTACAGATAGGTCTTGCTTAGCAAAGATCCTTCTCAAAATTATATTCATTTTAGACACAATTGAAAGCTGTTAGTTTGATGTGCCTACTCAAACCAAGTAGTACTTTTCTCTGGCTAAGTGATCTAATCTAAATCAATGAGGTCATTTGTGGTGTCAGATGCTGCTTGATTTGAGTAAAGATATCAGAATGACTCCAGTTAGAAAATCCTTTAGGTTCTTTGAAACTGGTATTTTAACCATCTATGGCAGTTGTGATTGCAAGAATGATGCTGACTTGTAATACCAGTGCTAAGCCACATAAAAGACTTTCTTAGCAGCCATTGAGCCACTATTGCTTACAAGCTTTAGAATCACAGAATCGTCAGGGCTGGAAGGGACCTCAAGGGTCATCTAGTTCCACCCATTTTGCCATGGTCAGTGACACCTCACACTAGATCAGGTTGCTCAGAGTCCCATCCAGCCTGGCCTTGTAGGCTCAGAGAAAGCAAATCAGAGCCTCTGGAGTCATTTGGGGAGAGGAGTTCTATCATGCCACACGAAGTTGTCTTTGAATCAACAGCAGCCATGCAGTGCAGGTTTTGCTTATCAAAGGTTGTAAAAGGCTGTGTCTTATCTCTTCCTGTTATTAAACTGATATTAGCTGGCAGTGACTAGGTGGTAGATAAGCTGGAAGAGGCAGCAGACTGCAGAAATGAGGTGAAGGCTTTTCTGTTTCAGCATTGATGATCTTAAACGTCTTTTCTATCCTAAACAATCCCTATGATTCTCTGACCTTCTATATACAGAAGAGGCAGCTTTGTGGGCTCATTTCAAAGCATTGCTTCAGTTGCTGACTGAGCTGGTTGAGGTCATATTCAGCTAATGACAATTTGGACAAAACTAGCTTCTTGACCACAGCTGTGTCCCATCTGTCAAATAGGCTCCAGTTCTAGATTCAAGACAAAGACAGGGATCTACTGGACAGGGTCCAGCAGAGAGCTATGAGGATGATTGGGGTACTTGAGCATCTCTGCTGTGAAGAAAGACTGACAAACCTGGGGCTGTTTAGTTGGGAGAAGAGAAGGCTGAGAGGGGATCTGATCAATGTCTATAGATATCTGAAGGGTGGATGTCAGGATGAAGGTGCCAGGCTCTTTTTGGTGGTGCCCAGTGGTAGGACAAGGAACAGCAGGTACAACTGGAACACAGAAGGTTCCACCTCAATGTGAGGAGACACTTCTTTGCTGTGAGGGGGCTGGAGCAGGCTGCCTAGAGAGGTTGTGGAATCTCCTTCTTAGGAGACATCCAAAACCCACCCGGATGCATTTTTGTATGACCTGCCCTAGGTGATCCTGCTTTGGCAGGCAGATTTGACTAGATAATCTCTAGAGGTCACCTCCAACCCCTAACATTTTGTGATTCTGTGGTTGTGTGAGTACAGTCAGCACAGTATTATGCTATGAGCAGACTGCAGATATCTCAGTAGTAGCATAAATAGTTCTGGAACTTTGGAGACTGAGCTAGCAGCAACCACTATAAATGTGTTGGGTCTTCAGTCTCTTCTACAGAAGAACTGAATTGTAGAGCTTAGCTGTGGCACAGTGAATGGTAGGTGCTGCAGAAGGCAGACAGTAGGCAGATAGGCATTTTCCTTTCTCTTCATTTTCATCAGCATCTTTACTTGAAGTGGCAAGATGGTGCCATTAATTAAGATACTTTCACCTGCAGCAGCCCTTGTCAGTGCTGGTTTGGTCAATGATTGCTTTTGCACTTACTCTGGTGGAATGGCAGATCAGTAAACAAAGTAGTGCATTAGATGGGCTATTAGGAAAAATTTCATCACCAAAAGAGTGGTCAGGCTTTGGAATAGGCTGCCCAGGGTGGTGCCCCCACCCCTGGTGATGTTAAAAAATCATGTGGACGTGGCAGTTTGGGACATGCTTTATTTGCTGTAGTGATGGTATTGGGTTTACAGTTAGAGTCCATGATCTGAAAGATAATTCCCAACCAAAATGATTCTCTAGATTGCTAAGGAATTATGCTCTGCACTTCGTGATCTCAGAGATGACAAATGCACTGGCACAACAGAGCTGCTAGCAATGATCAGTCAGACAGGTTCAAGGACCTAGAAAGTGTTCTGAGTGGCACTCAATTTCCAGCAAAACTATGACCCTTTGAAGTTTGCCAAGCTGAGTGTGGTCAAAGGAATATCATAAATATTCTCCTAGGCCCTATTATCCACTAGTCTGAGAGGAGCCTGGCCACAAAATTAAGTGTTTCTCCATAATCAAGCATTTTGGAGAGCTACAGGCAGTGATCTGGTTTTAAACCTTCTCCTTCCCCATCCAGTGCAACTCTTCTGCTTTTAAACAGCCTGTACTAAGAGAAGCTTGATGTCATTGCAACAAAGAAATTATAATCCATACTGAGGCTCCTGCCCAGGTTAGTGGGAAACATCATACCAGAAAGTCTCCAGTTGAATCTGATCTGTTAGATTAAAACACTTCTTCCAGCAACATTTCTCATCTTTTTCCCATGGTTAAGCCTAGTGCCCATTCTCCCTCCTCACCTCAAGACAGATTTTCTATTATCATAGAATCAGTCAGGGTTGGAAGAGACCACAAGGATCATCAAGTTCCAACCCTCCTGCCATGGCAGGGACACTCTACCCTAGATTAGGCTGGACAGAGCCTCATCCAGCCTGGCCTCCAGGGAAGTGGCCCCAACCACCTCCCTGGGCAACCCATTCCAGGGCCTCACCACTCTCATGGTGTTGGTATTCTCTCAGCATATATTTTCTGTCCTGTATAAATAATTCAAGACACATCCCACAGAATCCTACGATGGCTCAGGTTGGAAGGAAGGGACCCCAGAGATCATCTAGTCTAACCCCCTGCCATGGACAAGGACACCTCTCAGCTAGGCTCAACTATGCAAGGCATCATCCAACCTGGCCTTCAACAACCCCTGGGAGAAGACATCCACAACTTCCCTGGGCAGCGTATTCCAGATCCCCATCATGCTCGTACTGAAGAACTTCTTCCTAAGATCCAGTCTATTTAGAAAACTGCTTTTTAACCCACCAAACTAATAATTTCTAAACAGCTGCCTCTCTCCCCCCTGGCATATCCACACTTGAAGTATTCCTTTCATTACTTAGCTCAGGAAAATCCATACAAACCCATGTAAGGAAATTTCGTGGACTTTTCTCAATCTCCACCTTGGGCAGGATAAAAATATATACATGAAAATGTTAAAAAAAAAAAAAAGAGGTTTGAATGGTGTTTTATGTGTTTCCCTGAGCATAGCAAGTGTGATTAATGGTTCCATATAGATGCTTGGGCAAATATATGTGCATATACAATATTCATATTGTAAATTCATTGCTCCTGGTAATTAATAGCAACCTGCACAAACAGTCTCCCTGGATTCAGCAGGTTTATAAAGGCAAGTAATTACTTAGCAGTGGGAATAAGAGGGTTCACATCCTAGCCCAGAATGAAGTAAAATAGTGATAAGGAAGAAAATTACATTTACTGGGTAATTTCTTATTATAACCAGCAATGCTTACCCTTCATGCTTTGTGTAATAGTTAAAAATTTGCTTTACTGTTAGTGGAAGGGCAGCCTGTTGGTTTCATTATTGAAGTTTACAGCCTTCAGTCTTAATTTTTCAGCTGCAGAGCGTGATGGAATTGTGATTCACTGGGATCCAGAGCTCAACCAAACCACTGCTTTCACTTAAGCAGCACCCAAAATCTAATGTGAATGTGGAAAATAAACATTAAGTTACTGATGTTATACAGGAAAAAAATTGGAATTATGTTGTGTACATTGCCCTTCAGTGCAATATACCTTAAGTGTAACATTGAGATGAGCGTGGGGAAGGTAGAAAGCCGTTGATTTGTTGCTGATTTGGGCAAACTATTAAGCTGCATCAGATGTGACTTCAGAGCAGTAAATATTGAAAAGCTTTGCGGTCATAGGCAGTCATAGATACAGTAAATGGGTACTAAACAAAATATTTATCTGCTTAATACTGTATAGGTAAGCAGATGTCCTTGAGTTGCTGCTTGGCTCCGCTGAAATGAGTGCACTATTTCAAAAAGATGAATTCTGCGACCAAGTAGGGCTTGAGAGACTCAGGCCATTAAAAAACATTACTGCTTCTTGACCACTGGCAATTTGTTACAATAGGAACCCTGCTTTCACAGTTAAGCATTTCCAAGAGCTCTGTGGGCATTTTTTTTTCCCTAAACATTGTGTAGATGCATGGGCCCATAAAGAATTATGCAGTAAATTCTGTGGCTGAGAGATAGCAGTGACATCTTGCAAAGTTGCCTGCTTACGAGTCCTGTGCTGATGGCATTGCTATTCCTGACATTCTAATTCAGCTGCTTTCAATTCCTTTGAGATGATAAACCCCCAAACAGCACAGTGCCATAAGCTAAGAGAGAGGAGGAAGAGGCTTGGTTTTTACTGACAGTGCTCTGAAAGAGCAGCAGAGACATTATAAGGTCTGTCAGAGAGCATAAAAGCCGTTCTGGAGCCAGTGAATTAAATCTTCCTCTGTTGTTTCTGAACGTATCCAAAAGTGGTAGTAAGTGGGGTGGATTCCAACAACTGCTGCATTCCTAGCCTTTAATAGTTAATGGGAGGTCAGACTATAAGCTCAGATCAATCCCAGAGTAATAAATTTTACATTATTGTATTTGTCTTTTTTGAAATATAAACACTGGAGGATCTATTCTCAAATGGCTTCCGACCCATTTTTTTTCCATAATTAATACAGGAAATTCAAAGAACCTGACTCCCTGTGCAACTTAAACAGAGCAGTGTTCTTTAGCCTGGAACCAGACATCCAGCTTGAAGAGCTACAAAATGGACAGTTCTAAAGAAGGGAAAGCTTTGCCAGAAAAACAAAACAACCAAAATTAAAAAAAAAAAAAAATTAAACAACCCACCAAACCCACAAAAAAACCAAAACCCAAAAGTCCCAACCCAATCAACTAAAAATAAAGCCCCACCAAACCAAACCAAACCTCAACCATAAGCCAAAGTTTATCAAGTATGAGGCCTTGAGCAGCTGAGACTAGTCAAAAGACATCCCTATCCATGGCAGGGAGGTTGGAGTAGATGATCTCTGAGGTCCCTTCCAACCTAAGCCATTCTATAATAAGGTTTTTACCTTTGATTTCGATTCTATGCAGTTTAAGATTTGCATCTAGCTTTCTCCAGTCCTACTGCCACAGCCCTTGGCTTCACTGGGGCAGCAGCAGATTTTCTGTCCCCTGCTTTATTTGAAGGGACAGCATTTAGCCAAAAACTGCCACAAAGGTTCCCTCTGAACAAGAGCAGCAGAGCCTCGCATTGTTCAGATCTGGAGACTTACTTCTGGGTCATCGTCTTCAGTATGACTCCATCACGGCTTGGCAGGCTTTTTCTTTGTCTTCTCTACTGGGTAAACACATCCATTGCAACAGAGAAAAGGAGAATTCTGCACTCCCACTTAAACCTCATGTACTACTCTAACAGTTTCATCCGTGACATTGAGGTGTAAGGAGTTGATTTTTATTAGCCTTCCCAGTTTTGCTCCTTATCAGAACCTCATTCGTGACCTGACATGATGTTTTATGAAGTCAGCAGAAAGGCTGGCACTGTTTTTAATGAGCTTTAGATCAAGCCCTCAGTTTTTCAATCAACACAGAATAAATCCTTTCACTAAAGACATCAATGTGACATATACTCTATGAAGGTCCAAGCTCTGTCACTCCTCAGCTGGTTCAAGATTTGAAGGCAGCAGTAGCAATGAAAAGGAGAACTTGGAGCCCATAAAGACAAACATTACCTGTCTCACCTGTCTTTGGGTTGGGATGGAAGAGGACACAGCCTCCAGCTGCACCAGGGCAGGTTTAGGCTGGATGTTAGGAGTAAGTTCTTCACAGAAAGAGTGATTAGCATTGGAATAGGCTGTCCGGGGAGGTGGTGGAGTCTGCATCCCTGGAGGTGTTTAAAAAGAGGCTGGATGAGGCACTTAATGCTGTGGCTTAGTTAATTAGAAGGTAATAGGTGATAGGTTGGACTCAATGGTCTTGAAGGTCTTTTCCAACCTGACTAAGTCTGTGTTTCTGTGATTCTGGAGATTCAACCATGGCTGAGTAGAATGCAACAGATTGTTGTGCGTTTTAGAATACAGCACCTGAAGAAGACAGTGGTGGGAGAGTGAGTAGGAGGTTAGGTTTTTGTCACACATACTCCTAAACTACACACCATTTGCCCATGCCTGTTAGCAAGTTTGGGTTTTTTTTTGGTTTTTTTTTAAGGCACAGTCATTATCTTCATGACCCTGATTTCAGTTGGAGTTCTGTGTTGGGTTGAAATTACCCCCAAAGCAAATCACCAGACGAGCTCAGAAGGTTTGAAAGCAAACTGAAGCTGTATTTACAAGCAAGCTAAAATCTAGAAGCATAAAATAAAATGTATATATGTACAAAATGTACCTACATATATTTACAAGTATTTAATTCATAAAAATAATAATTTCAGAAACAACAAGGATCTCCCTGAGCAAAAAGAAAAGTAAACTGGCTCTCCCCCTCACACCTTGTATAAGGGAGAAGAAGAGAAATCAGGAAAAAAAAAAATGCTGCTACCTACTTAGCTGTTAACAAGAGTCACAGCCAAGGACAGTGAAGCTGTGCAAAGCCACCAGTCAGAGGAAACAAGAAAAAGAGAAGGAAAAATAGTTTGTGCATCACACTATATCCTAATCTGCAAGAGAATGGAACAATCTAGCCTTACTAACATTGTTCTTTTACATCCAATCCCTTGCTTTATTTGCCTTCTATTCAAACATGTCCAGAAAGTTCCTATTTCTTGTGTAGAGTTTAGAACCAGGCTAGAGGGTTAATTTTTAAACCACCCCAAGTGTAAATGAAACTTTAACTGTAAGATCTGTTGTTGTGTTTGGCTTTGCTGAGCGGAGTTGACAGGTTTTGCTAAAACACATGCAGGTTGGTGTTTTGCCATCGAGATGAAAGCCAAGAGAGCTGTTTGAAGCGCAGCGAAATCCCTCGGGTGTGTTGGTGCAAAATCATAGAGTTACAGAATGGCTCAGGTTGGAAGGGACCTCAGAGATCAGCTACTCCAATCTCCCCACTGTGGGTGTGGACACCTCTCAGCTAGACTCAGCTGCTCAAGGCCTCATCCAACCTGATCTTGAACACCTTCATGGAGGAGGCATTCACAACCTCCCTGAAGAACACATTCCAGAGTCTAAACACCCTCATACTAAAGAACTTCTTCCTCAGATCCAAATCTAGTCTAACTCTACTCTGCCTCAGCATCAAACCATTCTGCCTGATCCTATTTCTAGACACCCTCATGAAAAGTCCCTCTGCAGCCTTCCTGTAGGATCCCTTCAGCTATTGGAAGAACCTCTGAGGTCCCCACAGTCTTGTCTTCTTGAGGCTGAACACTCCCAGCTCCCTCAGTCTATCCTCATTGCAGAGGTGTTCCAGCCATTCCATCATCTTTGTGCCTTCCTCTGGACTCTCTCCAGCAGCTCTGTGTCCAGAACTGGATGTAGTATAGGAGTTGTGGTCTCAGCAGAGCCCTCTCTTGCCCTGCTGCCCACACTCCTCTGGCTGCAGCCCAGCACACAGCTGCCTTCTGGGCTGCATGAGGGCACTGCTGGCTCCTTAGGAGCTTCTCAGCAACCAGCACCCCTAAGTTTCTTCAGAGGTCCTATGTACAGTGCACAAAATATTGCAAATTGGTGGCACTGGAAAATCCCAAAGAAGTGGGTCTGTAACTCCACATTTACATGAAGTCACAGCAGTTTTGGTCAAGGTAGGAAAATGACAGTTCCATTGATATGGACTATCTCCATATGTGGACAGGAGAATTGCTTAGTGAGAGAATGGGGGTGGAATAAACTGCAATACATTCAGTAAAGCTGAGAGTAGGCACACAGCAAAGCCTGTTTGTAAGCACAGACATCTGCATTTACACTCTGCTGCCTTATCTCCCTAAGCGTTGACCTATCTTCAGAGAAAAAGAAATGTCTGGCTTGTAGTGACTTTACAAATGGGAGATCCAAGAGCATGCACAATTTGCCTGCTCTATGCTATTGTTTGGGATAGGAATTTTAAGTGGAAAATGTCAGGATATGCTTGGGGTTTTTTGTTGTTGCTGTTATTGTTCAAAGGAAATAACAATTCTGCTGCTGGGTGCTAAGTGGGTTTAGATTGCAGCACTTGTTAGAACAGATTATAGAACTGGATAAAGTGTGCAAAGGTTTCCACCCTTACAAGTTCTGCACGGAGCATTATGCAAGCAAGCCATTGCTTACTTAGATGGTAGATATCTTTGTGTCCTGACATGACAGGAGAAGTATGTTTCAATTTGTTGCA
Organism: Psilopogon haemacephalus; assembly: GCA_013396835.1. Taxonomy (NCBI): domain Eukaryota; kingdom Metazoa; phylum Chordata; class Aves; order Piciformes; family Megalaimidae; genus Psilopogon; species Psilopogon haemacephalus. Next base: position 18,182 of record VWZI01022768.1, read on the forward strand.
CCCATCTGTCACAAGCTGATAAACCTCAGCTCCACGAGTGTCATGTCTGAGTGTATTTGGTAATGTCTTGCTTCGCTGGGCACGATGACGTATGGGAGGGTGTAGACATTTGCACTGTGTGTGTGAGGAGCTGGGCTCTTGGGCTTTCTGCTTGCTCAGGAGATAAGTGGGAGTACTTCAGTTCTACTCCACACAGACCCAGATTGGGAAAGCATTTGTTTTAACTCATCCCTCTTCTGCACACCACAGAAACAGATTTTACCAGCATATGCTTAAGAACTCGTCGGTGCTATAGACAGCAAGATTGAGGCACCCTAAACAAGTCTGCAGATGATACCAAGCTGAGTGGTGAGGTTGATAAGATTGAAGGATGTGATGGGTCCTACCCAAAGGAACCTGGACAGGCTGGAAAAGTGGGCTGAGGATAAACTCATGAGTTTCAACAAGGCAGAGTGCAATGTTCTGCCACCTAGCTTGGCTGGGGATGATGAGACTGAGAGCATCCCTGCAGAAAAGGACTTGGGGGTGCTGGTGAATGAGAAGCTGGACAGGAGCCAGCAATGGGCACTTGCAGCCCAGAAAGCCAATGGCAGCCTGGGCTGCATCAAAAGCAGTATGGGCAGCAGATGGGAAGAGGGGATTCTGCCCCTCTGCTCTGGGAAGACCTCACCTGCAGTGCTGCATCCAGCTCTGAGATCCCCAACTAAACAGAGATATGGAGCTGCTGGAGTGGATCCAGAGGAAGTCCACCAAGATGATTAGAGGGCTGAAGCATCTCTGCTTGGGGACTTTCTGAAAGAATGGAGACTGTTCAGCCTGGAGAAGAAAAGGCTTCACAGACACCTTAGAGTTGCATTTCAGTATCTGAAGACAATTTACAGGAAGGCTGGGGAGGGACTGTTTAGAAGAGCCTGTGGTGATAGGATGAGGGGCAATGGTTTGAAACTGCAGCAGGGGAGATTTATGTTGGACACCAGGAGGAAGTTCTGCACAATGACAGTGGTGAGAAATTGGAACAGGTTGCCCAGGGATGTGATTGAGCCCCCATCCTTAGAGACATTCAACATCAGCCTTGATATGTCCCTGGGCAGCCTGATGTAGTTGGAGGTGTCCCTGATGACTGCAGGGGGATGGGACAAGATGCCCTTTGAAGGGCCAGTGCAATCTGTGAAGCTGTGAACTCTCTTGAGCGTTCCTGAATCAGAGCTCTGGTATTCTCAGTCACTTCAGGTGCAGTTGTATTTTACGTTGACTGTACTACATAGAATCATAGAATGGTTTAGGCTGGAAGGGACCTTAAAGCTCATCCAGTTCCAACTCCCTACCATAGGCAGGGACACCTCCCACTAGAATAGATTGCTCAAGGCCCCATCCAACCTGGCCTTGAACACTTTCAGGGAGGGAGCAGCCACAACCTCCCTGGGCAACCCGTTCCAGTGTTTCACCACCATAGCACGAAGAGCACTAATTTCATTTGCTGCAAGATTATTTTTTTTTTTCCCCATCTACGGAGACTCTTCCCTGTGGAACTATGACCCTGTCTCTTTCTATGAATCCATTTGCAGCGGGAGAACATCTGGATTCTTGCAGAGCACGTGGTCTCCATGTGGGCTTGGGGGGGCTAATTCCCTTTATTTGTTGTTTTTTGCAGCGGGAACGACGTACATCTTCAGCAAAGGTGGTGGACAGATCACTTACACGTGGCCTCCTAACGACCGGCCGAGCACTCGCGCGGACAGACTGGCGATAGGGTTTAGTACCGTTCAAAAGGAAGCTGTGCTGGTGCGAGTGGACAGCTCTACTGGGCTGGGAGACTACTTAGAGCTGCACATTGTAAGTATCATTAGCAACTGCGCGCTGCTGCTTCTCCTCTTGATCGTTCTGCTCTTCCTGGGCTTGGGCTTGGGTTTGTTTTAATGTAAACACAGCGGTTTGCTAATGAACCTCCCCGGGTTGGTAGCGAACTGAACGATAATGGCTTGGAGCATACAGAGCCTGAGCCCTTCTCGGCGTGCGTTTTCGCTTCGCACGTTGCTACTTCTATCGGGCTTTTTCAATTAAAAATCAGACCGTGATACCTGCACAGATAGAGCCAGCTAATTACATAAAGCAGGATTTAACAGTGTCAGAGGAAGGTACATTAATCCTGGAAGATTGAATCTGAAGTCTGCTAGGGGGAATTAGAGTGTATCGCAATTGACTGCGCTCGTTGTTAATACCAGAATTTATCCTCTAATTTCACCGTGCCTTTGTGATGATAAATCTTCAGGAGAAAGCAAGATTGTCAAGCCAGGAAGCCCTAAAAAAAAAAAAAAAAAAAAAATTAAAAATAGAGAAAGTAATTTTGACTGCCTTAAAGCTAATAAGTAGCAATCAGAATTTGAAAGCATCTGGATTTTTATGGCGACATAAATAAATGATCAGTTGAGATAAGCATAACTAGGGCAGTATAAAATGCTGTCATTTAGGTTGGGCTCAACTTTGTTAATGTATTAGTCTGAATTTTGATTTAAGGATCTCTCAGCTTTCAGGAGCGGAAAGGTTCCTTTTGAACATAATTACTTATTGATCTATAACCAGTTACACTTTTTTTGCCCTCAGAAAACATTCAGCAGTGATCATTTTCAAAAACTGGGGTTGGGGGGGGGCGGAATTATGGTGCTCAATCTTCCCAGGCTCCTCATTTCTGTAAAAACATACTTGCACTGTGGTCCAAGGTGATTTCTATTACTATTGTTGTTATTTATTTACTGTTTTGAGTAACTAAACAAAGCCAAAAAAAAAGGCCTTAAATAAGATTTAGAGGTCGTCTCAAACCCTTTCCTTCCACTGAAACACGTGGTCCAAATGGCTGTGACTGTACAATCTTAATTTAACCACGTGAACAAAGCAGCTTCTCCCAAGTGCTGGACAAACTGGGAGCCTACATTTTTTCAAGGCAAATATTGTGCTGCTGAAGAGAAGTTAAATTTTTTGCTTTCCAAAGCTGCATCCAGTATCAGGACCCTATCCAACATTTGCCCATTGCTTTGCAGCCAGAGAGCAGATCCACCCACTGTGATCAACAGTGTCACTCTCTTCTCACAGTATTTTTTTTTTTAATTATATTAAGCAATATTTTTTTTCTTGTCATGTGACTATACCTACTGTCTATCAAAACCATGGCAGTCAGGCAATCTTTTGTCTGGCCTCAATTTTAAACCAGGCATTAGGGTCATTAAGTGTGAGTTTGAGATAAGAAATTATTCCTCATGTGGTTCAGTTTAGTTTAGTTTAGTTTGGTTTTGTTTTGTTTAGCTTTGTTGCCCCAAATACCTTTCTTATAGCTGTGCTGTAGCAACAGAGGGGGGAAAAAAAAAAAAAGCACTTGAGAGTTTTCTGTAGTCATTACCATGAAAAGTGAGAGTTTTCTATGGTCACAAACACTGCCAGCTTAATAGGGATGGGGGAAATCATAGATTACACTTTAGTCCTCTTGGGACATTGGGACATTTCTATGAGAGCCTCTTGTCATCATGGCCACCTCCAGTGCTCTTTGCATGATTCTTCAGGAAGCTTCCTGAAGCCTGCCCTGCTTCAGAGCAAAATCTGTGGTAACTGTGCAGAAATTCCAGTGGAATGGGGTCCAGCCTTCTGAGACCTGCTACAGAGTAGTCTGTGTCTGGAGTGGAGACACTGAGGGATTGATCAGAAATTCTAAGACATCTGGCAAGGACATTTTAAGGGTTGCCGGTGTTAGATGCAGCTTGGAAAACTGCTGGGATATAATTTCCTGGAATCTGTTTTAGGTAAGGAGAGCATTCAAAAGAAAGTTGAAAGGCAATATTTTCAAAAGCCCTCCTGGCAGCAGAGAACACAGATCTGATTAAAAGTCACTGGAACACTGGGACGCTCCTGGGAATTTTACCTGAGATCTCTTTTAGCTCAGCCAGCTGTTGTGCAGCATCACCCGTATAAAAATGAAGAGCACAGAAGGAGAGGGGCTCATGTCTATATTATGTTTAAAAAATAGAGTATATTGGATTGAAGTTTCTCAGTACTGGCAGCTGCTGGATTAAACTCGCTGCAGTGAAATTAGCAGGAGGGTTGTGTCATTTGTAATGTCCCCCGTGCACCGATGCGGAGTTGCCGTCACAGTGTCTTGTCTACCAACTAACCAGAAATGTGCAAAGGCTGTGAGTGGTGGAAGGAGGAAAAAAATGGCATCTGGGAAAAGTCTAATTTTACATGTTCTTCATCAAGAGGAGTGTGGCCGGCAGGGTAAGAGAGGTGATTCTGCCCCGTTACTTTGCTCTTGTGAGATCGCACCTTGAATACTGCATAAAGTTCTGGTCTTGGTCCAAGCAAAGCTGGCTTTGGATTGTCACTTTGCAGTGGCAGCTGATGGTGGTCTGCTTAGATGTGAGTCAGTAGCTCTGCTCTCTTTCTGCTCTCAGCCATGTGCAGTAGAGCATGAGTTTGCATTGGTGACACCAGGGTGTGGTGCAATAGACTCAACTGAGGGAGGTGATCCCTCTCAGAAGGATCTTGACAGGCTACAGAAGTGGAACAGTGCAAACTGTGTGAGGTTCAACAAGTCAAAGTGCAAGGTCCTGCATCATAATGAGGCCAAAACTAGGCACAAATCCAGGCTGAGACCAGAGTGGGTTGAGAGTAGCTTACAAGAAAGAGAAGCTGAGAAGCTCCCCATGAGCTGTGTGCTGGGCTGCAGCCAGAGGAGTGTGGGCAGCAGAGCAAGAGAGTGGATTCCGCCTCTTGACTGCACTGCTGAGACCACACCTCAAGTACCACATCCAGTTCTGGTGTCCCCAGCATAAGGACACAGAGCTGCTGGAGTGAGTCCAGAGGAGGGCACAAAGATGATGCAAGGGGTGGAGCACCCCTGCTATGAGGACAGGCAGATGGAGCTGGGGGTGTTCAGCCTGGAGAAGAGAAGAATGTGTGGGGACCTTAGAGCTCCTTCTAATAGCTGAAGGGATCTACAGGAAGGCTGCAGAGGGACTTTTCCTAAGGGTGTCTAGAGACAGGACAAGGGGCAGTAGTTTGAATCTGAGGGAGAGCAAGGTTAGACTGGATCTGAGGAAGTAATTCAGTGTGAGGGTCCTGAGACTCAGGAATAGGCTGCTCAGGAATGTTGTGGATGCCTCCTGCCTGGAGGTGTTCAAGACCAGGTTGGATGAGGCCTTCAGCAGCCAAGTGTAGTTTGAGAGGCGGGGTTGAGAGGTTGGAGTAGCTGATCTCTTTGCAACCTAATCCATTCTAGAATTCTTTTGCATGCACCCCCTAGCTCACCCGTTTGTATAATGAATATGGACAAGCAATATTTGCCTCTGTGCCTTGAGATGCACTGTGCATGGGTAACTAACCTGTGTCATGTCTATCACATTGCAACAAAATGTCATTGTGATTTAGTTGTGATGGGGTTCAGTTTTGCAGTACAGTACAAACTGGTTCCTTCGTTACTGAGCTTTCATTCTGCCCAGGATGTCATTAATATCCCAGATACTGCCCAGTGCCACAAAGTAAGGGGAGGTTTTGGCTGTATTTTCAGCAGAGCAGTGACAAAGAAAGTTTGGAACAATGGTTTTGAGGTGAAAAACTTGAGATCCTTGTCTTCAGTTGCATGCTGGGGAAGGTTGCTTGTTTGGGATGTTTCCAAAGAGAGCTCTGAGGTAGCTTGCACTTAACCTTCCTCATCCTAGAAATGGGAGAGGAAATTGCAAGTTTGATTATGGTACTTCAGTGTGTGCTTGCCCTCTTTATTATTCTGTTTACTTAAAGATGATGTAAACCTAATAATGAAATCAAGCTCATAAGAAATTCTGATTTGGAAAATTGCTACTTGATCATCTGAATCACAGCTTTAGTGTTAGGTTAGGAACACATTTATTTAGGGTAATCATTTAACCTCCCCAAATAACCATTGTTAATAGGAGAAACATTTAAAAATAATGTGTCATCTACACTGCTCCCAGATGCTTAACTGCTGCACTGCAAATGTACTGAGTTCCAAGATAGATTCTTATGAACTCCACCTACACTGTAGCAGCCCAGATTGGAAGTATTGGTTGTGGGTATGGTGCAGAAGCATCCTTGTGCTTCAAGAAAGCATGATGGAAGCATCTGGAGATGCAGCAATTCATTCTCACAGCAATCACTTGGTTTCTCTTATGGAAGTGGTCTCCTGGGCAGTTTCTGCTGGGTGATCAGAGGGCTGCAGCACCTCTCCTATGAGGGCAGACTGAAAGAGTTGGGGCTGTTCAGTTTGGAGAAGAGGAGGCTCCCAGGTGACCTTATTGTGGCCTTCCAGGATCTGAAGGGGGCCTACAGAAAAGCTGGGGAGGGACTTTGTAGGCTATCAGGGATAGACAGGACTAGGGAGAATCGAGCTGGGGGTAGGGAGATTCAGATGGGATGTGAGGAGGAAGTTCTTCACCGTGAGAGTGGTGAGGCCCTGGAATGGGTTGCCCAGGGAGGTGGTTGGGGCCACATCCCTGGAGGTGTTTAAAGCCAGGCTGGATGAGGCTCTATCCAGCCTGATCTAGGGTAGGGTATCCCTGGGCATGTCAGGGGGCTTGGAACTAGATGAGCCTTGTGGTCCCTTCCAACCCTGACTGATTCTGATTCTACGATTCTGTGATTCTATGATGTAGTTCAAGAAGAAATACAGAGAATCATAGAGACATAGAATCTTAGATTGGTTGGAAGTGACCTAAAATCACCTAGTTCCAACCCCTGCAGCCATGGGCAGGGACACCTCCCACTAGAGCAGCTTGCTCAAGGCTTCATGCAACATGGACTTGAACACCTCGAGGGAGGGAGTATCCACAACCTCTCTGTGCACCCTGTTCCAGTGTCTCAGCACCCTCACTGCAAAGAATGCCTTCCTAATCTCCCATCTAATTTTCCCCTTCTCAAGCTTCAATCCTTGAGCAGCTGAATTTAGTTGAGAGGAGTCTCTGCCCATGGCAGGAGGGTTTGGGGTAGATGATCTCTGAGGTCCCTTTAACCTAAGCCATTGTATGATCCTACGATTCTGTTGCATTCTGTTGTATGTATACACAATGTATGGATAATTTTAATTTCTGCAGGTAAAATGACCTTCCCTCAAATCAACAGAAAGTGTAGAACTCAAGCAAGGATCAGACTTCTATGTCTGAGTGTAGCAGAGAAAAAAATTGCAGAGTCTTAAGATAAATGAATTTGCTTTTCTCTCATGAATACTTCACCTGTCTTGGGCTTAATGCTTAATGGAAAGTCAGTTGAAAGATTCTTATTGATTTAGCTGTATTTGGAGCCATGCCTAGAGAGCTGGAGGTACTTTCAGTGAGATTGATGGCAAAAATGGCTTTGACTTTAGTGGTTTGTATTGGAGATAATTAATTTTCCCAGGAAGAGTTTAATAATCTTTAAAAAGAAAAAAAAAACAAAACCCAAAACAACACATAATAGTATTCCCAGAATAATCTTTCTTCTAATCATCATCTTTGGACTATGGAACTCTTTATTTCCACATGCCTATGTACAATGCAAATATCTGGTATGGGCAGTGGTGGCTTCTATGTGTATGGAATTCCTTAAGGCTGATGTTATAGAAATTCCTTGAGGAACCCAGAGTTCTGCCCATAGACACAAATCATCCTGCTGGAAAGCAGCTCCAAGGAGATGCACCTTGGAGTCCCAGTGGGCAGCAAGTTCTCCATGGGAGAGCTACATGCCCTTGTGGCCAGGAAGGTCAAGGGCATCCTGGGGTGCATCAAGAAAAGTGTAATCTATGAAGGTTCTCTACTCTGCCCTGGTGAGACCACACCTGGAATGCTGTATCCAGTTTTGGGCTCCCCAGTTTAAGAGAGACAGAAAACTACTGAAGGGAGTTCAAGAGAGGGCTATGAGGATGGTTAAGGGACTGGAACATCTCTGCTGTGAAGATTGAGGGAACTGGGCCTGGTTTGTCTGCAGAAGAGAAGGCTGAGAGAGGATCTGATCAATGTCTATAAATATGAGAGGGGTGGGTGTCAGCATGAAGGTGCTAGGGATGCCCAGTGATAGGACAAAGAACAACAGGTACAAGCTGGAACATAGGAAGTTCCACCTCAAGATGAGGAGACACTACTGTGAGGGTGCTGGTGGCATGGAGCAGGCTGCCCAGAGAGGTTGTGGAGTTTCCTTTACTGGAGACTTTCAAAAGCTGCCTGGATGTGTTCCTGTGTGACCTGTCCTAGGTAATCCTGCTTTGGCAGGGGGATTGGACTGCATGATCTCTGGAGGTCCCTTGAAACCCCTGACATTCTGTGGTTCTGATTTGCTTATTGTGTGTGTGTGTATATATATATATATATATATGATTTTTTTTTGTGTGATTTTTTTTTTCTTCTTAATGCATGTTCATGGAAAATGCCATAGGAAGCTTAACTGCTGCTTTGCAGTGATTGTTCTTTCTCCTTGGGAAACAAAAAAGAAATCCTCAGCAACCAGCCTGTGTGGTAATCTTTAAACCAAGCACATGACAGTGAAAGAAGGGCTTCCAGACTTGCTTATGGGTGTGAATTATGAAAAGCAGTGCATCAAAAAAGGAATCATTTATGGGATTAGACAGGCAGGTGAGAATGTAGTTCAAGGTACATAAACATTAACTTAATTAGAATGGGAGCCATGAATTAATTTAGGGAATTTATGCTAAATGCAGCAATCATTTACCTTGCTGATCAGGTTAAAGATCTTGGTTTGTAGGAAAGAACAATAAATAAATCACTGAAATGGTCAAGCCATGCCCTGAAAACATGCAATTAAGTTATTCTCTTGTATTATCAGAGACATTAAAAGAAAAACCAAACCTACCAAACAACCAACACTCTGAAAATGGAGTGTGGTATTCTATATTTTATGATGTAATGTCTCATCAGGACTATTCTGCATTGCCTGTTACCTCACCCTCAGCAAGTGTGGTCTCCTCGTGCCATAAACAGGCCAAATTGCTCAGAGGTAGTTAAGGAAAAGTGCTAATTCTGGCAGACAGCAGCCTGCTACCTTACAGCATTCAAAAGAAGAGTGGCATTTAGACAGCTGATCCAGTTCAGCAGTTTGGCTCTGACTGCCATCACAGAGTGCTGCAAGGACACATCCTGGTGCTGGCATGGAAAATCTGCTCTCCCAGCTGCGAATTCCTGCTTCCCCAGCCTAGAAATATGCTGGAGGGAAGCAACTCCTTTCATCTTCTTCCTCTGTCTTGGGATAGAGAGAAAATCTCACACGTTCCCCTAGCCAGCTCATAGCTCCAAAATGAGCATCCTTCCATGCTTTTTTTGAGAGGGTAACAGCTTCCTTCCCCAAAAACCTGCTGTATGATGGAGTCACCACCTGCCAGCCCCATGGTGAGAAGAAACTGCACAGCCACTAGGAGTTCAGTTCTCAGATAAAAGACCATGTCTGTCACAGATTGCTCCAGCCCCCAGCCCTCAATACTGCTCAACCTCCTCAGCTACTTTCTTCTAGCAAAGATGGCAGAGCCTGGCTGAGGGTGAATAGGTGTTTGAAACATTTCTGGAGGCCTCACATATATTAGAAGCATCTTATGGCAATCTGGGAAAACTTTCATGTGGCTATAGAATAGTGTAGAATGATCGTGGGCTCCAAGATCTCTTCTAGTCTTGGCTGAGGGTGAATAAGTGTTTAAAACACTCCTGGAGGCCTCACAATATATTAGAAGCATCTTATGGCAATATGGGAAAACTTTCCTGTGGCTATAGAATGGTGTAGAATGATCATGGGCTCCAAGATCTCTTCTAATCTTGCATATAGAATCATAGAATCACAGAATGATTGGAAGGTTAAGGATGACCTCCCAAGGTCATCCAGTCCAACCCCCCCTGCAGTCAGCAGGGACATCCTCAACTCAATCAGGTTGGCCAGAGCCCTGTTGAGCCTCACCTTGAATATCTCCAGGGCTGGATGCTCAACCACCTCCTTGGGCAACCTGTTCCGGTGTTCCACTACCCTCATAGTGAAGACCTTGTTCCTAACACCCAATCTAAATTTGCTGTTCTCTAGTTTGAAACTATTGCCCTTTGTCCCATCACCACAGGCCTGTGTGAACAGTCTCCATCCTTTGTGTAGGCTCCCTTCAGGTACTGGAAGGCTACAATTAGGTCTCCCTGAAGCTCCCCCCTTCTCCAGGCTGAACACCCCCAACTCCATCAGCCATCACTGCAGAGGTGCTCTAAGTCCCTGATCATTTTCGTGGCCTCCTCTGGACCAGCTCCATCAGGTCCATGTCCTTCCTATATTGATAGCTCTAGAGCTGGACACAGTAGTCCAAGTGAGGTCTCACCAGAACAGAGCAAGGTGGCAGAATCACCTCTCTGGATCTGCTGCCAATGCTTCTTTTGATGCAGCCTAGGGTGTGATTGTCTGAAGAGCCAAAGGTTTGTCTCTGAATTTGGTGGCAGGTTTTCCTTTGGCTATTGCCAAAGCACAAGAACATAGACATGGAACTTAATTTTCTTTGGGCCTTGTTGAAGTTTAAAAGAAGTACTTAAAAGATTAAAAATAGAAGGGATTTGGGGCTGAGTCATGCTATACTACTACAAACCCAGTCCATTTTTTAAGAACTGAAGTGGTCCAGTTTGGAGAGGCAGGCAAGAGAGCAAGCATGTTTAATTAACATAAACTGGAAGAGACTCATGACCTCTTCATAAAGTAGCTCTTATTTTCTGCCTTGTTACTTTTAAAACTCTGAAGAACTCTGTGGATTATGTCCTATCTTGTTTTCAAGGATTTTTTTTTTTCTTTCTCTTCCCTTTGCCTTGTTCCCTGGGTTGTTTTTTCTCCCTTGTCCTCAAACACAAATCCATGTCCTGTGCATATTCTGCAGTTCCAGTGGATCCCTGTGAGAGAAGGTGACAGCATCCAAAGGTTTCAGTGATTATATACAGACTGATTCACAGATTAAATGGGTTGGAAGGGACCCTCAAAGGACATCTTATCCAAACCCCCTGTAGTCAGCAGGGACACCTCCAAATACATCAGGCTGACCAGAGACACATCAAGGCTTATCTTGAATGTCTCCAGGGATGGGGCCTCAACAACATCCCCAAGCTGCCTGTTCCACTATTTCACCACTGTCATTGTGCAGAACTTCCTCCTGGTGTCCAACCTAAACCTCCCCTGCTCCAGTTTCAAGCTCCCTTGTCGTGTCACCACAGGCCTTTCTAAACAGTCCCTCCCCAACCTTCAGCTATTGAAATGCAGCTCTGAGGTCTCCCTTCTCTTCTGCAGGCTGAACAGCCTCAATTGGTTCAGCCTGACTTCACAGGAGAGGTGCTCCAGCCCCCTGACTGTCTCAGTGGCAGGCTGTAGAGCTAAAGGAACAGAGGAGTCACTTTAGATAGTGACTAAATGTTGTACTCACATGGAACACTCTTGATAAGGAAAACTGATCAGTTTAATTAAAAAACCAAAAAACAAACAAGCAGCCCTTCTACCCCCAAAACCAATAAACCAAAAAAACCTAAATGCAGCAGGAGCAAAGCACACGAGCATGTGGCCAAAATGAGGAGACATATCCTTTCATGACCAGTTTTCTTTATACATGTAAATACCAAATTGCTGCCTTCAGAAAGGAGTAGAGGAAAAAAAAATCAGTTTTTAATGTAGAGATGAATAAATAGCTCATCTTTTCTCCAAAGCAGCTCCTTTCCTACATGACATTACATTCACCCTTGATGTTTTAGGTCCATCTTAGTGTAATCTAATCTCCCTTTAACCCAGAATTGCCTGCACTGCTTACTGGCCAACACCCTTGCATGCAAAGGTTACAGATATTTTAATAACTTGGCACCAACTCTTCCAGAACGTTGCTGTGTATAAAAAGGGCTGATGAAAAATTTAGCAGAGATTTTAGCAACCTGATTAAGATTTAAAGAGCTATTTGAGGTGGCAGAAGAGTTGAGATGTTCACTGAAACCTGGCTGATCACCAGAAGAAAGAAGCACCTCATCATAGGATGTGATCATGGTCATGTGGACAATGAGAGCTCTGGGTTATTGAGGGGCACTCACAAGAGCTGGCCACTTCTGGCCATACATCCTACATTGGTCCTTCTGGTTCTGATTATCATATCTGTTGGATATTCTGTTAAGCATATATTCTCACATAGAATCATAGGATCATAGAATCATAGAGTCATAGAATGGTCTGGGTTGGAAGGAATCTCCAAAGGTCATCCAGTCCAATCTCTTCTTCAGTCAGCAGGGACATCCACAACTAGATCAGGTTGCCCAGAGCCCTGTCAAGCCTTACCTGGAATATCTGCAGGGATGGGGACACAGCAACTTCCCTGGGCAACCTGTTCCAGTGTTCCACCATCCTCTTCATGAAGAACTTGCTCCTAAGATCCACTCTAAATCTGCTCTTCTTTAGTTTGAAACCATTGCCTCTTGTCCCATTACCACAGGCCTTTGTAAACAGTCTCTCTCCATCCTTCTTGTAGCCCCTTTTGGGTACTGGAAGGCTGCTATTAGGTCTCCCTGGAGCTTTCTCTCCTCCAGGCTGAACACCCCCAGCTCCCTCATCCTGTCCTTGTAGCAGAGGTGCTCTGCCCCCTGATAGTTTTTGTGTCCCTCCTCAGGATCTGTGCCATCAGATCCATGTCCTTCCTATATTGAGGACTGCAGACCTGTATCTCATATATCTGTATCTAGTAATACAATAGAGTCAGCCCTGGTGCTAGCTTGTTACTGCCTAGTTCTGTAATTTTAGAGAAGCACAAAAGGATTTGCACCTTCCCCTCAATAAGAGGCATGGCAGGCACCAAGTGCAGTGGAAGGCATGGCTGCTCAGTGTGTTAGAAGCCAGTGCAGGGTGTAGGCAGGTTGCAGTCACCTAGGGCTGGCAACATGTGGTTTGAGAAAGAAAAGGACAAGACAGGCTGAAAGAATTTGGGCTGTTCAGACTGGAGAAGAGAAGGCCCTGGAGGGACTTTATGGCTACATTCTAATGTCTGAAGGGAACCTACAGAAAGCCTGGGGAGGGACTGTTTAGAAGGGCCTGTGGTGATAGGACAAGGGGCATTGGCTTGAAACTGGAGCAGAGAAAATTTAGGTTGGACATCGAGATGAAGTTCTGCACAATGAGAGGGGTGAGATAGTGGAACAGGTTTCCCAAGGATGTAGTTGAGGACCATCCCTGGAGACATTCAAGATAAGCCTTGCTGTGTCCCTGGGCAGCCTGCTCTAGTTGGAGATGTCCCAGCTGAGTGCAGGGATATTGGACAAGACAACCTTTGATGGTCCCTTTCAACCCAGTGCTGTGAATCGTTGACAGAGGTGAGCAATGGCATCACTTTCAGAGTGTCTTAAACTCTGCTATTCCTTCCTGATGGCAGCTTGGATAAGAAAGAGTGACTGACAGACTGCTGTGACCCATTGGATGAGGGCCACAGGTTTGTGCTGGACAGATCAAAGTTAGTTTCTTATGAATATAAACCAAAAACCAAGACCTGGCTCATTAACTCCCTGTCTTTTAAATTGATGAGCTCTGCGTGAGGGTAAGGGCACAGTGCTCACTGCAACACAAAGCACAGTGGAGAAGCTTTTGCAGTGTGAACATTATCATTTGTAATAAAAATCTGAGAGGTTAGCCTGTGGGTGAAGAACAAGACTAGGGGAAGAGTGCACATGGCCTGGAGGAATTCTGATCATACCTCTGAGTAATTCTCATCCAACCGCTGTACCACTTAATTCTGAAAAAACTGCAGAAATACAGGAGTGGCTGAGGAATGGCTCAACAGCAGTCTGAAGAAGGACTTGGAGGTGTCAGTTGGTGACAAACTCCCCATGAGGCAGCAATGGTTGCCAGCAGCCCAGAAGGCAGCTGTGTGCTGGGCTGCATCCAAAGCAGGGAGAGCAGCAGCACAGGGAGGGGATTCTGCCCCTCTGCTCTGCTGAAACCACACCTGCAGCACGGCCTACAGTTCTGATGCCCCCAGCAAAAGGACATGGAACTGCTGGAGTGGGTCCAGAGGAGGCTACAAAGATAGTCAGAGGGCTGCAGAAAGTCAGGGCTGTTTCAGCCTAGAGGAGAGAAAGCTCTGCGGAGACCCTAGAGAGCAGCCTTTCATACCTGAAGGGGGCTATAAGAAAGCTGGGAAGGGAATTTTTACCATGGCTTGTAGTGATAGGATGAGAGGGAATGTGTTGGTGCTTGAGGAGGTCAGATTTAGGCTGGAGATTAGGAAAAAATTCTTTGCAGTGAGGCTGCTGAGACACTGGAACAAGTTGCCCAGGGAGGTCATGGGTGTTCCCTCCCCAGAGGTGTTCAGGGTCAGACCTGGTCTCGTGGAAGGTGTCCCTGCCCATGGCAGCAGAGGTTGGAACTGGATGATATTCAAGGTCCTTTCCAACCCAAACCATTCATTCTATGAATCTATGTTCTGTAGGATTAGGATCAGTATGAGCACTATCAGGATCAGAATGAGTAGGATCAGGCCAGAAGAGTCATTCTGGAAGGCAAAAGGTGTGGAGGCAATGCTACAGAGCCTGCTGCTTAGCTTCAGGCATTTGTTTAAGTAAACATTGCTATTATAGTTAATCACTTTGTGCTAATAAGAAAAGCTTGTCTTAATACTGTTCTGGTTTTGTAAGATACTGTCTTAATTAGAACTCATAATTAGTTAATGAGTTAATTCAGGTTTTGCTCTATGATACCTCAGTGTCATCACCAAAGCAGAAATTTAATGTTTAGTGCTAGTTTGCTTTTCCTTTTTTCTTTTTTCTTTTTTTTTTTTTTTTACCTTTCTAGGCTGTTTTATCATCTTGAGCCTTTCTGACTTTGCACTTACATCACTGTGTAGTGAAGGGGTAACTACAGTAAAATCACTGGGTTCAGTCTGGGCTACTGAAGGGTAGAAGTTGGCACTAACTCCTTGAAAAGGGTACAGCAAAGACCTGCAAAGATGATTTGGGAGCTAGAGCATCTGTCTTGTGAGGAGAGGCTGAGAGACCTGGAGCTTTTAAGCCTGGAGAGGAGAAGACTTGAGGGAGGCTCTTACTAATGGTTACAGGAGTGGGTGTCAGGAGGCTGCAGGTCAGTCTTCAGTGATGCCCAGTGACAGGACAAAAGGTAATGGGCACAAAACTCAGCATGGAAAGTTCCATCTAAACGTGAGAAGGAACTCCTTTACTTTCAGGGTGGTGGAGCACTAGAATGAGCTGCCCAGAGAGGTTGTGGAGTCTCCTTCTCTGAAGACTTTCAAAACCCACCTGGAATCCATCCTGTGCAACCTGCTCTAGTGGGAAAGTTGGATTAGATGATCTCCAGAGGTCCCTTCCAACCCCTGCCATGCTATGAAACCCTGTTAATGTCTTAAATCCTTATTATTCCTCACATGGTTTTTTCCCCTGACCCAATCAATTCCAGGGAACAGCAGAAGTTAGTTTTTGGAGCAAAAAAGTACTCAGCCTTTCCCTTATCCAGAGCAGATGGAGTTTGGAAGGCTCCTTGTGGATTATGCGGCAGTACCTTCTAATTTAGGGACAAGCACAAAGAGCATTACCATACGTGGAGCTACTTTACAGTAACTTCTCCCAATTAAAATAAAAAAGTGAAAAGATTATGCCAGGGAGCCTTAATGACCACTCAGCAGATCTGATAATGCCACTGCTGTCGGTATTGCCCTCCCCACTCTGTTTAACAGCTGAACAGATGCAGCTCACTAGAGCACCACATGGGCTGCAGCAGCAGGGAGTCCCATTTTTACAAGTTGGTTTTGTTTTATTTCTTTCCCAGACAGCCTTCCCTGTCATCCCCAGTTTCTGCAGTGTTTTGATTTGCTATTCAGCAAACA
>VWZI01022768.1:34079-54330 GCA_013396835.1 Psilopogon haemacephalus
CAAGGGGGATTCTGCTCTGCTTGTTGTCAAAGCAAAGAGTAGGGGAGGAGGGGTTGACTTTTTAATGGCAGCGCTGTGAAATTGAGAATAATGCTACTAATATAGGCAGCTTCTAGCTCTTAATTTCCTCAAGACAGCTGAGAGACTGCAAGGTCAGCCAAGTAGTGACTTGTTGATGTAAAGTGTCTAGAATGTGACTTGTGGGCTGCAGCAGGAGCAGTGTGGCCAGCAGGTCAAGGGATCAAGGGAGGTGACTCTCCCCCTCTGCTCCACCCTGGTGAAACCCCACCTGGAGTACTGCACCCAGTTCTGGAGCCCCTATTACAACAGGGATGTGGACATGCTGGAGCGTGTCCAGAGAAGGGCCATGAGGATGATCAGAGGGCTGCAGCACTTCTGCTATGAGGACAGACTGAAAGAGTTGGGGCTGTGCAGGCTGGAGAAGAGGAGGCTCCCAGGTGACCTTATTGTGGCCTTCCAGCATCTGAAGGGGGCTGACAAAAAGGGAGCCTTTACAGCTCTCCATTGAGATGGGGTGAGGAGTTTGGAGAGCAAGCTCTTCAGTTACCACAGGTCTGAACAGCTCAGAAACCTCATTGTGAGATAATTTCTTTCCCTCCTTCTTTTGTCCAACTGGACTCCAGATGTCTGTGATGCCCTTTGTTGCTCAAATGGTGAATAATCAGTGTGAGAAATGGATGAGAAGCTCCAAACCCAGAGAATGCATAAGTGAGAATGGCAGATGTGTACACCACCAAGGTGGTACCCTTGGGAGCCTTGCCCATGAGAGCTGGCCACAGATTCATGCTGCTGGAAATAAGACAATGTGTTGGGTTATGATATCTTCCTCCTAGTAGATGCTCTCTTTCAACCAACTGATAGGAATTTTAAAAGGTTTATTGTTTGTTTACAGAATCATAGAATGGTTTAGGTTGGAAGAGACCTCAAATCTCATCCAGTTCCAACCCCCCTGTGCCACAGGCAGGGACACCTCCCACTAGAACAGGTTGCTCAAGGCCTCATCCAACCTGGCCTTGAACACCTCGAGGGAGGTTGTGTGATCACAGGATCAGTGTTAGGGGTTGGAAGGGACCCAAGGAGCTCATTGAGTCCAACCCCCCACATTTTAATGTGCAAAATTGGTCATTACTTGATCTGAAAAGGGTTGGATTTTAGTAGGTAGCCTGCAGCTGCATGCACAAGTTGCTTGTGGGATAGCAGCTCTGCTGGGTTGGTTTTTTTGGGTTGTGGTTTGTTGGTTTTTTTTTCTTTTGGAGGTGGCTTCAAGCTTGGGGACTTATTTAATTTTTATTTTTTTTTAATTGCAAGATTTTGTGTACACGTCTGCAAGTCTCTTTGCACAGCAAGCAATAACTCTTGGCTGTAGCAGTGCCATGGGATGATGCTGCAGTTGTTCAGTGCTTCCAGATTTGCTCTCCACGGAGCAATTCATAGGAGCATTTCCAATCTTCTAATTGCTTGTCTGGAAAAAAAACACCTGAGTATATGCTCTGAGGCTAAAATAAGTAGGCTGTGTGCTTTATTCTGAAAAATCAGGGGGCAATATACAGAGTAGATAATGAAACCTTTGCCTATGTCCTTTGGTTATCTGTTTTCAGGAAATGTATAATAATGATGGGGATAAGACAGAAGTGCTGCAAGGATTCTATGATCTACCCCACATTCCCTGGTTCATAAAGAGATACAGAAGCTCCCTTGGTTATGCTTCCCATTCCTTACTGATGTGGTTAGAGAGCTATAGATAGGTGCTGCTGAAGGCTAAACTAATGGGCAACATCTTCCCCAGGGCTAAAAACTTGTCACAGCCTTGTGCTTAGCTGATGTTCACAGATTGCATTGGGTTGAAAGGGACTCACAAAGGTCATCTTGTCCAATCCCCCTGCACTCAGCAGGGATGCCTCCAACTAGAGCAGCCTGCCCAGGGTCACATATCTCCAAGGGTAAGGCCTCAACCACATCCCTGAAAGTCTTGTTCCATTATTTCACCACTCTCATTGTGCAGAACTTCTTTCTGATGTCCAACCTAAATCTCCCCTGCTCCATTTTCAAACCACTGCCCCTCATCTTATCACCACAAGCCCTTCTGAACAGTCCCTTCCCAGCCTTCCTGTAGGCCCCCTTGAGATACTGATATGTAGCTCTAAGGCCTCCATGAAGCCTTTTCTCTTCTCCAGGCTGATTTCTTTCTCCAGCCTCAATTATTTCAGCATGCCCCCATAGCAGAGGTTCTCCAGAGTCCTGTGATCATCTTGGTGGCCTCCTCTGGACCCCTTCAGCAGGTCCATGTTTCTCTTGTGTTGAGGGTCCCATATCTGGATGTAGCACCCCAGAGCAAAGCAGAGAAGCAGAATCTCCTCTCTCCATCTTTGGCCAAGCTGCTTTTGATGCAGCCCAGCCACTGCTCTTCTGGGCTGCAAGTGCCCATTGCTGGCTCCTGTCCACCTTCTTGTCCACCAGCACCCCCAAGTCCTAGTCTGCAGGGCTGCTCTGTCTCATCATCCCCCAGCTCCTTTGGAAGACATTTAAGACTTCTGGGTTTTTGTTCCTAAACTACTTTTAAAATATTTTGCTGGCTCTTTAAACTGACATTCCTAAGGCACTGATTTTTCTTTTCTACTTTCTTGCTTTCCATTGCACATTCAAACTCAAAAAACCCCACCCCTCATCCTTGTCGCAGCTGTAGTGTGGTACATGATGACACCAAGCTGTGCTCGTGTGGGAGGGGGGGAGATAGGGGTTGAAAGCACTGTGGAGAGCTGATTAAAATTCACAATGAGCTTGATAATGTGGAGAACTCATCTGAAATCAGAGGGATGAATTTTCACAAAGGCAAGCACCAAGTTCTGTACCTAAGATGGCAAAAATTGAAATGCACAGCTATGAAACGAGCAATAATTGTGGCCAAGAAGCAGTTCTACTGAAAAGATTGGGAAGCCACAGCTGATTGCAACTTGCTGCAGGGGCAGGCATCTGTCTGAGATGAATTGACAACACATGGGGTGGCAGAAGAGGTAAGGAAGTTCACTCAGTGCTGCTGGGACCTCAGTTGGAGAAGTGTGGCCTGGTTGGAGTGCTCAGCTTTGCAAAGGAGGTAAGCAAAATAGACAGCTGGGGGTGGGAAGGTTTTACTGTACTTTAGATTAATTAATGTATCACTTCAAACAAGGTTGAAAGAATGGACTCTGGCTTTTTTAGAAAAGAGAAGGAGTGAGTAGGTGTGCAAACTGACTTGTAACATCTTTAGGCTGTGGCACAGTCAGGACTGTGGCTGACTTTACCTCTTTGTAAAGCTAAGGTAAGGATTAGTTGGTTTTGTTTTCAGCCATGGTGGCAAGTATTGAATAAAAACCTCCATCTCTGTGTGGTGGTGAAGCAGTGGAGGAAGGCATGCAGGAAGGCACCCTCAGTTTATACTTTGAAGTTCAGACTCTGTTCTTGCTGCTGGTGGGAGTGCCATGGAGGCTTCTGCTGTGTGTTTTTGCTGGTTAGCCCAGATGTGCTTGCTGTTGCCAGTGAGTGATGGGTGGAGAGAGGCTTTTTTTAGGGGAACAGAACATCTGCCTTATGAATAAAAGGCTTGAGGGACTTGATGTTTTTTTCATCTTGAGGAGGAGAGGGCTGAGGGGGGCATCTTTTAACTGCTTAAAAGTGCTTAAAGAGTGGGTGTCAGGAGGATGGGGCCAGTCTTTTTTTTCAGTGGTGCCCAGTGACAAGACAAGAGGTCAAGGGCACACATTTGAACAGAGCAAGTTCTATATAAACATGAGGAGAAACTTCTTTATGTTGAGAGTGGCAGAGCACAGGAACAGGCTGCTCAGAGAGGTTGTGGAGTCTCGGTCTCTGGAAACTTGCCAAACCTGTCTGGAAACTGTCCTGTGCAACCTGGTCTGGGTGAGCCTGTTCTGGTGGGGTTACTGGACTGGATGCTCTTCAGAGATCCCTTTCAACCCCTGTTATTCTGTGATTCTTCAGCTTTACAGTCCCATTTATGCTGCAGTTTTTAACTGAAAGGCTCAAGTTGAGGGATGATTTAAGATGGATGCTTAGGTGCAAACACAGTGAATCACAGAATCACAGCATGCCAGTTTGGAAGGGACCCCAAGGATCATCTGGTCCAAACTTTCTAAGCAATAGAGTAGCTGAAATGAGCTGGCCCAGCATCCTGTCAAGCTGAGTCTTCAAACTGTGCAGCATAAGGGAACCCACTGCTTCCCTTGGGAGAGTGAAACTCTGCTTTCATCCCTAAAGACATAGAAAAGGGAAACAGTAAGTTGCTGTTAAGCACTTTCATTTAATATCTGTTGGTCTTGGTGTGATCAGCAAACTCTTAAGGCTCTGTACAGCAGCTGCAGCTTGAACCTGTGCTCCCTTTGCCATTTCAACCTCCCCTCTTGCTTAACGAGAGCCACCTGCTCTGCTGCAATGAGCAGGGAGGAAATTTGGATCCATACGACTGAGAATTGCTCTCTGGCCAAGCAAAGGCTTGTTGGTGTGTTCTCCACTGACTGTTGGCATGTGCCTCCTCTTCAGCTTGTGAGGAAGGTGGTGGTGATGTAACTCACTTTGCCTCCTCACCCACCTCTCAAATGTTAGCAAGCATTTGCTTTGGGTGCTGTGTGGGAGTAGTGAAGTAATTTGAACCATCCTGATGCAAGTCCAAAATAACCTGAACAAGCTCAATAGATAACTGAGCAAAACTCATGGATTCTACTGCAAGGTTAACTTGAAGTTGTGGTGAATTTGTCTTTCAAGGGTTTGAGCTATTTGGTCAGATGAGTGCTGCAGTGAGATCTGCACAGCTGTGTTGTGTTTTCTTGTTGCAATGGTACCAGATAATAACCACTCACAAATAAGAGGAGCTAAGCTTGCCTGTCTGTTTTGAGGAGAGAATGTTTGCTTCCTAAGCATTGGTGACTGCTTCTGATCAGGCTTTGTAATGATTTTAACAAAATAGTGATTAAAAAGATGTCCTGTGGCTGTTAGTTATCACAGTTTTAGGCTCATATCATAAAAGCTGGGTGCTCTTGAAGCATGTACAAGATTTTTTATCTTTTCACTGCTGTTCTCTGGGATAAATCTTGAAATTGTGTCCCTGCCTTTGTCAGCAGGCTGTATTCTGAGGCAGGGTATTGCCCTGAGCACCAGCTATGCTGCATCTGCAGAGACTTGAGCCAAACTAAGCTGGCTTTGGATTGTCACTTTGCAGTGGTAGCTGATGGTGGTCTGCTTAGATGTGAGTCAGTAGCTCTGCTCTCTTTCTGCTCTCAGCCTTGTGCAGTAGAGCATGAGTTTGCATTGGTGACACCAGGGTGTGGTGCAATAGACTCAACTGAGGGAGGTGATCCCTCCCAGAAGGATCTTGACAGGCTACAGAAGTGGAACAGTGCAAACTGTGTGAGGTTCAACAAGTCAAAGTGCAAGGTCCTGCATCATAATGAGGCCAAAACTAGGCACAAATCCAGGCTGAGACCAGAGTGGGTTGAGAATAGCTTACAAGAAAGAGAAGCTGAGAAGCTCCCCATGAGCTGTGTGCTGGGCTGCAGCCAGAGGAGTGTGGGCAGCAGAGCAAGAGAGTGGATTCTGCCTCTTGACTCTGCTCTGCTGAGACCACACCTCAAGTACCGCATCCAGCTCTGGTGTCCCCAGCATAAGAAGGACACAGAACTGCTGGAGTGAGTCCAGAGGAGGCCATGAAGATGATGCAAGGGGTGGAGCACCTCTGCTATGAGGACAGACAGATGGAGCTGAGGGTGCTCAGCCTGGAGAAGAGAAGAATGTGTGGGGACCTTAGAGCTCCTTCTGATAGCTGAAGGAATCCTACAGGAAGGCAGCAGAGGGACTTTTCCTAAGGATGCCTAGAGACTGGATAAGGGAACAGTTTGAAGGTGAGGGAGAGCAGGGTTAGACTGGATCTTAGGAAGAAGTTCTTTGGTACTTGGTAAGGGTGGTGAGACTCTGGAATAGGTTTTTCAGGGAGGCTGTGGGTGCCTTCTCCCTGTAGGTGTTTAAGGACAGATCAGCTTAGGCCTTGAGCATCAGAATTTAGTAGAGAGTCAACCCTGCCCCTGGCAGTTGGGTTGTGCTGGATGACTCTGACCCTTCCAATGATTTTCCTGTGTGCAAAGGAAGGTAAAGGTTCCCTGCTCGTGTCACCCCAGCCTTTAATCCCACTTCCTAACTGCCTTCTCCCCAGGTTGTGTCATGTATCTTCACCATTTTTCAGTTGCAAAGACAGCTCATGGATTTGCTTTGTTGCTCCCATATTAGGTGTCCTCTAGGCTGATAATCTATGCCCTCTCATCGACTGGGAAGCAAAAGCATGAATAAAATCCTCGCTGAGACAGTGTCAGGACTGTCACTTGATCTGTCTCGTAACAGAGATGTTGTTCAGCATCTCTAATTATGATATTAATCTTGGCTCTCCCCTGGCACAGGTGTAATATCAGCAATACTAGTGCATGACAGATTTATTACTTGTGACCCTTAGAGAAACCAGTCACAAACATTTGGGGTCTGCCAAAACCTAATTGGTTCCCTGTAGTCCTCCCTTTTCTCTCTGTGAAATACTTGTGAGATTCAGGCTGCATTTTCCCTCTAATGTGGAGGCATGTTCAAAATCAAGGCGGGGAAGCAGTCTTGCTTGAATCATCTTCTCCCACACTTGGCACTACTTAGAAAGTGATTATCAGAAACTTTCTTTGCATTGTTGCTATTTTCTTTTTTTCTTTATTTTCCTTTTTATTTTGGGGGGGGGGATTTTTTTGTCTGTTTTTTGAGATTATAGTCAGGATCGTGTTCTGCATCTGATTCATTCCGAAGTAGTCCTATGCTTTACAATACTTACTGGCTTGAAATGTTTTGGGGTTTGGGTTTTTTTTCTTTTCTTTTCTTTTCTTTTCTTTTCTTTTTTTAACCTTTCCTTATTTTTTACATTTTTATTTAATTTTAATTTTTTACCTTGCAAGAGAGTCCTCTGGACATGCAAAAGGTCATTTCCTTGTGATTGGAAAGGGTGATGAAGCTGGTGAGGGGCCTGGAGTACAGCCCTGTGAGGAGAGGCTGAGGCAGCTGGGGTCGTTTAGCCTGGAGAAGAGGAGGCTCAGGGCAGACCTCATTGCTGTCTACAGCTACCTGAAGGGAGGTTGTAGCCAGATGGGGTTGGGCTCTTGTCCCATGCACTCAGGGACAGAACAAGAGGATGCAGCCTCAAATTGTGCCAGGGGAGGTATAGGCTGGATGTTAGGTGGAAGTTCTTGCCAGAGAAAGTGATTGGCATTGGAATGGGCTGCCCAGGGAGGTGGTGGAATCCCCATCCTTGGAGGTGTTGAAGCGAAGCCTGGATGGGGCACTTAGTGCCATGGTTTGGTTGATTGGCTAGGGCTGGGTGCTAGGTTGGACTGGATGATCTTGGTGGTCGCTTCCAACTTGGTTTATTCTATTCTATTCTGGAGAAATCTCTAATCTTCACTTATTTTGATGTAATATAGACCTAACCCTTGTAGATCAAAGCTTACCTATTTAGTAGTAACTGTCCATGTGTTTCTGTTCACTTCAAGGAACTGGATGTAGGAAGAAAAAGAACAGTGGTCTGCTCTAGGTAGTAGTGCTGTGTGAGTCAGAAACTGGTGGCTTTCCTGTCTCATTTCTCAATGGAAACTGAAATGCTGAACAGTTTGGGATACAATGTGCAAGTAAAGGCACCACAAAAAAGTTGGTGCTGATTTCAGTGGGACTGAGAAAAACCTGGATTAAAAATCTCTAGTTTAGTGGGACCTGCTCCAGACTCCCACAGAGTAGCTTGGGGACTTTTATTATCAACTTTTGCCTCACTGTCCTCATCAAATCTTTGTTTCATTCTGTATTTCTGAAAACATTACATTTGTTTTAAGTATTTATTGTAAACACGAAGGAGGAGAGAGTTTTCCAACTTTTTTTTTTTTTTAAATTATTTTTTTCCTTTTTCTTCACTTAATGATTCTGAAATAAGTTGTTTTATAGTGGGAAAGCAACAACATCGTCATCATCAACTTCTTCATTTTCGATATATTGATTAAAACATGGTCTTATATATTCTATGGTCAGTATAGTCCTGAGTGCTATTGCTTGTTGTTGCTGAATTCAGAATCAATTTAGCAAGGCCTTCCTTTTGGAAGTTTAATCAGAATTCAGTATTTCCTATTACAAGAAGGATGTGGACGTGCTGGAACATGTCCAGAGAAGGGCCATGGGGATGCTCAGAGGGCTGCAGCACCTCTGCTGTGAGGACAGACTGAAAGAGTTGGGGCTGTGCAGTTTGGAGAAGAGGAGGCTCCCAGGTGACCTTCTTGTGGCCTTCCAGGATATGAAGGGGGCCTACAGAAAAGCTGGGGAGGGACCTTTAGGCTCTCAGGGAGTGAGAGGACTAGGGGGAATGGAGCAAAGCTGGAGGTGGGGAGATTCAGATTGGAGGTGAGGAGGAAGTTGTTCAGCATGAGAGTGGTGAGAGCCTGCAACAGGTTGCCCAGGGAGGTGTTTGGGGCCAGATCCCTGGAGGTGTTTGCAGCCAGGCTGGCAGAGGCTGTGGGCAGCCTGATCTAGGGTAGGGTGTCCCTGGGCATCGCAGGGGAGTTGGAACTAGATGATCCTTGTGGTCCCTCACGGATTCTATGGTTCTATGATCTAGTTCAAGAAGAAATACAGAGAATCATAGAGACATGAAATCTTAGATTGGTTGGAAGTGACCTAAGATCACCTAGTTCCAACCCTTGCCACCATGGGCAGGGAGAACTCCCACTAGAGCAGCTTGTTCAAGGCTTCATGCAACAGGGACTTGACTACCACCAGGGAGGGATTTCCTTCTTGCCTTGTCAGGATTAATTTAAAAAAAAAAAAAAATCCCTCCCCATTGTTCCTTGAATTGTTTGCAAGTGCAGGAGGGCAAGGAACTTGCAGAGCGCTGCTGCAAGAGTCTGATAACATCAGAGACACATTAAAAGAATAACGTCACTGCGCCTCCTCTTTGAGTGAAACATGACAAGGTTGCACTTCCCACAACCCACTGTACATTCCCAAAGGCCAAAACCTTTCTCTAAATCCCTTGATCCCACTGCATTTATTACATCTCCTTAGCACAACTGAATAATTGAAGAAGGGATGCGAGGATGAAGCATGGCAGTGATGGAGCAGACAGAGCAGTTGGGTGAAACAGTCTCCTTTCTGTTGCAGTGGGTATTTCCTTAGCTGTAAAAGGGGTCCTGCATTTTTTAGTACTAATTTGAGCCACCTGAGATGGTTTGCTTGATTTATTAGCACCTCCAGGATAACACAGGCAACATAATGATTTTCCATATCCATCACTTGCTATAAAACTTCCAAAATGATTTAGTCATCCTAACAAAAAAAAATAAATAATGTGTTAGCAGCATTAAGGCATAGATGGAAGATGGTTTTAAAAGGGTTTTTTTTTTAATGGTTTAAGAATAAGTAACCTTTTAAAAATCCAGCTGCAACTGCCCTTTTTATTTCCTGCTCATAATGAATTCCTGCTGCATGTATTTCAGGGCTCTAAAACTGGAGAGAGAGTGAAGCTGTTGGGTTTGGTTTCTATCGACTGCCATGCAATTAGGAGGATATTTGCAATAGCATGAGTGTAAATGGAGAAACATCACTGTTCATGTACAACATTTTGGTTGCTTTTTCCTCACTCCACAGCCTCCATGTAGTAAAAAATAAGTGTGGGTTACAAGCAAAGAGCCTTAGCTGAGCTCCTCTTCCTAAATGAAGCCTGTGCATTGGATACTTCAACTAAACCAAACGGATCGGCAGCTTCTGAGACCTGCCCCATGATTATCCCTGAAAAGCATAAATGAATTTTCAATTTACACCTGTGGCTTCTGCACAAAAGAAGAAAATATCCCGAGGAAGAGGTGTCAGCCTTCATTGCTTGAAAATTTATTGTAGCTCCCTTGCATCTCCAAATTATATTGGCTGACAATTCCTATTATTTTCACAAGGTCCATTCAGTTTAATTATCATTTACCGCTCAAATATACCATTCCCTTCATGTTCCCCTTCAAATTATCCTTGCTTTTGCTTTAGTAGCTATTTATGAGTCATAGAAAGTACACCTAATTAATACCTCTGCACATTGCCACAATTAAACATTAATCAGATTTGATTTTTGGAGTAATGTGCTACCAGTCTTCTAATCTTCTGTGTTACGACCTGATAAAAATTTCATTACCCTAGTTATGAAGTTCTCAATGGGGAAGGGATTTCCATTTAGCTCATAGTGCTGTCTCCTACACAAATGTTACTCCTCTGACATCTCAACAGATGCATCTGAAGTAGTGTCACAAAGCAAACTGAGCTTCTGGAGAGAAGATCACAGGATGCTAGGGGTCGGGAGGGACCTCCAGAGATCATGGGATGTCAGGAGGGACACAAACAGACCATCAAGTCCAACCACCCCCTGCCAGAGCAGGACCATCATCTAGTGTAGGTCACACAAGAATTCCTCCAGACAGGTCTTGAAAGTCTCCAGTGAAGGAGTTTTCAAAAATAGTAATTAGCTGGACAGGAAGATGTGAGCAATGGATGATGTAAGGGTGGTGAGACACTGGAATGGGTTGTCTGGGGAAGTTGTGGATCCATGGAGCTGTTCAAGGCCAGGTTGGATGAGACCTTGAGCAACCTGGTCTGGTGGGAAGTGTCCCTGACTATGGCAGGGGAGCTGGGACTGAATGATATTTAAGGTTCCTTCCAATCCAAACCATTCCATATTTTTTATTAACATGGGGTGACAATTTTACTCAATGTATTTCCTTCCTTCTTTTGGGTTTAGAAGGGGAAGTCAGTGGATGTGAGCATGAAAAAAAATGTATGAACTTTCAAACCCCAGTGTGTTTCTTGCAAGTGAGATAATTATGTGCAAGAGTGGTCAGGCATTGGGACAGGCTGCCCAGGGAGGCAGCGGAGTCGCCATTGCTGGAGGTATTCAAGAAATGTGTGGACAATAGTACTTTAGGACATGGTTTAATGGCCATGGTGGTGGTTGATTCATGGTTGGACTTGGTGATCTTTTCCAACTAAGGCAATTCTGTGGTTCTATAAGAGAAACTGAGGTGCATGAAAAGAGTTTAAAACAGAGGTAACCTCAGAAACAGAGGGGCAGGGATCTGATGAAGAGCATCCAGTGGAGGGCTAGAAGGAAGATTAGGGGGACTGGAACACTGCCTGGTGAGGAGAGGCTGAGGAACCTGGGGCTGCTTAGTCTGGAGAAGACTGAGAGGGGATTTAATCAATGTTTATAAATGTCAGGGGTGGGGAGGGACAGGCTCTGCTCACTGCTCTCTGGGATAGGACAAGGAGCAATGGATGTAAATTGCAGCACAGGAGGTTCCAGCTCAACACAGGGGAGAACTTCTTGACTGTGAGCGTCCCAGAGCACTGGCACAGGCTGCCCAGGGAGGTTGTGGAGTCTCCTTCTCTGGAGACTTTCAAGGCCTGTCTGGATGTGTTCTTGTGTGTGCCAGTGCTCTGGGACCCTCACAGCCAAGAAGTTCCCCCTTGTATTGAGCTGGCACCTCCTGTGCTGCAATTTACACCCATTGCTCCTTGTCCTTTGAGGATGCCTTCCAACCTGAAGGAATCTGTGAATCTTTAATTCTTTCATGTTTTCTTAACCAAACAAGACAGCCACAAACAAACAAAAAAACCCAGCAACTGATAGGAACCCAAAGAGAAATCAAGAACTGGCAACATCCATTTTTAATGAATGTTTGTTTGTTTTATTTTTTTCCCTGGCAATTCCTACCCTGAACCTGCTGCGATGCTTTTCTTTTCTCAATGTGCAGTTTATTATCCTGATCAGCATTTATAGCATAAACTGCTACCCTTTGTTTTAAATTCAGCCAAGCTGCTACCAAGAAAATATATAAATTAAAAAAAAAAAAATTAAAAGCAGAGCAGACACCCTTGTAAAAATAATAATAATAACAGCAAAAAAAAAAGGACAAGGTTAAATTCCCTTCCTTGTGTGAGTTCCCTGGAAGAACCCAGGAAAACTTTTTGTCCTCAGTCATTGAAAACAAACAAAAAATTGGCTCCTTTTGGCAAGTTTTTCTTAGACTTTTAAAACATTCCCTGATAAATTTAGCACTGTTTCAATGGTCAAGTGTTACAAGCTTGCTTTTTTTTTTATTTACTCAAAGTACTGCTGATCTTCAGCAGCAGTTTTCAAAAGGCACTTTTAATGAGAATGACACTTGCACAACTCTAAAACAAGATGTTATTACTGCTAGGGGAAAAAAATATTATATGGTTATTGCTAAGGAGGAATTTTTTGTCTTTTACTGATGTTGTCTGGTCTCAGAGCAGCTGTTCCAGTGGGGTCATAAATAGGAAATTGATTTAATGTTACATATTTTGGGATCCTTACTCCAAGAAGGACATTGAGGGGCTGGAGTGTGTGCAGAGAAGGACAACAAAGCTGGTGAAGGGCCTGGAGAATAGGTCTGGTGAGGAGCAGCTGAGGGAACTGGGGGTGTTTAGGCTGGAGAAGAACAGGCTGAGTGGAGACCTCATTGCGCTCTGCATGTCCTTGAAAAGAGGTTGGAGCTAGGTGTGAGTTGGTCTCTTCTCCCTAGTAACAAGTGATAGGATAAGAGGAAATGGCTTCAATTTGCAACAGGGGAACATTAGGTTGGACATTGAGAACCATTTCAGGGAAGGAGTTTCTCCTAAAGGCTGGCACAGGATTCCAGGTGAGGTGGCTGAATCCCCATCCCTGGTGGTGTTTCAAAGCTGCAGAGCTGTGGTGCCGAGGGACATGGTTTATCATCTTTAAGGTTTGAAGAGTGGTTGGACCTGAGGATCTTGAAGGTGTTTTCCCACCAAAACAATTCTATATGTATGATTTTCCTTAGTCACTTGCCCTAAACTAAGATTTGTTCTTGCAAGGTAAGGGCATAGTTTTGCTTCCTGAGTTCTGAGCAGTCACCCAGTGTGCAAACCTCAGAAGATCATTGGGTCTTTGGCTTTTATTTGTTTGGTTGATTGGTTTGGGCTTTGTTGGGGTCTCTCTTGGGTTTCTTGCTTGTTCAGTTTTGGTGTTGGTGGTTTAGTTTGGGTTTGGTTGTTTTGTTTAGTCATTTTGGGTTGGTTTTGGGGGAGTTTTTGTGGGTTTTTTTTTGTTTTGAGTTTTATTTTATTCAGGATCAGAGATGGAAGCAGGGTGCCTCCTCTGTTCACCTGCCCATATCTTGCAATCTTACACAGAATATAAATTAATTTTAAGCTGTTAACCTTCATCAGAAATTAAAGCACAGGAGGACTATTTTGTCCCTCAAATGTTAATGCAAAGTGTGACAGTGGGGCTATTGTTTGGCTTGATTTATAGCTTGATTTATAAGATACTCCCCAAGCAGAAATCCTCTCCAGATAAAGGCAGTAATGTGACAATTTTATTATTCATTTGAATGTCTCTAGGGTAGTAACTTCTTTTCTTACTTATTTATTAATTTCCTTAATTTTTTGGAACTAAGCCTATGCTCATGTGTTTGTCTCTTCAGTTCTGAGCCTTGGGGCAAGATGTTGGGCTGGGCAGAAGAAGACCAGCACAATGCATCTTGATAACCATGACAGTTCCCTCTTGGCCAAGCTAAAATACACTTCTACCTGGGTGATAGATGGAAAGGATGAAACAGTGCAGTGTTTGCTTATGCCTCTAGCACTAAGGTTCATAGAATCGCAGAACAGTTTGGGTTATAAGAGACCTTAAACGTTATCTAGTTCCAAAACCCCTGCCATAGGCAGGGACAGGTCTAGTTTGAGGTGTGTGTGGGGTGACACCTCGTCCAGAAACAGCCTTTAGTTATTGGGGTGGTTCAAAAGGTGCATCATGACCACTGGAAGCCTTTAATTTTCAGGCAACAGAGTTTGATTTCCAAAGGAAATTTCTGTGGCCATCATGTGCATCAGTTGATCAGTTCTCTTCCCTTTGAACAGCATTTAAACTTTGTTTGGGACAGGTTCAGTATAAGCCTAAGGTATCAAAGGTACTAAATTTTGCCTTTTGTTTTTTATCCAACCTCCTCCGTCTCTTTTCCTTCCTTTTATATTTCTTTTCTTTTGGTGAAAATTGGAGGCTTTTAATTTTCAGGTGACGGAGTTTGATTTCTAAAGGAAATTTCTGTGGCCATCATGTGCATCAGTTGATCAGTTCTCTTCTCCTTGAACAGCATTTGTTTGAGACAAGTTCAGTACGAGCCTAAGGTATCAAAGGTACTAAATTCTTGCCTTTGGGTTTTGTTTTTTTTTTTTTTAATCCAACCTCCTCCATCTCTTTTCCTTCCTTTTATATTTCTTTGCTTTTGGTGAAAATCAGCACCTCAGTAATAGAGGGAGACTTGTTAATCTCCCCCTGGGGAGAAAGGTAAGGAAAACTCAGATGTTGTCCATTCAGTTTGGCAGTAGCTGAGTGGTCCAGCAGCACTTGAATGTTTTGGCCAGCTGGCCAGCATCTGTGTAACTCAAACTTAAGGAAGATGTTTGCTGCCCTTTATTAACAAAGATAATGGGAGGAACAGAAAAACAAAATGTGTTGAGAGCCCATGAGGGTCTTGAGAGGATGCTGTTGACATGAGAGAGAAAGAGGAACATCAGAGGTGAAGCAGTCAAAAAATAGCTTGGTTAATTATGCTCCCAGAACAGCCTGTAAGATTCCCTTGAAAAGTCAAGAGCAGCTCTCCTCGTTTTCTTCTTTTTAATGTGGCAATGTTAGAAGTCTGGGACCCCAAATAGACTTCTGAGAAAGCAGCAGACTGATAACAGTAGAAACCCCACAGTGCAATTTGCATTTCAATGTCATTTTATGCTGGCTTTGCAAAGCTTAGAAACAATTGTGAGCTAGTTTATTACTGAAATACAGCTGCATTAAATGGTTATAAGCCACCAGCTATGCTGGAGCCTTCAGAATTTCATTTGAGGACCTTGCCCAGCTGGTACCAGGCTACCAGGGAAGTTTGAAAATTGGTTTACAAATGGACCAAGTAATGTGTGAAGCAGAAAAAGAGAAGAAATATGGTGAGATCTAAAAGACAGGTTAACGAAGGTTTTGGTGTTGAACTTCGTAGAAACATAGAATAGCTTGAGTTGGACGGGACCTTAAAGATCGTCCAGTTCCAACCCCCTGCCATGACTAGGGACACCTTCCACTAGACCAGGATGCTCAAAGCCTTATGCAGCCTTGTCTTGAACAATTCCAGGGAGGGGACCTCCACAACCTCCCAGGGCAACCTTTTCTAGTGTCTCCTCAGCCACACTTCCTAATCTCCAGTCTAAATCTGCCCTACTCAAGCTCCAATCCATTCCTTCTCATCTTACCTCTACAAGCCCTTGTAAACAGTCCCTCTCCAGCTTTCCTGTAGCCCCCTTCAGGTAGCCAAGAGGTTGATAGATTTATTTTTTTTTTTTTTCCACAACAGGATAGAATAAGCCAGGTTGGAAGAGACCTCCAAGATCATCCAGTCCAACCTAGCACCCAGCCCTATCCAATGGCACTAAGTGCTCCACCCAGAAATTTCTTCAACACCTCCAGGGATGGTGACTCCTCCACCTCCCTGGGCAGCCCATTCCAATGCCAATCACTCTCTCTGGGAAGAACTTCCTCTTAACATCCAGCCTATACCTCCCCTGGCACAATTTGAGACTGTGTTCCCTCATTCTGTTGCTGGTTGCCTGGGACAAGAGCCCAACCCCACCTGGCTGCAACCTCCCTTTAGGTAGTTATAGAGAGCAATGAGGTCTGTCCTGAGCCTCCTCTTCTCCAGGCTAAACAATCCCAGCTCCCTCAGCCTCTACTCATAGGTCCTCTCCAAGAGGAAGGACTGATAGGAGCCTCAGGTTGTAGTAGAGGCAGTTAAAAGCTTGAATCATCAAAATAACAGCTAGACATGAGGTCTATGAAGCTGAACAGTAGTTTCCAATAGGTTAAAAGAGCTTTTTAAAATTCAGTGGCTTTTATAGCGTGTCCTCAATTCTTAAGTATCTTGAATTATATCCACCTGTGATTGTAATAGCTGGAATGAAGGGAAAAGGCCACGGTGCTGCCAGTAGTGCTCAGGTGTAAGATTTACAGTTTACCTGGGTCAAGACTATAGGAATATGAACAAATAGGAGAGGGGAAATTAATGAGGCAGGTTCAGTATGAGTTCGGGCAACTGCCAGAACTGCTTTATAGCTGCAAAAAGAAAGCAAAACCAAAAAAAAAAAAAGTAGCTAAGTTATGCATGAAGTTCTTCCAACCAAAAAAACTCAGAAGAGCTGCTATAGCTTCCCAGTGAAAACATTGCTGTGATATGCACTGATACGTTGAGGATTAGCACAAAAGCTTCTAGAACGTATAGTTTATTGATGCCTACTTCTGTGGCTGAGCCAAAATATTTATAGCGGTGTCTAATGAGTGGATTATTATTCATAAAACATGCAGGCATGAAAAAAATGGAGGGGGAAAGAAAACAAAAAAAAGGAATAGCAGGGATTATTAGCAACATTCAGGGAAAGAGAAGCTGCCTCTTCGTGGTTTCCTCTTTCTCTAGTCATTATCACTGCAGCTGTGAATTAGAGCATTACATTTTGGTGCATTCACACACTAGAATTTGTCCAGGTCGAAAAATAAATAAATAAATAAATAAAGCCCCAACACACCATTTTGTTGCTTTGTGGTTCAGTTTTGCCTTTTGGTTTTGGGGTTTTTGTTTTGTTTTGTTTTGGGGGTTTTTTTCCCTTTATCCTGCCCTAGTAATTATGATTCCAATCCTGACAGAGATGTGCGAAATTTACTCTGGACTTTGGGCTCTACCACATAAGAGCTGTGCTAATATATTGAAGAAAAAAAAAATTGATGCTCACTGAGCTGTGCAGGATTTACTCTGGAATTTGGATTCTGACACGTGAGCTGTGCTAATACGTTGAAGAGAAATGGATGCTGGCATAAATAAAGTGGGTTTCTAGCCATTAATTTCGTAGAACCAAATTCTTCATCTCGGTAGGCATAAGTAAACATTAAATATGAGCAGCTGCTGAAGTCAGCTCATATTGTGAGTGGACGTATTTGCATAAGTAAGCACTTTGAGTCAACTCTTGAAATGGGCACACTTGGTCAAGTAAAAGTGCATAACACACCATTGCCACTGTTGTTTTTTATCTGTCTCCTTTACTGGGCTTGAAATCTCTTTCTGTTTGCTTCTTTAGGAATCATAGAATCAGTCAGGGTTGGAAGGAACATCTAGTTCCACCCCTCCTCTGCCATGGGCAGGGGCACCCTACCCTAGATCAGTCTGTACAGAGCCTCATCCAGCCTGCCCTTAAACACTTCCGGGGATGGGTCTTTAGCCACCTCTCTGGGCAACCCATTCCAGGCTCTCACCACTCTCATGCTGAAGAACTTCCTCCTCACATCCAGTATGAATCTCCCCACCTACAGCTTTGCTTTTCACCTAGTCCTATCGCTACCTGATAGCCTAAAAAGTCCCTCCCTGCCTATTTTGGGACCTCAGAGATCATCTACTTCAACCTCACTGCCATGGACAGGGACACCTCTTAACTAAAACAGGTTCCTTAAGGTCTTGTCCAATCTGGCCTTCAACACCTCCAGGGGGAGACATCCACAACCACTCTGGGCAGCCTATACTGGAGTCTTGCCAGTATCCCACTGAAGAACTTCTTCCTCAGATCCATTCTAACCCTGCTCTACCTCAGCTTCAAACCAACTCCCTTTGTCCTATTTCTAGACACGTTTATGAAAAGTCCCTTGGTGAGGCATTGGAACAGGCTGCCCAGAGAGGTGGTGGAGTCACCATACCTGAAGATGTTTAAAAAATATAGAGAGATGGCACCCTGGAACGTGGTTTAATGGTCACTGTGGTGTTGGATTGATGGTTGGACTTAACCATAGAGGGTTTTTCTAACCTTAACGATTCTCTGATTGATTCCTCACACTCATTGTCAGGCAAGTGGCATTTCAGGATGCAGTCAGAGTTTTTATTATTTTATCTAATGAATCAATTTTTAACTGGAGGAGGATCTGAAAATCTCTTCCCTGAAGAGGGCTAGTTCTTCTCTGCCTTTCTCTGCACCCACCAATTCATGATTTTGTTCTTCCTTATCTGACAACTTTAAAACCTGAGCTATTTTTGCCACGTGGGAAGTTAAATGTTTTACTGCAGTTCCACGTTTGTATGGATCAGCCTTGGAAACTGAGATTGATGGAGGCAGTGCAAAGAGACTCTTAACTATGAACATGCAAACAGCCAACGCCTGGGCACCGAAAATATCTTTGTTCTCTCCGTGTTGGTCTTCCAGTGGTTTGGGTTTTTGGGGGGTGGGAAGCTGTGTGTGCATTCCTGTAAGCTAATAAGGGGTTAGGGAGGTGCAGAGCAGCTGTGGTAGCAGCATGTCTCCTTATTTATTGATGAGAAACCTCAGGAGGAAATGGTGTGGAATGGAAAATCAGCTGAGCTGAAGTCAGAGCTGGATTGCAGGAGATGGTGTGTTTTGTGATATACACAGTGGTGAGACCCAACAGGATCTGATTCACCTCTGCCTCTGCAAGGTCAGTGGCTCTGGCAGATTTAGGAGGAATTCCCTCCCCGTTCCCAGACACATGGCCTTGTCCAAAGTTAAGTTGTAGTGGCAGATTTGATTTAGACTGCAGATTTACGCTGGGCGAAGGGGTGGGGATTTGACCAGAGGGGAGTTCTGTTCAGGCTTGGTGTGTTAGACTCTGCTTGATGTATTTGCTGCATCTGCATTAGCAAGCAGTGCATCTTGGGAAAGGCAGGTTTGTGGAGAGCAGTGGTGGGTGCAGGGGACCTGAACCAACACTGCACATATTTCAGCAGATTTCTCTTCGGGCTGGTGTTAGTTTGGTTGAGTAAACAACTGAATGTCCATTGGTGATGCTCCTCGAGGCCAGTTCAGCTTTGTCCCAAAGATGCCCACTTTGTGAAGGCTTGGACATCCTCTTTTCATTCTCATCTTGGGCAAAGTGGGATCAAAAAGGAGGTTGACTTCAGTGGTGGGGCCCTGATGTGACAGGAGGCAGTAACCAGGCCTTCTGGGAGCTCACAGATTCACATATTACATTGGGTTAGAAGTGACCTTCACAGGTCATTTTGTCCAACACCACTACAGTCAGCAGGAACACTCCCAACTAGAGGAGGCTGCCCAGGGTCATAGCAAGTTTGACCTTGAATGTCTCAATCAGGGCCTCAGTTGCATCCCTGGGAAACCTGTTCCAGTATCTCACCACTCTCATTGTGTGGAACTTCCTCTTGCTGTCCAACCTAAATCTCCCCTGCTCCAGTTTCAAACCATTGCCTCTTGTCCTGTCACCACAGGTCCTTCTAAACAATTCCTCCTCAGCCTTCCTGTAGGTCCCCTTCAGATATTAAAATGTAGCTGTAAGGTCTGCCCAGAGCCTTCTCTTCTCCAGGCTGAACAGCCCCAATTCTTCCACTTTGTCTCAGCAGGACTCAGTGGGTCCTACTGGCTGTCAGTCACCTGCAGTGATGTGGAGATCCCTTTCTGGGCAGGAATTTGCCTTTTAGAAGTAATGTCCTGCAGTTTTCTGGGGCAGAAATGAATTTTGTGAGTGATTCACCTAAGGAACAGAGACTTAAGCCTTTCCTGGCTCTGGTGGACCACAGGATGTCAGGAGTTGGAAGGGACACAGAAATCATCAAGTCCAAGCCCCCTGCCAGAGCAGGACCATACAATCTAGCTCAGATCACACAGGAGCACATCCAGACAGGACTTGAAAGTCGCCAGAGAAGGAGACTCCCAGCCTCTCTGGGGAGCCTGTGCCAGTGCTCTGTGACATTTACAATAAAGAAGTTTCCCCTTGTGTTGAGGTAGAAATTTCTGTNCCCAGGTCCCTTGGCCTTCCCCATCAGGCAGTGCTCCAGTCCCCCATCATCTTTGTAGCCCTCCACTGGACCCTCTCCAGCAGATCCCTGTCCCTTTTAAACTGGGGAGCCCAAAACTGAATGCAGTATTCAAGCTGGGGTTTCATCAGGGCAGAGTAGAGGGGGAGGAGAACCTTCCTGGGTGGAGGGAGATGTTTTTTTTTCTTTATTAGTGCAACTCCTGACTCCAGGAGAGAATTCAGGCCTCTTCTTTTGATGAACCTCACTTTAGTAAAGCAAGAGTGAGTCTCCCAAATGGTTGGTGTACTGAGTTAGAGCGGACA
>VWZI01022768.1:54380-72532 GCA_013396835.1 Psilopogon haemacephalus
ATCGCTACAACACAGCTTCCTTAGAAAAAATGAAATTGTGTTTTCTTGTAGTTTAAACTAAATGTAACAGTATAAAAAGAATATACTACTGTGGTGGTTTTGCAGTTACCTTCCCCCCCACTTTTTGATATAAACCCCATCTAGGACTCAGAACACTGGAAGTTGATAAATGAAGCTTTATATTTACAGCAATGCACAATATACAAGCAGATATTTACAAGGTATAACAGATATTTACAGATATATACAATGAAAAGGTAATACAGAAACACCACAGCCCTCCCAGAGACCAAAATCCCCAAGAGGGGTAACCAACCACCCCCTACCACCTTTTCCCCCTTCCCCAATCTTATCTCACCACCTGTTGATGCTGCAGATAGGTGGAGGTACGTAGGCCAGGGGGGTTAGCAGTAGAAAGAAGTTAGTAGTATTACTGAGAATTAATTACCAAGGCAGAGACAAAGGAGACCATGCAAAGAGCAGCTACAGCCAGAGCAGTCTGAAACCCTCTGCCCTATCTATATTTTGGTTATACCTTTTAAAACAATTTTTTTTTTTTCTTTCTCAGTAAACTGTGGGTGAAGTGCCATGCTGTGTTTTCCTCTCTCAGCCACTAGCCTAATTTCTCACTCAAATTCTCCAATTAGTTCAAACCAGCAACTACTACAAGAGAGGAAGGAAAAAAACCAAAACAGTATATATATAACCTTAAGGAGGATGGGGAAGGGCTCAAGCAGCAGCCAAAAGAGTGGTGGGGGAAGATAGCAGCAGGTGCAGCAGTAAGCAGCAAAAAGGGGAGAACAAGCTGTACTTCCAGGCATAAGGCTCTTGATGCTGCAATGAAATTATATTAACTTACCCATTGTTGCTGTTATGTAGCCTCTCCCTAGAACGTTCAACTCTTCACTACTTTTTCCTGTGTCTGAGCTAGAAATCGAACTTCAAACGGCCACGCTTGCGTTGGCATAAAGTAGCTGCTGTTGTGTAATTATTTTTATGACCAGTGGCAGCTTGCTTTCTGACATGTTCTGTGCTAAGATATTTGACAGGTGGTCAAAACGAGGCTATAGCTAGCATATGCCTTGCTATATTTTGCAGGTACTGTGGCAATGTGTGCGTGTGTGTGTTTTAAACTCCTACAAGGATCAAGCGACGTTAATGCTTCGCAAGTGTCGAGAGACCAAATTAAATCCCAGCTCTTATTCAGGCCAAACTTTCTTCCTCCGAGCACAGGAGTGGTTTGGTTTGGGTTTTTGGTTTTTTGGTGTTTTGGTTTTGGGGTTTTGTTTTTGGTTTTTTTTTTTTCTCTTTCTGTGCCAGCCAAAGTTGCAGAACATTCTGGAACTCCCAGTTCTATTTGCACACTGGGAGACAGCACTGAGAGCACGCCTAAGCAGCCTAACAAGCTCCATGAGGATGACATCATTGCTGATAGCAGCCGTGGCAGGGTGTTTTCTTAAAATGAGAATTAAGTGTAACAAACAAAGAGTAAGCAGGGCTACAATAATTGAAATGTTCTAATGAAACTCTCTGCAGTTTGTTCCTATTAGGAGCAGTTGAGAGGGATGCATAATTCATGAGCGCAAATGCTAACCGGAGTCTCACAGAAGATCATTTAAATTTGTTTCTCTGGACTTGAGAAATTGATCTTTGAAGTGATCCCTGATGAGGTTCCTGCTTGGTCCTGTCAGCATCTTGGGAGAGACAGCCTTCTATTCCCTCCCCACCCCCCCAACCCCTTGCAGCAGTGAATATTTATGGGATGTAAAATGGGAATAACTTTAATTATGTATGGAGAGGGAAAGATCTGCAGTCCTGAGCAAGATGCTTCATTGTAAAATCTACCTGAAACTCTTGACAGGTGGCAGGCTGCTGCATAATTTAAGGATGAGGTTTTATTGCCTGTTTTGTGTGTGTACGTGAAGATAGAGCTGCGTGCTGGGGTGTATTAATTATTGCTTCTTGTCATTCTCGCTGATTTTAATAGTGATTACTCTGCCATTCCTTTGGTTATAATGTCAAGAGAGAGCCCTGTGGTAGTTTGCAATGCAGACAGCTAAGGGACAATAAATGTGGGCGAAAGGGAGTGCCACCAGTCTTATTTTCACATCTGGTTTGTTATTATTATTGAGAGACAGAGATCTGCTGGAGGGAGTCCAACAGAGAGCTATGACAATGGTCAAGGGACTGGAACATCTCTCCTATGAAAAAGACTGAGGGAACTGGGGCTGGTTAGGCTGGAGAAGAGAAGGCTGAGAGGAGATCTGATCACTGCCTAGAGATATCTGAGGGGTGGGTGTCAAGAAGAAGGTGCCAGGCTCTTTTTGGTGGTGCCCAGTGACAGGACAAAGAAGGTGGATGTAAGTTGACACTTCTTTACTGTGAGGCTGCTTCTTTACTGGAGCAGGCTGCCCAGAGAGGTTGTGGAGTCTCCTTCTCTGGAGACTTTCAAAACCTGCCTGGATGTGTTCCTGTGTGACCTGCCCTAGGTGATCCTGCTCTGGCAGAAGTGTTGGACTCAATGATCTCTGTAGGTCCCATCCAACCCCTAATGTTCAGTGTCTCTATGATTACACAAAAGCTACTGCTTCCATTTTTAACAGTGTATTACCTGTTGTCATTTCTCAAGTCAAACCTTGTCCAGGAGAGCGAACTTCCTCACAGAGAAAATACTTGCAGAGGCTGTACCCAAAGCTGTTTCACCCTCCCTTCACTCGAAATGGTAGAAATTCTTTCCTCCATCTGCTTCTCCTCTTGCAATATTGGTTAAAACCTAACGAGTTTCCATTTATGAACAGATACCTTGTTCCGTGCAACTTCAAATACACTTTTATTTTGCTTTCATGCTATGTGATTATATGGAAACAACCACATCTGACAGATTTTATTTTTTTTTCATATGCTGCCTGTCATTAAGCAACAGGACATGAGCTGCACCAAGCAATTAGCAGCTGGCAAATTAAGTGAATTGCAGCATTGCCTGAAATTCTACCACTCTTGACCTTTACTCTGCTCTCATGAGGCCCCACCTTGAATACTATGTCACTTTCTGGTGTCCCCTGCATGAGAAGGATGCAGAGCTGTTGGAGTGAGGCTGGAGAAGGGCCACAAGGATGATGCAAGGGCTGGAGCACCTCTGTTGTGAGAATAGACTGAGGGAGCTGGGGGTGTTCAGCCTGGAGAACAGAAGACTCTGAGGGGACCTAAGCTGCCTTCCAATACCTGAAGGGATCCTACAAGAAGGTTGCAGAGGAACTTTTCCTCAGGGTGTCTAGAGACAGGACAAGGGGGGTTGGTTTGAAGCTGAGGTAGAGCAGGGTTAGACTGGATCTTAGGAAGAAGTTCATCAGTAAGAGGGTGGTGAGACTCTTGGAGAGGTTGCCCATGGAGGTTTTGGCTTCCACCATCCTGTAGGTGCTTAAGGCCAACTTGGATGAGACACTAAGGAATCTATTCTTAGGGTGGTGTGGGTGCATCTGATGGGGAAGTTGGAGTAGATGATCTCTGAGGTCCCTTCCAACTTAAGCCATTCTGTGATTTGGAAAACTTTCTTTGTTGCATGAGTGGTCAGGCATTGGAACAGGCTGTCCAGGGAGATGATGGAGTCAGAGTCCTTGAAGGCATTAAAAAATACCTGTAGATGTGGCTCTTCAGGACATGCTTTAGTGGCCATGGTTGTGTTGGGTTGCTGGTTGGATTCCCATCATATTGAAGGCCTTTTTCAACTGAAGCAATTCAGTGAGTCTGTTATTAGGGCCAGGCTGCATTGAAAGCACTGAAGAAGGAAACTAACTGGTGAAGAAAATTTGGTGAAAAATTGCTTGAAACTATGTCATTTGATGCGAGTTTCTTAGGAGAGGTGCAAGGAGTACAAATGACTTTGAAACAAACAGCTGCGACTTACCTTAAATAACAAATATTGGAGATTTGCTTTGGAGAGGGAAAAAAATATCCCCAGGTTGGGGATTGACTTTTTTTTTTTTTTTTTTTGATGCACAGGTTTGGTATAATTTTTTCAGGTGTCAGTGCTCAAAGTGTCAGTATAACTGCGGGTGTTGACAAGCTCGTGGGGGCTTTGCAGGTGTGTGCAGCCAATGTAGAATGTG
Source organism: Psilopogon haemacephalus (assembly GCA_013396835.1). Classification (NCBI taxonomy): domain Eukaryota; kingdom Metazoa; phylum Chordata; class Aves; order Piciformes; family Megalaimidae; genus Psilopogon; species Psilopogon haemacephalus. The sequence goes on from VWZI01022768.1 coordinate 58,487, forward strand.
TGGGGAGAAAACTGAATCCACAGAGAGCCAACAAACACAACCTCCTCTGTCTGGGGACAGAATGCACACATCTGAAGTGTGCAGTGGAAGGGAGCTGTGCTGAACAAATCCCTGTCATCATTTAGAGATTGCACTGGGCTCAAAGGGACCCTCTAATGTCATCTTGCGCTCAGCAGGGACACTGCCAACTCGAGCAGGCTGCCTGGGGACACATCAAGACTGATCTTGAATGTCTCCAGGGATGGGGCCTCAACCTGTTCCAGTATTTCACCACTCTCATTGTGCAGAGCTTCCTCCTGAAGTCCAACCTAAATCTCCTCTGCTCCACTTTCAAACCATTGCCCCTCATCGTGTCACCACAGACCCTTCTGTTCCTGTAGCTCCTCTTTAGATACTGAAATACAGCTCTAAGAACTCCCCAGAGCCTTCTCTTCATCAGGCTGGACAGCCCCAGTTCTTTGTACCTGTATCTAAGGAGAGGTTCTCCAGCCCTCTAATCCCTGCGCTCTAGCAAGTCAACTGTGCCACACAGCTTGGTGTCATCTGCAAACTTGCTGAGGGTGCACTGATTCCTTTGTCCATGTTGCTGACAAAGATGTTAAACAACACTGGACCCACCACTGGCAAAGATGTTAAACAGCAGTAGTCCCCCTCCAGTTGGCCCAGGCTTTCATTTAGGCACATTTGCTGCTCAGGAAGCCACAAATGCAGTTGGAAGAGGGACACTCATTTCATTCTGCGTAGTTATTTTGAATAATCTGTTTCAGGCTTTCAGGAGAGCAGCCCTGAAGAAAAGGGCTTGGGGGTGCTGGTGGATGAGAAGCTGGATGTGAGCCACCGTGGCTGTATTCACAGTCCACAAAGGCAATGGCATCCTGGGCTGCATCGAAAGCAACTGGGCCAGCAGATAGAGAAAGGGGATTTTGCCTCTCTGCTCTGGGGAGACATCACCTGCAGTGCTCTATCCAGCTATGGGACTCCCAACATAAAAGAGACATGGACCTGCTGGAGTGGGTTCAGAGCAGGGCAACCAAGATGATTAGAGGGCTGGAGAACCTCTGCTATGAGGACAGGCTGAGAGAGTTGGGGCTTTTCAGCCTGGAGAAGAGAAGGCTTTGAGGAGACCTTTGAGTAGCCTTCCAGTATCTGAAGGGGGCCTGCAGGAGGGCTGGGGTGGGACTATTCACAAAGTCTTGTAATGACAGGACAAGTGGTAATGGGTTCAAACTGGCAGAGGGGAGATTTAACCTGGATTTTAGGAAGAAGTTCTTTGCAGTGAGGGTGGTGAGACACTGGAATGGGTTGCCCAGGGAGGTTGTGGCTGCTCCCTCCCTGGAGGTGTTCAAGGCCAGGCTGGATGAGGTCTTGAGCGACCTGATCTAGTGGGAGGTGTCCCTGCCTATGGCACAGAGGGGTTGGAACTGGCTGATCTTTGAGGTCTCTTCCAACCTAAACCATTCTATGAGTGGGGTTGAATAACCTCCCCTCTGTCCCCTCTGCATCTTGGCTGTCATCCTCTGCATAAAGCAGCAGCACACCAAGTCGCTTCTGGAGAACCTTCTTCAGGAACAGGCAAAGGACGTGTGCTAATTGCAGTGTTGTGATTTAGCTGCTGTTCTGAGGGACACCGAAATGCAAAGACAAAACACTGCCATAAAATGTTAACAACCAGAGACACTTTAGTGCAGTTTTATGGCCTCACTCTGCCATCAGCAACTGAGCATTCACTTTGTTTTTTTTCTCATTGTGTTGGTGGTTTGTTATTTTCCTACTCCATGCAATTTGCATGATTAGTGCATGGAATCTTTTGTGTTTCCGAGGACTGCTGTAGTCTGTTAGTCTGTATTTTTGGGAGCTCTTAGCAGACATGTGGTGAAAGCTCAGCTTGGCTGGCATCTAAGGCAGGGGGAAAAAGAAACCAGGCTACTTTTCTCTTTTTTTTTTAATCTTTTTTTTTTCATGCTAAGCAGCAAAACTGCTGGAAGATGAAGTGATCTGACATTGCTTGCAAACTGAAATGCCATACGACAGGAGTTCAGAGCAGGCAAGAAATCCTGTCCTCATTACTCTGCAGTGCAGCCTGTGAATAGATCTGTGTAATTTGAATAGTTTTAAGCTAGTGAACTCAAAAAAAAAAAAAAAAAAAAAAAAAAAAGGAAATTATATGCAAATGAAGGGATTTTTAATAGTTACACCGAAAATGCCACGCTCAGGATTTGCAGTAATGGCTCCTGCTTTATGGACTTTGACACGGTAGTTGCTAACGAGGGAGCAGCTCCAGCTTTTTCCACGCCAGGAATGTCTCTTTTGTAACTAATAGTTGCAATAATATCGTCCCAGTTTCCTAACTGATCTGCCATTAAGTGCAATTAATGCTCCGAGCGCAGCCCTGCCTTTCGCCACGCGGTAAAAACGACTTCTCTGCTGCTCCTCTAGGTTGGAAGGGAACTGCATGGATGCTTGGGTCAGACTCATGTGCTGCTTCTAACACACAAATATTTCTGTGTGCTACAAAGTACATCAGCAGCTCGGGCAGTTGCTGAGCACTGTCAGACAGCTAAAAGCTCTTTTTTTGTTTTTGAACGGAACTGCAGGGAGTTTTCCTCCTGCTAGGAGGTTTTCTGCCTTCCAGAGTACCTTCAGAGAGAACTGGAACAGACTCCTCAGAGAGACTGTGTAGTCCCTTCTCTGGAGACTTTCAAGCCTGTCTGGATGCATTCCTCTATGGTCTATGCTAGATTGTCTGGTCCTGCTCTGGCAGGGGTGTTGGACTGGATCTCTTTGGGTCCATTGCATATTCAAAGAGGACTGGAACAGGCTCCCCAGAGAGGCTGTGTAGGCTCCTTCTCTGGAGACTTTCAAGGCCTGTCTGGATATGTTCCTCTGTGCTAGATTGTATGGTCCTGCTGTGGCAAGGGGGTTGGACTTTATGTTCTCTTTGGGTCCCTTCCAACTCCTGACATCCTGTGAGACTAAAGGCTGGAAGTAGGATTTTGCACTGGATAGAGATATTGAATTCTTCTTCGTATGCTAAGATGTTCAGATTCTAGTACCTATAGAGACTACAAAATCACCTAAAATATCATTAGATAAAAGCCACTAACAAAATATTAACTGATTAACCTTCAAAATGTGTGTGAGAGATTCTAATCTTGACTAGATGGTACTGAGAAGTACACACTGTAAAAGCTCTGCAGTTGGATATTTATATTTGGGCTGTTTAGTCTGGAGAAGAGAAGGCTGAGGTGGGGGGGTCTGATCAATGTCTATAAGTATCTGAGAGGTGGGTGTCAGGATGAAGGTGCCAGGCTCTTTTTGGTGGTGCCCAGTAGTAGGACAAGGTACAAGCTAGAATACAGGAGGTTCCACCTCAACACAAGGAGACAGTTCTTTGTGGTGAGGGTCCTGGAGCAACCTGCCCAGAGAGGTTGTGGAGTCTCCTTCTCTGGAGACTTTCAGAACACATCTGGATATGTTCCTGTGTGACCTGCCCTAGATGGTCCTGCTCTGGCAGGGGCTTGGACTAGATGATTTCTAGAGGTTTCTTGCCATTCTGTGATATTTGACTGTAATGTTCAAGTACATTGTGCTCACTGTGACATTTCTTCCTGGTATTCTCTGAGCTGTAGAAAGCAGTATCTTAACCTTGGACTATCTCTTCCATGGGACACCGGAAGCAAAAGATTGAGATTTGCTCAGCTCTGCCTGCTGAGCCAGTGGCAGAATGATGCAGAATTCAAACCAAGTTGTGCTTGTCCTCAGCTGCAAGTGTTGTTCTCCCCACAGTGCAAAGATGCTCCATTGCATCTCATATCAGTCTGGAAAATTGGTCTTAGTTGGCTGGAGGGGTTTAGACTGGATCTTAAGAAGATCTTCAGTGTGAGGGTGGTGGAACTCTGGAATTGGCTTCCCAGGGAGGCTGTGGATACCTCCTCTTGAGGCTTTGGGTAACCTGGGCTAGTTGAGAGGTGTCCCTGCCCATGTCTGGGAGGTTGGAGTAGATGATCTGTGAGGTCACTTCCAGCCTGAGCTATTAAATGATTCCATGCACTTTTTGGTTGTTTGCATGCTTGGACTTTTTTGGTCCCTTAGTGGGCTGCTTGGATTCTGTGGTCACTTGGTGGGATGGGTATTTGCTCGTTTGTATTTTTACACCCCTAGAAAAGGATGCAAAAAACCCATCCCAAAATAAACAAAAAAACCCCCAAATACCCACCCAAGCAGAGAGAGAGGAAGTTATTTCTTCTTAAATAAAAACATAGCTGAAATACTGACTCAAAGCATCTCCTCATACCTCTCTGTTGGACCCTCTCCAGCAGATCCCTGTCTCTCTTAAGCTGGGAATCCCAAAACTGAACACAATATTCCTTTAGTAAGTCCTTGGTAGGTCCTTTTTAGTAAGTTAGTTTGCTTCTGAGAGGCTGTGTCCTTGAACCATTTAGCCCTTTGCTTGTTGAAATAAAAAGGCATTTGATCATAGAAATGAAAAAAATATGTCCTTGCCATATATTCTGAGTATTTGATCAGATATTCAAATTCTGCCTTCTCATTTAGTTTAATTTCTCATCTTGTCATTGAGCTATTTTCAGCAACATTTTATTTTTGCTTCAAGAGTTGCTCTGAGAACAGATCTGTTTCTATTTAGCAGTCGTCTTTGGCACAAAGATACGATGTTTGAGAGGGTCTTTAGCTGGCACCTCAGTTTTGGTCCTGTGCCATGAAGGTGTGTTCAGTAAATGAGGAGGGGGATCTGCAGGCTTGGAAACTCCCAATTCATTGGATGCAATGAAGCTTGAACACAAAAGGCTACTTTTAGAATCAGAATCAGTCAGGGTTGGAAGGGACCACAAAGATCATCTAGTTCCAACCTCCCTGCCATGCCCAGGGACACCCTACCCTAGATCAGGCTGCCCACAGCCTCTGCCAGCCTGGCTGCAAACACCTCCAGGGATCTGGCCCCAACCACCTCCCTGGGTAACCCATTCTAGGGCCTCATCATTCTCATACTCAACAACTTCCTCCTCATATGCAATTTGAATCTCCCCACCTCCAGCTTTGCTCCATTCCCCCTAGTCCTGTCACTCCCTCATAGCCTAAAAAGTCCCTCCCCAGCTTTTCTGTAGGCTCCCTTCAGGTACTGGAAGACTACAAGAATGTCACCTGGGAGCCTCCTCTTCTCCAAACTGCACAGCCCCAACTCTTTCAGTCTGTCCCCACAACAGAGTTGCTGCAGCCCTCTGAGCATCCTCTTGGCCCTTCTCTGGACATGTTCTAGCATGTCCACATCCCTCTTGTCCCAGGGGCTCCAGAAACGGATGAAGTACTCCGGGTGGGGTCTCACCAGGGTGAAGCAGAGGGGGAGAATCACCTCCCTGGCCTTGCTGGCCACACTGCTCCTGATGCAGCCCAGGATCTGCTTGGCTTTCTGGGCTGCAAGTGCACACTGCTGCCTCATCTTGAGCTTCTTGTCCACCAGCACTCCCAAGTCCCTCTCCACAGGGCTACTCTCCAGTTGATTTCCTTGAAGCTGTTTTGTTTTGCAAGCGTGTCTGTTGAAGCAGGTAGATGGCCAAGATTAAACATGAATAAGCTTTGGCATATTTGCAGATGGCAAGCAGAGAATTTGCCTAAAAAAAAAAAGAAAGAAAAACCCAAAACAACAAACCCCAGTATCTCTTAGCTTCTCGCTCTGTGGGATCTTGGCAATAAGAAGTGTGAGGAAAGCAACCACAAATTCCACTCGCTCCTTATAATTATTGTTCCTGCAGGGCACTGTAGCTTATGAAAAATATACATAAAGGTCTGATGGCAAAGTCAGAAGTAAACCAGAGCAATGAAAGCCTCTTCAAATCATCCATTCCCAAGGAATATAATGAACCATGTCCAAGGCACCATGTGCTGTTGCCTGATGTACTCCCAGAGAGCAACATGTGCACCCCTCAGCCGCAGCTGTAAGTAAATGATGAGCAGGAAGCCTGGGATTCTGCAGTCATAGCATCCAGGATGCATTCATGCCACCAGGAGACAACTGCTAGCCAGGGTGGCAAGTTCTTCTGGCCCACTGTCATACAGGCAGAGTCTCCCCTTCTAACCCATGGCAACCTTGGCTCTTATTCGCTGGCCCGTGGAGATGTTACACAACAAATCAATTGAGGAGTATCAGAAATCTAATTAAAAAATGTATTACACTGCAATTAGAGAATGGCTTCAGATGGAAGGGACCTCAGAGATCATCTGCTCCAACCTCTTGCCAAGGACAAAGACTCCTTTCAATGAGACTTTGTTGCACAAAAATTCATGCATCCTGGCCTTGAACACCACCGGGCAGGAAGCATCCACAACTTCCCTGAGCAACCTATTTCAGTGTCTCACCACCCTCCTACTGAAGAACTTCTTCCTAAGGTCCAGTCTAACTCTGCTCTCCCTCAGCTTCAAACCATCCCCCTTGTCCTATCTCTAGACACCTTTAGGGAAAGTTCCTCTGCAGCTTACTTGTAGGTTCTCTTCAGCTGTCGGCAGGCAGCTCTAAAGTTCCCCCACAGCCTTCTCTTCTCTAGTCTGAATGCCCCCAGCTTCCTCAGCCTATCTTCAGAGCAGATGTGCTCCAGCCCTTGCATCATCCTTGTGGCCTCCTCTGGACTTGCTCAGCAGTTCTGTGGTGTTCTTAAGATGGAGTCTCCAGAACTGGGCACAGTATTGGAGGTGAGATCTCATTAGAGCAGAAAGGGGGGGAAAAAAAAAGGCAACCACAACAACAAACCATAAGCTCCCCCACAACAGCAGAAAGAAACCAACCCACAACACCAAAACCCTGTTAAGACAAATACCTCTTATGGGAAAAGATATGTAAAGAAGCAGAAAATCTTTTCAGGCTCCATTTATTTAACTAGTGCATAATCACAATATTAAAGGCTATGATTTAAGGATTACTAAGGCTTAAAAGATGCTGTAAGAGGCGTTTCACTTCACAGAGGATTATGTTTGCAAAGATTTAAATGTTTTTATTTTTTTAGTTTATAATACAATTTAAAAAGGAAAAAAAAAAACAAAAAAAGTCCAAGGCAATAAAAAGCTGGATCATCTTTCACAGTGTCTTGTGTAAGCATCTCACCACCTCCAGCAAGCCCTTGGATGCATAAAGCTGCCCAAGAGGGGACATCTCCTCCATACATTGTGAGAAATCCCATCCCTGCTGCTGAGCACTTTTTTTTCAGTTGATTGACTCATTCTCTTTGCTTTCTATCAGCCAATGAGACATCTGTGGCGTTCAGGGGGGCAGGTGTGGACTCCCCAAGGCTTGCCCAGTGAAGGTGTTTATGTGCACAACTTATTTTTCTTATATATGCTTCCAGTTCTAGTCACATGGCAGTCTACAAATAGTCTTCAGATCACATTCTTCACTCTCCTACATACTAATTACATTGGTTAATTAAATCAGACCTAGGCTCCCATTCCTTCCCTTCACACTTCCATTTATCTTGTCTACCATCCACACCTAGGTGGCACACCATTGTCTCATCCTAAACTGAAATATGTCCCTCCCATAGATACCTTCAAAGCCTGTCAGTAACTCACACAATAAACCAGGTTGGAAAAGACCTTTGAGTCCAACCTATCACCTAACCCTTCTGATTAACTAAACCATGGCACTAAGTGCCTCATCCAGCAGCCTTTTAAACACCTTCAGGGATGGTGACTCCACCACCTCCCCAGGCAGCCCATTCCAATGCCAATCACTCTCTCTGTGAAGAAATTCTTCCTAACATCCAGCCTAGACCTGTTGCACAGGTTGAGGCTCTGTCCTCTTGTTCTGTCACTGGGTGCCTGGCAGAAGAGACCAACCCCTGCCTGGCTACAACCTCCTTTCAGGTATTTGTAGAGAGCAAATAGGTCCCCCTTGAGTCTCCTCCTTTCCAGGCTGCACACCCTTAGCTCCCTCAGCCTCTCCTCACAGGGCTGTGCTCCAGCCACCTCGTCAGCCTTGGTGCCCTTCTCTGGACACTTTCCAGTACCTCAACATCTCTTTTGAATTGAGGGACCCAGAACTGGACACAACACTCAAAGTGTGGCCTGCCCAGTGCCGAGTACAGGGGCAGAATAACCTCCCTGCTCCTGCTGGCCACACTGTTCCTGATCTGGGCCAGGATGCCATTGGCAGACTTCTGTTGGCTACACATCTACCAGTAAGCCTCACTCTGCTGCCACTGTAGCCTGGAAGTTCACTTCCTGACACTGAACTTTACCTTGGCTGTAACCTTGGTAGCAGGCACTGCAGCTGTGGGCACGTTGGTGAATGGAATAGGTAGACAAAGAGCATCTTTAAGGCAATGAAGTAGCATCGCTCCTCTCGATTGGTCCATCTCTTTCACTCTGAGGCACAGTGTCGCCAGCACATCTTGACAACTGCTGCAGCTCCATTCAGGGTAAAGCTGATTAGTTCAGCCAGATCTCAACCTATAAGTCCATGTAAATATGATTTCAGAAAGGAAATGCTGACACCACTCTGACAGCATCAGTTTGTTACCATATTTTTAGGCTGAAGCATTTGAATTTGGGTTGTTTGGTTTGGGTTTGTTTTTTTTTTTTTTTNAGGTCCTGCAGCTGGGTTGAGGCAATCCCAAGCACAAATCCAGGCTGGTCATTGACTGGCTGGAGAGCAGCCCTGAGGAGAGGGACTTGGGGGGGCTGGTGGAGGAGAAGCTCAACGTCAGTCATCATTGTGCACTTGTAGCCTAGAAAGCCAACCAGAGCCTGGGCTGCCTCAGGAGAAGTGTAGCCAGCACGGCCAGGGAGGTGATTCTCCGCCTCTACTCCATTCTGGTGAGACCCCACCTGGAGTACTGTGTCCAGTTTTGGAGCCCCTGGGACAAGAGGGATGTGGACATGCTGGAGCATGTCCAGAGAAGGGCCATGAGGATGCTCCGAGAGCTACAGCACCTCTGCTATNTGCTCAGAGAGCTACAGCTCCTCTGCTATGAGGACAGATTAAAGAGTTGGGGCTGTGCAGTCTGGAGAAGAGGAGGCTCCCAGGGGACCTTCTTGTGGCCTTCCAGTATCTGAAGGGGCCTAGAGAAAAGCTGGGGAGGGACTTTTTAGGCTATAGGGTAGTGACAGGACTAGGGGGAATGGAGCAAAGCTGGAGATGAGGAGATTCAGATTGGATGTGAGAAGGAAGTTGTTTAGTACGAGAGTGGTGAGGCCCTGGAACAGGTTGCCCCTGCAGGGAGGTGTTTGGGGCCACATCCCTGGAGGTGTTTGCAGCCAGGCTGGCAGAGGCTGTGGGCAGCCTGATCTAGGGTAGGGTGTCCCTGGGTATGGCAGGGAGGTTGGAACTAGATGATCCTTATGGTCCCTTCCAACCCTGACTGATTCTATGATTCAGATTTTTTTTCTTCTTGTTATTGTAAGGTAGTTTGGAGTACTGCAGAACAGAGAGAGTTCATTAAATTTTGATCTCTCTGCCAGCCAGCTTCACCAGGGCTGAAAAGCAGTGACTTGCATTAGACTTGGAAGGGAACACCACTGCTACTTAACACGTATATTTTCAAGTAGTTGCCTACCAGTAAGTTCCACTGTTCTTAAGCAAATCCGGGAGAAAGATTTATTCTTAATAGACTTTGTAAGTAAATAAACAAATAACAACAATGGCAGGGAAGTCAAGCACCAGCTGGCCTTCTGGCAGGCAACATTTCTGGGTTTCCTCTGACTTCTGTTACAGTTGTCAGTAGCATTGACAGCTGCTAAATGTAAACCCTGGGAGTGTAATAAATGTTTGCAATTAACATCTCTGCTTCAGTTGCCAACTCTTAGTCTGTTGTGTCATATGAGAAGCAGATGCTCTTAAGAAATGCTCAACCCTGGGCAATAATTCAAATGTTAAGAGCAATGGAAGTTTTGATCACCATTTCTGGGGGTTTTGTTTTGTTTTGCTTGTTTGTTGTTGTTTTTTTTAATCCCTGTAGATATCTCTCTAAGGAGTCACCTTACTCTTGAAACTGGTTAAAACTAGGCTGGATGAGACATTGGGCAACTTGGTTGTGCCCACGGCAGGAGGGTTAGAACTAGCTGATCTTTAAGGTCCCTCCCAACTGAAGTCATTCTGTGACAGCTGGAAGTGATGAAGTGTAGTAGAACACCAAAATTTCCTTCAGTCAGTTTCTCAGCGTATTTGCATTATCAGGTGTGCAGCTGGAGGAGCTCCAAGGATAGCAGCACTTGGCTGCTGGCCTCAGGAGTGGTTGCCACATGACTGCAGTGCCTGCCTTTCACATGGCCTTGGAGTTAGGCCTTTTGTGCTCCTTTAAAGACATGCAGAGCTCAGAAAATGATGTTTTGAGCTTTGTAGGTAAGGTGTGCTTTGTCATTCCTAGACAGGAACATGCTGGTGGTGGCAACCTTTGTGTTTGTTGTGAGGAAGGGTGGATCTATGCTGGTCTCTGGGGTTGTTCTTTTCCAGGTGCACGACTCTTCACTTGCCCTTGGTGAACTTCATTGAATTTCTCACTGCCCATTTCTCCAGCCTGTCTTGGTCTCCCTGAATGGCAGCACAAGCCTCCAATGAGGCAGCCACTCCACCCAGCTTGGTGTCATCAGCAAACTTGCTGACAGTGCACTCTGTGCCCTTGTCCAGGTCATTGATAAATATATTGAACAGAACTGGTCCCAGTACTGACCCGCTGTGGGACTCCAGGGGTCCCAACTAGACTCTATCCTGTTGAACACAACTCTCTGGCTTCTTTCCTTCAACCAGTTCCCAATCCACCTCACCACCTGAATATCCAGAACGCAGTGCCTCAGTTTAGTCAGAAGGATGCTGTGGGAGACAGTGTCAAATGCTTTACTGAAATCAAGATAATCCACATCCACTGTTCTACCATCATCAATCCACCTGGTTATATCCTCCCTTTGCACTGAGGATTGAGATGTTCTGGGGCTGATTTGCTTTTCATCCATCTGGAGGCTTTCACTGAGAATAACCAAGTGTCACTCTATTTTTGACCACATCCTTACTTGGAGGTCTGCTCTCTTCCCTTTTCTGTGCTTTCATGTCTCTGGTAGCTGGATGCAGTTAGGAGCTGTCAGCCAGGTGAGCAGCTGGAAGATGTGGCAGCTGGCTCTGCGTGTGTGCACTCTTCCAGGACTTACCCACGGTGCATGTTAGATGCTCACATCTTATCCAATCTTTATCTCCTTACCATTCTACCAACTCTTAAATGAAAGGGGAATTTAATTTTTTGGTCTACAGTCTGCTCTTAAGCACAGATGGAAATTCCACAGGAGATGAGAAGGAAGAGAAAAACGTTCTTAGTGCAAGGAAAAGAGACAAAATCTTCTCTGGTTTTGATATCCAGGTGTCTAATGTCTAGGGAGCTCATTCTGGATTCACTGGCAGCACTGTGTTGTGCTTGTTGTCCTTGGTGTGATGCTCACTTGGGGTACTTGGCGTTCACTAGCAAAGCGTGATAGCTAGCAGCTTAAACCAGTAGTGGAGCAGAGCTGTTGGCTCATTACTATCCTAGGGATGTGGCTGCACCAAGTGCAGAGCAACAATTCAGTCCTCTGAGCCTAAATGTTTCTTGACTAAAAGATGGCAGCAGAGCTTCTTAATAGGGTCATTAATAGTCTAAAATAATAGGTGAGAATCTGTCAGAAGGTTGCTTTGCCTTTCCTGCATTACTTGACTGCAGAGTTGTCTTCAGTGCTAGGTGGAGTTTGATTTGCACTCTAGTAAGGAGCTGTGAACTGGAGAACTCCACAGTAGGTAGTGGATAATCCTTTTAATTCCTTGGCTGTTAATCATAGAATCAGTCAGGGTTGGAAGGGACCACAAGGATCATCCAGTTCCAACCCCCCTGCCATGCCCAGGGGCACCCTACCCTAGAGCTGGCTGCACTTTCTGGTCTGCCCTTACCCACACATTCCTCTTTTTCAGAGATGATACAGAGGACAGTTTTCAGTCCACTGAAGTGGGCAGGCTTGCACCCTGCAGCATCTGTGTGCAGTTCTGGAGCCCCCAGCACAAGAGGGACATGGAACTGCTGGATGAGGTCTTGAGCATCCTGACCTAGTGGGAGGTGTCCCTGCCTATGGCAAAGGGGGGTTGGAACTGGATGATCTTTGAGGTCTCTTCCAACCTAAACCATTCTACGGTCTTTGTGTGCTGTGGTGTCATAATCTCATGGGATTTTGGCCCTACAGCTACTAAGGAGCTGAGCAATTGCCTAGCTCTTTGGAGGGGACTGCAACACTGTCAGTAGCTTTGTGTTGATCAAGAGATCATTCCAAGCTGAAGATCTGACCCATATATTCAGGCATGGAGCAGGCACAGGGGTCTTGAGCTGTTTTTTGTCTCACTGTTGTAGAACATGCTTCACAATGCTCTCTTTTGTTTCATTTTTGTGAACTCAACTCTCATTCTCCTGAACTGAAATCCATTGCAAAATGAAGCTAATAATGCATGAGAAGAAAGCCTGATATTAAAGGTGAGTCTGAGGCAAAATACTCTTGAGTCTACTTTGGGAGGTCCAGTTCTTGCTGATGGCAAAAATCACAAGAGCTGGGGGAAAAAAAAAAAAATCATTAAGAACGAGCTGCATTTTTAGCCTCTTATCAGGATTTTACAGCATTTCTGCTTTCCAGGAGAATTTCATTATCTGTTCTTTATGTAAACATTTCTTTGTTGACCTAGGGCAATGTCTCAGGATTTCTTTGCAAAGGGATGAGGTCTTGAGTTACCTTGTGCTAGTAAGTGGACAGATTCATAAAAGAGAAATCCGAGTGAGGATGGAGACCAAAAAAAAAAAAAGGTTGTCTAATTAATTTCCTTGATACCATCTTTGCAATGAAGAGCGTGGACAAAATATGTGCATAACTCAGTCCTGGTTGGGGGGAAAAAAAAAAAAAGAAAAAAAGAAAAAAAGACAAAGAAAAAGACAGTTATGGAGCTGGCAGAGAGCTTTCAACAGATTCAGGGTACAATGGAGGAGGCTGAAAAGAATTTGTGCAGTGCTGGATTAGTAAAGAGTCTTCTCTGGCCAGACCACACAGATTTTTCAGGTGAGATGGTGGTGGGTTTGGTGTGGGAAAAGCTGGGAGGCCAGTGGAAACCTGGAATGAGTGGTAGAATGGCTTAGGTTGGAAGAGATCTCAGAAATCGTCTACTCCAACCAGCCTGCCATGGGAAGAGACACCTCTCAACTAGACTTAGCTGCTCAGGGCCTCATGCAACCTGACCTAGGGAAACCCCCAGGGAGGAGACATCCACAACCTCCCTGGGCAACTTGTTCCAGGGTCTTGCCATCCTCATGCTGAAGAATTTCTTCCTAAGAGTCAGTCCAACTCTTCTCTCCCTGAGCTTCAAACCATTCTCCCTTGTCCTGTCTCTAGACACTCTCATAGAAGTCCCTCTGCAGCCTTCCTGTAGAATCCCTTCAGATATTGGAAGGAGTTCTAAAGGTCCCTCTGGAGTCTTCTCCAGGCTGAACAGCCCCAACTCCCTCAGTCTGTCCTCATAGCAGAGGTGCTCCAGCCCTTGCATCATCTTTGTGGCCCTGCTCTGGACTCTTTCCGACAGCTCTGTGTCCTTCTTATGCTGGGGATCCAGAGCTGGATGTGGTATTCAAGGTGAGGTCTCAGCAGAGCAGAGTCAAGGTGCAGAATCCCCTCTCTTGCCCTGCTGCCCACACTCCTCTGGCTGCAGCCCAGCACACAGCTGCCTTCTGGGCTGCATGAGGGCACTACTGGCTCTTGAGGAGCTTCTCAGCAACAAAGACCCTCAAGTCTCTTCTTTCAGAGCTGCTCTCAACTCATCCTGCACTCAGCCTGGATCAGTGCCTGGCCTTGACTGGACCCAGACAGAGGAATGAGTGTTGTAATGGAAAAATTTATTTAACTTATATTTTTTTAAGAAGTAAAGTTGGATTGATGAGTGAGCAGAAAGATTATGATTCTCCTTGTGTGTATGTGTGTGTGGATTCTAAATAGTAAAAAAAAAAAAAAAAAAAAAAAAAAAAAAAAGGGAGAAAAAACAAAAATTTAATTTTTTTA
>VWZI01022768.1:75771-91189 GCA_013396835.1 Psilopogon haemacephalus
GAAGGACATGGAACTGCTGGAGAGAGTCCAGAGGAGGGCCACGAAGATGTTCAGGGGGCTGCAGCAGCTCTGCTATGAGGACAGGCTGAGAGAGTTGGGGCTTTTCAGCCTGGAGAAAGAAGGCTGCCAGGAGACCTTAGAGTAGCCTTCTGAAGGGGGCCTACGGGAGGGCTGGGGAGGGACTATTCACAAGGTCTTGTAATGACAGGACGAGGGGGAATGGGTTTTAACTGGCAGAGAGGAGATTTAAATGGGTGTTAGGAAGAAGTTGTTCACAGTGAGCATGGTGAGACACTGGCACGGGTTGCCCAGGGAGGTTGTGGCTGCTCCCTCCCTGGAGGTGTTCAAGGCCAGGCTGGATGAGGTCTTGAGTGACCTGATCTAGTGGGAGGTGTCCCTGCCTATGGCACAGGAGGGTTGGAACTGGATGATCTGTGAGGTCTCTTCCAACCTAAACCATTCTATAATATAAAAAATTATTTCCCAGCACATGGGAGGAGTTCTCTCTCATCCCATCAAATGATGTAGGAAACCTAGCAGTGATCTAGAGCCAAAGCTTCAGCCAGGATATCCTTATGCCTGCAGAAAGGCATCCAGATCTCTGGAGTATTTGCCATGATGTTTTCTTTGTTCCAGCATCATTTTCTCATTCAGATGTTGTTGTCTTTTTTTGTTTGGCTGTTTTTTCATTTTGTTGGTTTGAATTTTTTGGGTTCATGGTGGTCTTACACTTTTAGTTTTTCTTGCATTATTTTTATCTTGGAAGAAAATCCCCATAAGAGAACCTTCTGAAGTGTAGGAAAATTGCTCCTGTCCTTATTCCCAAACCAAGGGGTGCAAGTTTTATGGAATCACCGAGTGGGAGGGGTCAAAAGGGACTTCTGTTTGGTTTCCTCCTGGAGGAGAGCACTGACCAACCAGCAACTTGCTAAATTCAGTGAACCTTCAGTAAACCTGGGTCAGTGTAAATTGGGTGGAAGCATCATCAGTAAGATTTACATGAAGTAGAAAGTGTCCAGCGTTCCAGAAAAGTTAATGTTCTGGAATCAGAAGTGGTTTGACCTGAATACATCACTCTTGTTACCTTCAAAATGTTTACAATTCAGAGAGATTTTTCCCTGCCAGAGCAAATAATTGACCAGTAAGTACTTCCACTTTGGACTGCATCCATTGGTGCTTTAACCCCTCTGAACTTTGAGCAAGTCTGAAAGGCAGCAACAAAGTTCATTGTAATGACATTGGTAAAGTGGGACCTTTCTAAGAATTTTTTTTTTTTTAAATAAGTGGACCACTTATTATTTTTTTTTTCTAGGAGGTGATCTAATGCTCATTACAGCATTTGAGAACAAAAGAAGAAAATACAGGCCACAGTAGGAATGAATTTGGTTCACCAAAGGGCAAAAATGCATCTTTTATATGACTAACACAGAGCTTGCTTTTAAAGTTATAGATATGCAATGCTCTGTTTCTGTTCTTTACACAACCTTCTTGGCCATATTCATAGATTTATAAAATGGTTTGGGTTGATAGGGACACTGAAGTTCATCCAGTTCCAACCCCTCTGCTGTGGGCATGGACACCTCCCACTACAACAGGTTGCTCAAGGCCTCATCCGACCTGGCCTTGAACACCTTCAGGGAGGGAGCATCCACAACCTCCCTGTGCAACCTGTTCCAAAGTCTCACCACCCTCACTGTCTTTCTTCCTAATCTCCAGTCTAAGTCTGCCCTCCTCAAGCTTCAATCTAGTTCCTCTCATCCTATCACTGTATTGTTACTCAATAAGCTATGGAAAGATCTCTCTCTGCACTGGGAGACAGTCTGAGGATGACAAATCCTCCTAGACTGACATCTCACTACAATAGACGTAGCCCTGCAAGTCTGGGTACCAAAATGCCTGGGAGGAGGCATTGTCTGATTTCTGCCTGCCCTCAGAAGGAGCTTTTTTTTTTTTTTTCCCTTGCAGACAGATACTATCCTGAAGGGTCAGAAATGTCAGGAAGTTTTTGAGGACTGAGAGGGCTTAGTTTCTCTTTTCTTTTCTCTGCGTTCTGCTGCATGGAGAAGGCTTAATGGGACAAAATAGGTGCTGCTCTACTAATAATACAGTGTCAATCTATTTGTGTTACAGATACGATTGAGTTGGGGCTAGGAGGACATCTTGGCAGCCATTTTTTGTGCAGTAGTCTAGCAATGTGTCAGGCTCACCCATCAAAATCAGGCAGAAAAGAGACTGGAGTGTTTGTTATAACCACTGCATGTAGAGGAGGCTGAAAGCAAAGGGACTGGAGAGTTTGTTGTAACCACTGCATGTAGAGGAGACTGAAAGCAAAGGGACTGGAGAGTTTGTTGTAACCACTGCATGTAGAGGAGACTGAAAGCAAAGGGACTGGAGAGTTTGTTGTAACCACTGCATGTAGAGGAGACTGAAAGCAAAGGGACTGGAGAGTTTGTTATAACCACTGCATGTAGAGGAGACTGAAAGCAAAGGGACTGGAGAGTTTGTTATAACCACTGCATGTAGAGGAGGCTGAAAGCAAAGGGACTGGAGAGTTTGTTGTAACCACTGCATGTAGAGGAGACTGAAAGCAAAGGGACTGGAGAGTTTGTTATAACCACTGCGTGTAGAGGAGGCTGAAAGCAAAGGGACTGGAGAGTTTGTTGTAATCACTGCATGTGGAGGAGACTGAAAGGAGTGAGCAAAGGGACTGCTCTCTCCAATATTATTGTGAATGAGAGGGAAATGCTATTTACATCAAAATACAATCATAGAATCAGCCAGGGTTAGAAGGGACCACAAGGATCATCTAGTTCCAACCCTCCCTGCCATGGGCAGGAACATCTCACACTAGTTCAGGCTGTCTAGAGCCTCATCTAGCCTTGTCTTAAGCTCCTCCAAGGATGGGGCTTCCACCACCTCCCTGGGCAATCCATTCCAGGGTCTCACCACCCTTATGGTGAGAGCATTTCAGATCAGGTTAGACAGAGATCTGAAGATGTCCTTCCTTACTGCAGGGAGTTGGGCTAGAACTTTAAAGGCCCCTTCCAATTGAAACCATTCTCTGGTAGTGGGGTGGGCATGATTTGCTTGAGCAAGCAGCAATCTGCTTGTGCAATGCCACAGCAGCTCCCAGCTCATCAGCCACCCATCTAAATAGGTGAGGTGTTTTCTGGGCTTGTACAGGTCGTGTTGGAGCTTACATGGACACGAGTTCATTGCTGCTGAAATGTCAGTCAGAGCTGGCTTCAGCCTGCCTGTCTGTACTGCCCATGGTCCTTCTTGTGATGGTTTATGGGATGCCCCTTTGGTAGGCAGTGAGGGGGTCACTAGGTCTTGCCATAGGCTTGCGTTTCCGGTGGAAGAAATAAGAGTTCTTTACATTTCTATGCTAGCTGCCATGCAGATGCTTATACAGTGATTATATTGATGAGTTGTGTCAAAATAGGATTTGCATGAGTACCTCACTCTCTGCTCTTCCAGATGTGAGTTGCTTGTACACATTTACACTGAAGCTGTGCCTGAGAGCCCTCTTTCTCAGGGTGTTGTGCTCACAACAACCCCGAGCAATGCTGCAGGTAAAGTGGGTGGAAAGCAGCTCAGTGGAAAAGGATCTGGGGATGCTGGTGGATGACAGCTGAAGATGAGCCAGCAGTGTGCCCAGTTAGCCTAGAAGGCCAACAGCAGCCTGGCCTGAATCAATACCAGTGTGTCCAGCAGGAGAATGGGATTGTGCCCCTGTACTCAGCACTGGTGAGGCCACAACCTGAGTACTGTGTTTAATTCTAGGGACCAGAATACAGGAAAGACACACTGAGGTTGTGGAGGGTGTCCAGAGAAGAGCAGTGAGTCTGGTGAGGGGTTTGGAAGGTGTTATAGGAGGAGCAGCTGGGAGAGCTGAGGTTGTTTAGCCTGGAGAAGAGAAGACTGAGGGAAAATCTTCCTGCTATTTAGTTTGCTGAAAGGAGGTTGGAGTGAGGTGGAGGCTGGTGTCTTCTCCCAAGTAACCAGTGACAGAATAAGAGGAAATGAGCTTAAGTTGTGCCAGGGGAGATTTCAGTTGGATATTGAGAAAAAGATTCTTTACTGAGAGAGTGGTGAGGTGTTGGAACAGGCTGCCCAGGAAGGTGGTGGAGTCACCATCCCTGGAGGTGTTCAAGAAGCTGCAGATGCGATGCTTCAGGATATAGTTCAATGGCCATGGTAGCTGGCTTACAGTTGGGCTCAATGATCGGCAAGACCTATTCCAGCCTTAATGATTCTGTGGTCTCTGAGACAAACTTTCTCCTTTCATGGAGGAAAAATATGATTTTAAGTAAGAGAAAAGACAAGAAAGGGCTGCCTCATCCCTACATGCAGGGTTTTACTTCTCTCTGATCAGCATTGGCAGCCGTTCATTTTCTGCCTGAGTGACTTCAGAAGTCATCATTTACCTTACAAGTGATGAATGCTGTGTGACACTTTGCTTGTCCCTATCTTACTAGGGTTTACCCTCAGCCTGACAAAACTCTTCTATTTCTTTTCTATTCCCAGCAATATTTCATTGCACTAATTATTTATCATGTTTCTGAGTTGGATTGGAAACCCAAATCATTTAACAGAGGCAGCACCTTTGTTCTGCTGCTCTTAGACTTATTCATGAGGGACAGTGGCAACTTGAGATGCATTAAAAGAAAAGTGTATTAAGCACAAGTGCAGAGTCCTGCATCTGAGGAGGAACAATACCAGGCACTGGTACAGACTAGGGATCATCCTGCTGGAAAGCAGCTCCAAGGAGAAGCACCTTGGTGTCCTGGTGGATGGCAAGTTCTCCATGGGACAGCAATTTGTCCTGCTGTCCAAGAGGGACAATGGCATCCTGAGGTACATCAAGAAAAATCTGTACAGGTCTAGAGAGGTTCTCCTGCTCCTCTACTCTGCCCTGCTGAGACCACACCAGCAATGCTATATCCAGTTTTGGGCTCCCCAACTCAAGAGAGAGAGGGATCTGCTGGAGAGAGTTCAAAAGAGAGCTATGAGGATGACTGGAGGACTTGAATGTCTCTCTGACAAAAGACTGAGAGCCCTGGGGCTGTTTAGTCTGGAGAGGAGAAGTCTGAGAGGGGATCTGATTAATGTCTAGAAATATCTGAGGGGTGGATGTCAGGATGAAGGTGCCAGGCTCTTTTTGGTGATGCCCAATGACAGGACAAGTTACAACAGCTATAGGAGGTTCCACTTCAACGTGAGGAGAATCCTCTTTACTGTGAGGATGCTGGAGTCCTGGAGCAGGCTGCCCAGACAGGTTGTAGAGTCTCTTTTGGAGACTCAAACCTGCCTGGATGTGTTGCTGTGTGGCCTGCCCTGGGTGATTCTGTTTTGGCAGGGTGGTTGGACTGGATGATCTCTGGATCATCTCCCAGGTGTCCATGTATGGACATACAAGCTTCAGTCAGTTATTGCAGGTACTGATTTCTGCTTAGGCTTTCTATGTGTCTCAGATTTCTCTGGGTTTTTGGTGGCTGTGGTGGCTTTTCCCAACTCCTTTAGCATGTTTGCACAGAGGATCTTGGTTAATTGTTGCCATATTGAGGTTACACAGAGTTAGGATATCTGAAAATACCCCAAAAGCTCGTTATTGCCATTGTACCTGCCACTGCCTTTGTCTGTGCTTACATTTTTACTCTAAAGTAATTTAGATTCCCTTGTTAATTTGTCTTTGCTTAATGTAGTTAAGTTTATGCTGTTGGGTATAGCCTATAATCTTCTTGTCCATTTCAGAGCTCAAATAATTGGGAAAAAAAAAAAAGGTGTATTTGACCATATTGATCACTGAAATTACTCTCTGTTGAGTCGTCTTCTTTCTAAAAGGCAGCCATTAATTATGCCCTTTTCCTCTTCCTTAGGTTGTTAATTAATTCAGAACTCATTATCCTCTTTCTCCTCTCTCTCCAAATAATCTCTCAGAAAAGGTCTTGACCACCATTAAACAAAGCTAAATAAATAAATCCATTTTGGATGGAGCCACAGGCTCACACTTGTTTACAAAAGGACTCTTCAAAAAGAATGGGTTACAAACTTGATGTCCATGAGGCTGGTAACAAGTGATAGGACAAGAGGGAATGGTCTCAAGCTGTTGCCATCCATGAGGCTGGTAACAAGTGATAGGACAAGAGGGAATGGTCTCAAGCTGTTGCCATCCATGAGGCTGGTAACAAGTGATAGGACAAGAGGGAATGGTCTCAAGCTGTTGCCATCCATGAGGCTGGTAACAAGTGATAGGACAAGAGGGAATGGTCTCAAGTTGCACCAGGGAAGGTTTAGGTTGGAGATAAGCAGAAACTTCCTTGGAGTTCTAGTAAACAGCAAGCTATGCTTGGGAAAACTCTATGCCCTTAAGGCCTACAGGGTCAATGGCAACTATGGGATGCATCAAGAAAAGTGTGTCCAGCAGCTCTAGGGAGGTTCCCCTTCTCCACTTTGCCCCACTGAGACCACATTTGCAATAGTGTGTCCGGTTTGGGGCTTCTCAATTCAAGAGAGGCAGGGATCTACTGGAAACAGTCCAACAGAGAGTATGGCCATGACTGGGGGACTTAAACATCTATCCTGTCAAGAAAGCCTGAAAGCCCTGGGCTGTTTAGTCTGGAGAAGAGAAGGCTGAGAGGAGATCTGATCAATGTCTATAAGTACCTTAGGGGTGGGTGTCAGGATGAAGGTGCCAGGCTTATTTTGGTGGTGCCCAGTGATAGAACAAGGAACAATGGGTACAAGCTGGAACACAGGAGGTTCCACCTCAGTCTAAGGAGACCCTTTGTTACTCTGAGGGTGACAGAGCACTGGAACATGCTGCCCAGATAGGTTGTGGAGTCTCCTTCTCTGAAGACTAACAAAGCCTACTTGGATATGTTCCTTTATGGCCTGCCCTAGATGATCCTGCTCTGGCAGGGGGGTTGGAGTTGATGATGTCCAGAGGTCCCTTCCAACCCAATCTATTTTCTGATTTCTGTGGTGTGATTCTTCCCAGAAAAGGGTTCTCAAGGACTGGAATAGGCTCCCCAGGGAGGTGGTTGAGTCTCCATCCCTGCAGGTGTTTCAAAGATGCAGAGATGTAGAGCTGAAAGAAATGGTTTAGCACCAGCCTTGCTTGAGTTAGGGAAGGGTTGGACCAGATGATCTTAAAGGGCTTTGGCAACCAAAGCAATTCTGTGATTGTGTGGCTGTGCTGGCCTGTTGCCAGTCCTGGTGGGGCAGTGACATTTACTATTATTTTTGATTTGGAAGAGGGTTTGTCTGGGAGTAGCTTGTCTCACTCCTGATGATTCACAGCTTTTTTTCTCTTGGCTCTCTGCTCTTTTACCTTTATAATCTTCAGGCACTCAGCAAACTGTCTGGCCCTGGGCATTTAATTTTTCAAGCTGTTGTGTAGATTTGTGTTCCTGACATCATGCTGTAATTTCCTCCAAAGTTTGGACAGTTCCTTTATAAATAAGGTCTCTTAAAAATTGTTTAACTCTTTATCATCTTGGTGTTTTTCATTTTTGCTTTTATCCTGTAGTAGCTCATCTACAAAGGACTGATTTTTTTTTTTCCCCAGGCTTTTCTTCTTCCTACTGATGGGGACCCAGACCCCCACAGACCATACACCAACCTGGATACTAAGCAATCCCTTATGTTTTCTTTAATAAAATGCTATTAATGAACACCAAAATACCCAAGGAAGTGATAGCATCCTGCTGCTTAGGCAGGGGTGGGATCCTGGTGAGATTTGGCTGCCATGAACTGGAGTCCAGGTGGTTATCTAAAGCTCCTTTAAAATCAAATGTATCCCAGAATATAATTTATGGCTTGAGGAATGTGATCCTTCTCATCCTGCCAGGCATCAGTAGATATTTCCTCCTCATATCATTGACTTACCATGCCAAGGGCTACAATAATATGTGCCTCTGCCATTTCCTACATTCATAGGATGGTTTGAGTTGGAAGGGACCTTAAAGGTCAGCCAGTTCCAACCCCTCTGCTATGGACAGGGACATAGATCAGATTGCACAAGGCCTCATCCAGCCTGGCCTTCAACACCTCTGGGGAGGGGATATCTACAGTCTCCCTGGGCAACCTGTGCCAGTGTCTTGCCACCTTTACTGCCAAGAACTTCTTCCTCATCTCCAGTCTAAATCTGCCCTCCTCAAGCTTCAATCCATTTCTTCTCATCCTATCTCTGTAAGCCCTCGTCAGAAGTCCTTTTCCTGTCTTTCCTGTAGCTCACTTCAGGTACTGGAAGGCTGCTCTAAGGTCTCCCTTGAGCCTTCCTTTCTCCATGCTGAACAACCCCAGCTCTGTCAGCCTGTCCCCATGAGGGGCACTCCACCCATTTCATCATCTTTGTGGCTTCCATGAAGGACTTTGGTCCATTCTGTAGTGGGGAAGATGTGATTAAAATAATTTTGTGTTCCCTAGGGTCTTTGGTGTGTATTCTTCAGTGACCCTTCTTTGCCATTCTTCAGATAAGACCTTGTGTGACCTGTTCTAGTGGGAGGTTGTCCCTGCCTATGGCACAGTGGGGTTGGAACTGGATGAGCTTTGAGGTCCTTTCCAACATAAACCATTCTATGTGCTCTGGCTAACTCAGTCACAGAAGTGGAGATGGTTATAGTGACCTTGCCACCTACACCTGGGCAAACTCTGCCCTGTCCAGAAAGAGATCAAGAGAGATCATCTCTACCTCTTCTTCAATCTCTGCTCATCTCTGTCTGGAGTGGAGAGAGAGAGAGCAGGAATGCCTGAGAGAGCAAGCAGGGTGCTTGTGCCAGCTGCAAGTGGAGTATGTGAATGACCGTGGGAATTCTCACATTTACTGGCAGACTGGAAAGGCTTTTGCTAATCAGTAGGTGTCACTTCATCCTTCCCCACTTGCCCAGCACTATTTCCAGCCCACAGCTCTTGTCTGCCATTTGTTTCCACTCCTGTCTCCTTTAAGAAACATCCATTTCTAGGATTTTGATGTTCAGACAACCTGCTGTAACCCTTGTGATTTCTCCCACCGTGTTTTGACGTCCCTTGTAGTTTTACTGATGAGATTAATCAGCAGCAGCAGCTTCCATAGCTGGCTATATTACAGGTATTTATGACAGCTCAAACTACCTCTCCTTTGTTTAGCTCCTTTTAACCAGCCTCCCGAAAGCTGTAGAGGTTTTAAATGTAGCCATTTGAAATTCATCACAGCTACTTGTCCTTGATGATTGTTGTCTGTTCGTTTTTCATGCACGATTGCATACTCATGGCAATTGCAACAGGAGGCTTGCCCCACATTAGCTTACAAAGAAAATGCAGCACTTTCTGCATACTGCACAAGATGTAACTCAGAGCAGGTTTTTTGCTGGTTTGTTTTTTGGTTTTTTTTACTTTTATGCTGTAGAATTCTCATACAGGTTCAATTTTTTTTTTTTTTCTTCCCTTTCAATTGCATTTTGTATGTTCTTTCAATATCTGATTCTGGTGAAGATGGCTTCAGAGAGGCTTGATAAGGTTTATTCTGTCAACAGAACATGGACAAGGTTTCCTGGAAAAGTTGCTGTTGGTTAAGTCAGGAGGGCCCAAAGATGATCCAAGGGGTGGAGCACCTCTGCTGTGAGGACAGCTGAGGGAGCTGGGGTTGCTCATCCTGGAGAAGAGAAGACTCTGGGGACACCTTAGAGCTGCCTTCCAGTACCTGAAGGGATCCTACAGGAAAGATGCAGAGGGAATTTCCATAAGCATGCCCAGTGACAGGACAGGGGGAATGGTTTGAAGCTGAGGGTTAAACTGGATCTTAGGAAGAAGTTCTTCAGTATGAGACTCTGGAACAGGTTTTTCAGGGAGGTTGTTGATGTTTCCTTCCTGGGCATGTTGGATGAGGTCTTGAGTAGCCGAGTCGAGAGGTGTCCCTGGCCATGGCATAGAGGTTGGAGTAGATAATCTCTGATGTCCATTCCAACCTGAACCATTCTATTATATCTTTGCAATAAGGTAAGAAATAAAGTCTCTTCAACCTGTCTCTGAGTGACAGACTTTGGATACTGTAGAATGTGTGATGAAGAGAGGGAGGTATTTTAGGCTGTGATTTTGAAGATTGGTATGGTTGTGTGCAGGAAGCTTTCATAGGCGTAGCAGTGTATTACTTTCCCATCTGCTATATTCATGTTTTTGTGACAATAAATGAAATGTATGCTTTGAGATTAGGAAGCTGCTTGAATTAAGCTATATCTAAATATTTGCAGATGTCAAAATGCATTTTTGGGTTTTTTCTTCAGGCTTTGAATGAGAAATTACATTAAGAAGTATTTGCATATACAAGAAAGTGGTTGAGTGTTGCTCTAGGATATGGCATAGTAGTGGCCTTGGTAGAGATAGATAAGGGGAATGGAATAGAATGGAATGAAATATAATAAGCCAGGTTGGAAGAGACCTCCAAGATCATCCAGTCCAACCTATCACCCAGCCCTATCCAATGGCACTCAGTGCTCCATCCAGCCTTTTCATGATCTTGAAGGTCTTTTCATACAATCATAGAATGGTTTGGGTCAGAAGGGACCTTAAAGATTATCTAGATCCCACACCCCTGCCCTGGTGTTATCAGGGACACCTTCCACTAGAGCAGGTTGCTCAAGCGATCTGCCCTTGAACACCTCCAGGGAGGGCATATCCACCACCTCCCTGGGCAGTCTGTTCCAGTGTCTCACCACCCTCACTGTAAAGAGTTTATTTCTAATGACAAGTCTGAATCTTCTTTCCAGCCAGGACTTTGCCCATGAACTTAAAACTGACCAATTGTTGCCCTCTGTAGCTTAGTAGATTGAGAGATGAAGGATTTTTTTTTTTTTTCATTACTTCTTAAAGTTTCCTCATATACTCAGAATGAGCTTCTGTACTAATTGTTCATATGACTGAAGCATTCACTTTTAACTGATTTGTAGTTGCCTCTTGATACAAACTCTAGAAACAGTTCCAAAAGGGGAAAAAAAAAATAAATGAAAACTTCAGTTCTCTAATTAAAAAAAGCTGCTGTGCTCAGCTGATAGGAGCCTATAAACCAAACCCTGTCCTGCAAAGATTTGATTTGGCATCTGCAAATGATCTGCTGGCTGCTCTGCATCACAGTGGTCTACCCTTGGCTTAGAAACACAGCATTGCCCTAATCAAATCTCTGGACTAGTTCTGTTCCTGAGTTGGTCAGCTGCAGACAAGGAACAAAGAGAAACACTTTGAAGCTGCTGATCTCTGTTTAATTACCTTAAGATTCATTGCTTTCTCTCTCCTTAATTAAGCTAAGGTAATAATGAAATCTGTTTGACAACTGTACTCTAAAAGTCATCAGTTTGTTACTCATCTCTTTGATGAATGGGCAGGTAGAGGGTAATTAGTTTCAGTTCTGCTGATAGTCGGGAATGAAAGGAGGAAGGTAGAGGCTGTTTGCAAAGATCTTTTAAAGCCTCCCTTGTAAAAAAAAAAACAAAACAAAAAAAACCTGTGGTAGAGATAGAAAGAATGTGTAGAATGGAACTTGAAAGGGTTCAACCAACCTCCCAGTGGAAAGGAACACCCTCATAACCTGACAAACCATCTGAATTTCCCACGAGACATCAGAATGTTTTCTATAGGCTGAGGACTGCAGCTCCTGTAGGGTTTTAACAAAGAGCCACTGAATGAAGTCAGCAGAGGAGGAAACCCAGAGTTTCCCAGTGCTTTATTTTTAGCTGGTGTGAGGATGCCAGTTCAGTGTGATTATGATATGCATATGCTGCTGAAAGTCACTATGTGGTGATTAATCTAAATATTAATGTCTGAAGAAAGTCTTTAATCAAGGCAGATCAAACAACCTCCTTCCAAAGTGACTGCGACATCCAGCTTGTGTTAATGAGAAGGTGCTTCTTATGCCAGCTTCCTGAATGGCAGGCACTCTGCAAGGCTTTCTCTGATGCAGGATGGTGTTAGATGGCTAAGCAAAAGGCAGAGCATCCCATCTGTAACTCCACAGCTCCTCATGTGGAGGTGGAACCTCCTCTGTTCCACCTTGTCCTCATTGTCCCTTGTCCCGTCACTGGGCACCAGTGAAACGAGCCTGGCACCTTTAACCTTGCCCATTGTATCACAACAAGCCCTCGTCAAAAGTCCCTTCTTGGCTTTCTTGCAGGCCCCCTTTATGTACTAGAAGGCTGCTCTAAGGTCTCCTTGGAGTCTTCTCCAGGCTGAACAGCCACAGTTCTCACAGAAATGCAATCATGTTTGCATGATTATATTCTGAAGGCAGAACCAGTGATAGATATTTAACAGCACAGCAATTAAATCTGACTGATTTGACCTATTTGGAGCAAATGTCTTGGAGTACTTGCTTCTAATTTTACCCAAATCTGTCTGGCCAGCAGGGTAAGGGAGGGGATTCTGCCCTTTTACTCTGCTCTCCTGAGACCCCACCTGGAGTAGTGTGTACAGTTCTGGAGCACCCAGCACAGGAAGGACATGGAACTGTTGGAGAGAGTCCAGCAGAGCCCATGAAGATGCTCAGAGGGCTACAGCAGCTCTGCTATGAGGACAGGCTGAGAGAGTTGGGACTTTTCAGCCTGGAGAAGAGAAGGCTGCCAGGAGACCTTGGAGAAGCCTTCCAGTATCTGAAAGGGCCCTACAGGACGGCTGGGGAGAGACTATTGACAAGGTCTTGTAGTGACAGGATGAGGAGTAATGGGTTTAAACTGGCAGAGGGGAGATTGAAATAGGATTTTAGGAGGAAGCTTTTTCTAGTGAGGGTGGTGAGACACTGGCACAGGTTGCCCAGGGAGGTTGTGACTGCTCCCTCCCTGGAGGCATTCAAGGGCCAGGTTGGATGAGGCTTTGAGCAACCTGCTCTAGCAGAAGATGTCTCTGCCTATGGCAGGGTGTGGCAACTAGATGATCTTTAAGGTCCCTTCCACCTTAAACCATTTTATGATTGTATACTCATGCTGCCTACCTCCACAGGCTTTAGAACTTCAGCTCCTGTGCCACATTTTGAAGACATCAGCCACACCCAAATGAAAAGAAATGTAAATCATCTGCTGTGTCACATCCACTATTTCCAAAATCCTCTCCTATCTTGCTCTTGGGTATCTGATTTCACCAGCTTTGAAAGACTACACTTTTTCTTTTTTTTTTTCATTTTGGTGCTTCCACTGGTGTTTCAAAAAATATCCAAGTGACCCTGGAATCCTGCTGGGGAAAAATGGCTTTTTTTTCCCAGCAAGGTACAGAGTTCCCAAGGGACCTGCATGATACATGATCTTTCATTTCTTTCTGAAGAAATTTAGACCTATAATTTATAGAACTAGGTTGGGGTGAGTTGTTTTTCTTCTCTTTTTCCTCCCCCCCTCTCTTTTTCCTTCTCACAGCATACATCTCCTTCTGAGAGAACAGAACATTGTCTCGATTCTTTCTGCTTCAGCAGAGCAAGGCTGTATTTTCAAGGACAGATCATTAATTCTTGGTGTAGCCTGTTAAATTTTGCATGCCAATATTATCGAACCCTCCAACAGAGATGTTTTGGAATCCTTTTCCCAGCTACCTCTGTAGCCCTCAGGAATCATTTTCTTCTCTATGATTCATTTGTTGTTGCCAGGTTGTGGCTGTTTGGGGGTTTTTTTGAGTAGTGTTGAGGTGATTTTTGCTTTCTGCTGCTGTGGTATGTATTTTTGAGCCAGCAGTGTGCCCAGCTGGCAAAGGAAGCCAGTGGCATCCTGGCTTGTATTGGAAATGCTGTGTCCAGCAGGAGTAGGGAGGTGATTGTCCCCTTGGACTCTGCTCTAGTGAGGCCAAACCTCGAGTGTTGGTTCAGTTTTGGGCACCTCATTGCAAGAGAGATGCTGGAGGGAGTGCAGATGAGGGCAAGGAAGCTGGGGAAGGGCCTGGAGAATAAATCTTATGAGGAGAGACTGAAGGAGATGGGGATGGTTAGTCTGAAAAAGGTGAGGATGAAGGGAGACCACATTGCTATCTACAGCTACCTGAGAGGATGTTGCAGAGAGGTTGATGCTGGTCTCTTCTCACAAGTAAATAATGATAGACCAAGGAGCGATGGCCTCAAGCTGCAACTGGGTAGGTTTAGACTGGAC
This sequence comes from Psilopogon haemacephalus, assembly GCA_013396835.1. Classification (NCBI taxonomy): domain Eukaryota; kingdom Metazoa; phylum Chordata; class Aves; order Piciformes; family Megalaimidae; genus Psilopogon; species Psilopogon haemacephalus. The sequence goes on from VWZI01022768.1 coordinate 89,865, forward strand.
ATTAGGGGAAAAATGTTCACAGGAAGAGTGGTCAGGCATTGGAATGGGCTGCTTGGAGAGGTGGTTGAGCCACCAACCCTGGATGTGTTTCAGGGTTATTTGGATGTGGTTCTTGGGGATATGGTTTAGAGTGAACCTTGCAGTGTAGGGATTATGGTTGGACTTGCTGATCCTGAGGGGCTTTGCCAACCTGAATGCTTCAGTGATTTCTGTGATGGTGTATTGCACTCAAGCCTTGTTTCTCTAGAGAATCACAGCTCCCATTCCTCAGCAGGTTTAGCTGCCTAGAACCCTTCAACAGATTTTTGATTCTTGGAGCTGAACATTTGTTTTGTAGCCATAACCCTATTGAGTGATTTTGCAGATATAGCTACCAAACAAAACCCTTCTTGATGCTGAAGGCACATGGCCTTTCCAGCCAGGTCACAGGATCACAGGATGTCAGTAAAAACCCCTGGGTTTCAGTGTTGTATGCAACACCAGTTGCTGGTAGTTTTGCATTTGAGTGCCCAAGCCACTGTCAAAAGTTTAGCACCCTATCTTTATAGGTTTGTTTTTGGTTTTTTGTTTGTTTTTTTTTTCAGGTGGTCCAATGACACCTTTTCAGCCCAAAAAGGTTGGTCACAGGATGTCAAGGGTTGGAAGGGACCCAGAGAGATCATTGAGTCCAACCCCCTTGCCAGAGCAGGACCAGACAATCTAGCCCAGGTCATACAGGAACACATCCAGACAGGCCTTGAAAGGCTCTAGAGAAGGAGACTCCAGAACCCCTCTGGGGAGCTTGTTCCAGTGCTCTGTGACCTTTACAGTAAAGAAGTTTCCCCTTGTGTTGAGCTGGAACCTCCTGTGCTGCAACTTACACCCATTGCTCCTTGTCCTACCACAGGGAGCAAGTGAGAAGTGAGAGATGGTGATGAGGAGGAGCAGTTAGCCAGCTGGGTAGCTTGAAGCATGAGGTCATGCTGCAGAGTGCCTGATGTCATCCTTTTTAGTAATTATTTGATACTTTTTGGAGACAAGCAGAGAATGATGAAAGGCAAATACTGAAGCAGCTGTTCCTGGAAAGTTCTGGGTTGTCTTGCTATCATTCTGTGGTTTCTCTCCTCTTTATGTGTGGGTTTCAGAGCAGGCAGGGTTGTTTAAATGCTTCACCTGTGCCTTTGTTCACAGTTCTCTTAGTGAAACAACTCAAGGTCTGTGTTTTTCGGTGTTTGGATTCCCAGGGAATCTGAACACCCACAGTTCTCACTGCCTTCAGTTTTGTAGTTGGAAGCACTGAACTTGAACCAGGCAATTGTTTAGGCCTGCTGTAGTTTTTATCCCCC
>VWZI01022768.1:91229-115477 GCA_013396835.1 Psilopogon haemacephalus
CCCCCCCTCCCCTCCCCATCTTCTTTGTTCTTTGTTTCACTGAGACTGGTAAAGACTACTGAATCTTTTTTTACAACAAATAATTTGTTTTAGTATATTTGAAGTATTTCATTATACTCACTTGAAGTCAAATGCTTCTTTATGCAAAGAGCCAATGAAACACAATAATGCTGTTGAAATGATTTTCTGTCATGTTCAGGGGGGCTGAATTTCAGCTTAATTTCTGCACAAAAGGTGATTTCATCTCTCACAATCATAGAATGGTTTAGGTTGGAAGAGACCTCAAAGACCATCCATTTCCAACCCTCTTGTGCCATAAGCAGGGACACCTCCCACTAGATCAGGATGCTCAAGACCTCATCCAGCCTGGCCTTGAACACCTCCAGGGAGGGAGCAGCCACAACCTCCCTGGGCAACCTGTTCCAGTGCCTCACCACCCTCACTGTGAAGAGCTTTCCCCTAACATCCCGTTCAAATCTCCCCTCTGCCAGTTTGAACCCATTCCCCCTCATCCTGTCATTACAAGACTTTGTGAACAGTCCCTCCCCAGCCTTCCTGTAGGCCCCCTTCAGATACTGGTAGGCTGCTATAAGGTCTCCTCAAAGCTTTCTCTTCTTCAGGTTGAAAAGTCCCAATTCCCTCAGCCTCCTCATAGCAGAACTGCTCCGTCCCTCTGATCATTTTTGTGGCCCTCTCTGAACTCTCTCCAGCAGTTCCATGTCCTTCTTGTGCTGGGGGCTCCAGAACTGCACACAGTACTCCAGGTGGAGTCTGACAAGAGCAGAGTAAAGGGGGAGAATCCCCTCCCTTGCCCTGCTGCTCACAGCTTCTCTTAATGCAGCCCAGGACACGAAGATGCAGAAGACAAGTTAGTTTCATTTGTGGATGTCTGTATAAAGCCTTCCACACAGTTGCCCACAGCATCCTCTTGGACAATATGGCTGCTCGTGGTCTGGTCAGGCACAGTCTTTGCTGGGTCAAAAACTTGCTGATAGCCAGGCCTAAGGAATGGTGGTGAATGAAGTTAAATCCAGTTGGTGGCTCGTCACTAATGGTGTTCCTCAAGGCTCTGTGCTGGGGCCACTTCTATTTAACATCTTTGACCTCGATGAGGGGATGGAATACACCTTCAGAAAGTGTGCAGATGACACCAAGCTGGGGTGGAGTGGCAACCTCCTGGAGGCAAGGGGAAGACTCTTCAGAGGGACCTGGCCAGGCTGGATCAATGGGCTGAGGCTGTCTGTATGAATTCAAAGCTGCCAAGTGTTGTGTCCTGCACTTGGTCCACAGAACCTCCATAGAATGCTACACACTTGAAAAAGAGTGGTGTGCAAGTTGCTTAGAAGAGAGAGATTTGGGGGAATGGGTTGACAGCCAGCAGAATGTGAACCAGCAGTGTCCCAGGTGGCCAAGAAGGCCAATGGCATCCTGGCTTGGATCAGCAATAGTTTGGCCAGCAGAACCCAGGGACATGATTGTCCACCTGTACTCGAGCAATGGTGAGACCACATCTTGAGGACTGGGTTCAGTTTTGGGTCCCTTGCTACAAGAAAGACATTGAGGTGCTGAAGCATGTCCAGAGAAGGGCAGGGAGGCTGGTGAGGGGTCTAGAAAAAAGGTCTGGTGAGGTGTGGCTGAGGGAGCTGAGGTTGTTCGTCCTTATTATACTGTAGTCTCTTTGTTAACAATAAACAGGACATTATTTTATTTGTACAGTTTGAGTAGGACTCTTAATTGATAGCATTCTGCAGGAGGTAAACATTCATCAGTGTTTCAGCTGATATGCTGAAGCTGTTTTAAATTAGAGCAGCGATCCTTAAACCAGGCAAAGAGGAGAGCTGCAGAGCTCAAGAATGTACCAACTGCAGATTCTCAGATCTTCTATGATTTGTAGCTTATCAAGTGAAAAAAGGGTGCTGGAGCATGTCCAGAGAAGGGCTACAATGCTGGTGGGGGATCTGGAGAACAGGGCTGGTGAGGAGCAGCTGAGGGAACTGGGGTTGTTTAGTTTGAAGAAGAGGAGACTGTGGGGAAACCTCATTGCTCAATATGATCGTCTTAAAGGAGGCTGGAGTGAGGTGAGGGATGGCCTCTTCTGCAATTTCACAAGTCACAAGATGAGAGGCAATAGCCTGAAATTGCACCAGGAAAGGTTTAGATTGCATATGAGGAGAAATTTCTTCACCGAAAGCATCGTCAGGCTCTGGAAGAGGCTGCCCAGGAAAGTGGAGTCACCATCCCTGGAGATGTTTAAAAGGGTCCTGGACTTGGTGCTTGAGGACATGGTCTAAAAGTTCATAGAATCATAGAATGGTTTAGATTGGAAGAGACCTCATTAGATTGGAAGAGACCTCACAGATCATCCAGTTCCAACCCCCCTGTGCCATAGGCAGGGACACCTCCCACTAGATCAGGTAGCTCAAGACCTCATCTCGCCTGGCCTTGAATACATCCAGGGAGGGAGCAGCCACAACCTCCCTGGGCAACCTGTTCCAGTGCCTCGCCACCCTTAGTGTGTACAGGGAGATGTTAGGATGCGGCAGGACTCTCTAAAGGCTTTTCCAAGCAGGCAATTCGATGGCTCTATGATTCTTGCTTTGCTGTGAGCAGTCTGAGCGTGTGTTCAATGTGTCTTTCTTGGCTTCTGCCAGAGGTCAGTGTTGGAAGCGTTTGCTCATTTCCTGTGCTCAGTCTTGCCGTGGCTTTTAGAGAAGCTGAGGCTTCTCTGAAGCCCTGGTTCCTATACATATGTGCCTGCACGAGGCTCTCAGCTGTTATTTAAAGGAGGCTGTTTGTGTATCACTGTCATTATGTTGGCAGCAAATTTGGAAACAAGAGCCCTGCTGTCCAGAAAGCTGCAAACAAACATGGAAAAATATTTTTAATCCAGCCCTGTAATTGGGAGGTGTGGTTCGTGGTTTCTGAATGAGTTAGACTAATTATTCTGTGTTACAAGCAGAGCCTAAATGGTGGAAGAATCTCTGTTGCTGCATTTCTACTCTCAGATGTTGGGACTGTCAGAGTGCAGAACGAAATCTTTGCTTGCTGGTGTAGCTTTCTACAACCAGCCATTGAATGAGGTTATGAATAGGTGCTAATTGCAGTGGCACTAGGAATACTACCAAGGATGAAGAACTTACTCTTCTCCCTGGTTCACCCATACTCAGTCTTCTCTCTGGTTCCGTACACAGACCAAAAGAAAAATTCTGCTGGTTTTAAAGACTCCTTCTTGACTGCTTCACAGATGCCTTGATCCAGCAGTGTAAAACTGTGCTTTTCATTCCTCCAGTCTGAATGAAAAAATGATTATTAATAGAACAACTTGAAGTTGTGGGACTGCACTCTGAACTGGGTGGCAGAACTAGCTGGTTGGTGGCTAATTTAGTCTTTATCTCATATGCTGCCAGAATTTTACAGCCTTCACTTTTAAGGACTTGCAGAATGCTAGAGATTGGAAAGGACTTACAGAGATCAGCAAGTCCAGCCCCTCTTGCATGGGGCCACTTAGGGCAGGTCACCCAGGAATTCCTCCAGGAAGGTTTTGAAGATCTCTGCCATGGCCAGAGAAGGGCAATGAGCTTGTGAAGGGCCCTAGAGAGCAGATCTGGTGAGGAGGAGCTGATGGACCCAGCTTTCTTTAGCTTGGAGAAGAGGAGGCTGATGGAAGATCTTCTCATTTTTTACAACTCCATGAAAGGAGCTTGGATTGAGGTGGGAGTTGTCTTAGTATCAAGCAATCAGGTGAGAGGAAAGAGCCTTAAGTTGTGCTAGGGGAGGTTAGGTTGGACATTAGGAAAAAGAGGTGTTCCAGAAAAGTGTGGACATGGTTTAATGGCCACAATTGGGCTCAATGATCTTGGAGGTATTTTCCAACTGGAACGTTTCTATGACCTTTTCATAGAATCATAGAATCAGTCAGAGTTGGAAGGCACCACAAGGATCAGCTAGTTCCAACTCCCCTGCCATGCCCAGGGATACCCTACCCTAGATCAGGCTGCCCACAGCCGCAACCAACCTGGCTGCAAACACCTCCAGGGAAGTGGCCCCAAACACCTCCCTGTAGGGGCAACCCATTCCAGGGCCTCAACATTCTCATGCTGAACAACTTCTTCCTCACATCCAATCTGAATCTCCCCACCTCCAGCTTTGCTCCATTCCCCATAGTCCTGTCACTCCCTGATAGCCTAAAAAGTCTCTCCCCATCTTTTCTGTAGCCCACTTCATATCCTGGAAGGCCACAAGAAGGTCCCCTGGGAGCCTCCTCTTCTCCAGCCTGCACAGCCCCAACTCTTTCAGGCTGTGCTCACAGCAGAGGTGCTGCAGCCCTCTGAGCATCCTTGTGGCCCTTCTCTGGACACCCTCCATCATGTCCACATCCCTCTTGTAATAGGGGCTCCAAAACTGGATGCAATACTCCAGGTGGGGTCAATACCTTAACATTTGGTATTGTTTCCCTTCAGACACCTTTTCTCTTGACTGACTGTGGGCAGAGCTCCCACCCTTTTTCTTACAGAGACCTCTGGTTTTACCCCTCTTGGTAAACTCTTAATTTCCTAAATTTCCATCTTCTCCCTTCTTTGTGGTTCTTTAATTATTATTTTTTTCCTTTAAATGTGGTGCCCAGAAATATAGCTTGAAGGGTTGTTTCTCCTAGGCTGGCATAGCAAAACATCTGTGCTTCTGTTTTTATTGCAGCTCCTCTCAGCAGCACAAACATCTAGATGCTTGAAGATAGGGAAAATGAGGGCTCTGAGTCTGCAGCTAATGACAAAGTTGCAGAATTTGCAATTTAATTTTTTTTCCCCCCCCCTTGTGCCCACTTTTGCCCAGCATCCGAGATTTTTGTCTCAAGTCCCAGTTTGGATGACTTCTGGCCCCACGTGAAATATTCATTAGGCAGAGTCACAAAGGTTCTGTTAAATACAAAAGAGCTCTTCAGAAATGCAGTGATTTATTTTTTTTTAATTATTATTTTTAGGTTTTTCCCTCAGCCCCCCCTTTTTTTTTTTTATTTAGATAGAAAAGGAGGCTAAATCTCCTGTTGCATCTTCTGCAGTCTTGCAGTAGTAGCACTGGTAGGATACTGCAAAGCACTGGACCTAGTGAGGAATAGCTGCCTGCAGCAGTAATCCCCTGACCTTGCTGCAAAGAAATTTTGTGGAAGAAGATCTGGGGTTGTTTAGCCTAGAGGAACGAAGGCTGATGGGAGAGCTTCTCACTCTCTGCAACTCCCTGAAAGGAAGTTTGCAGGATCACAGGATGTTAAGGATTGGAAGGGAGCTCCAGAGATCTAGTCCAACCCCCCTGCCAGAGCAGGACCAGCTCAGGGCACACAGCAACACATCCAGACAGGCCTTGAAAGGCTCTAGATGAGGGGACTCCACAACCTTTCTGGGGAGCCTGTGCCAGTGCAATGGGACCTTTAAAGTCAAGAAGTTCTTCCTCATGTTGAAGTGGAACTGTAGTATCCGTTGCCCCTTGTCCCAGGGCACAACTGATAAGAGTCTGCCCCCTTCTTCTTGACCCCCAGCCCTCAAATATTGATCAACATCAATTAGATGCCCTAAGTCTTCTCTTTACCAGACCAAAAACCCCAGGACCCTCAGCCTCTCCTCATAGGGCAGTGCTCCAGCTCCTTCATCATCTTTGTAGCTCTCCTTTGGACTCTTTCAAGTAGATCCCTGTCCCTCCTGAACAGGAGACCCCAAACCTGAATACAGGTTGGTGGACAACAGGATGACCATGAGCCAGAAATCTGCCCTCATGGTAAATGGTATCTTGGTGTGCATCAAAAAGTGTAGTCAGCACACTGAGGGAGCTTCTCCTTCCCCTCTACTCTGCCCTGGTGAGGCCTCATCTGCAGCACTGTGCCCAGTTCTGTGCTCCCTCTTACAGGGAACCACTTGAGAAGGTCCAGCAAAAGGCTACAGAGATAATTAGGAGGCTGGAACATTTCTTGTGTGAAGAGAGGCTGAGAGGCTTGAGGCTTTTCACCAAAGAGAAGAGAAGACTGTGTGGGATCTGCTCAGTGCTTACAAATATTTAAAGCATGGATATCAGGAGGATGGGACATGTCTTTTTCCAGTGGTGCCCTAGGACAGGACAAGAGGGAATGGGCAAAAACTTGAATATGGGAAGTTCCATCTAAACATGAGGAGGAGCTTCAGGTTGAGAGCAGTGGAACACTGGAGCAGGCTACTCAGAGAGGTGATGGAGTTTTTTTTCTCTGGAGAATTTCAGAACCCTCTTGGATGTGTTCCTGTGCAGCCTGCTCTTGCTTTAGCAAGAAAGTTTGGACTAGACAACCAGTTCTGGAGCCCCCAGCACAAGAAGGACACGGAACTCTTGGAAAGAGTCCAGAGGAGGGCCACGAAGATGATCAGAGAGCTGCAGCTCAGGCTGAAAGATTTGGGGCTTTTCAGCCTGGAGAAGAGAAGGCTTCCAGGAGACCTTATAGCAACCTTCCAGTATCTGAAGGGGGCTACAGGAAGGCTGGGGAGGGACTGTTCACAAGGTCTTGTAATGACAGGACAAGGGGGAATGGGTTCAAACTGGCAGAGGGGAGATTTAAACAGGATGTTAGGAAGAAGTTTTTTTTATAGTGAGGGTGGTGAGACAGTGGCACAGGTTGCCCAGGGAGGTTGTGGCTGCTCCCTCCCTGGATGTGTTCAAGGCCAGGCTGGATGAGGTCTTGAGTGTCCTGTTCTAGTGGGAGGTGTCCCTGGCTATGGCAGGGGGTTGGAAATGGATGGTCTTTGAGGTCTCTTCCAACCTAATCCATTCTATGACATTTAGAGGTCCCTTCCAACCCTTTGTCATTCTGTGATAGCTTGAGCTCAGGGCCCAGCCATACCAACACAACTCACAGAGATACTGCAGACATGGAGCAACTGTTACAGCAGATGAGAACAACAAGATGAAGGATTCTATGTCAGTGTCTTCTCTTCACTCAGGCTGTAAGCACCTTGCCCTGATTTGCCCTGCTTTGGTATTGGCAGCAAGGAAACCCGCTGGGAGACAGGGGTGATTTGCTTGGGGAATGTTTGCTCCTCAGCCACTGAGGCAGTCTTTATTGTTAGTTACCAAAGTGGGCCCACAACAGTTACTCCTTAACCCAGAGACTTGCTCTGCTTGGTCTCAGGTCAAGCTACAAAATTAATAAAGGCATGCATAGACTTCAGCTGGAATGAGCATTAAATTAACTTTTCCCTCTTCAAACACGTGTTGTATCTGACATGAAAGGCAGATTTGCCTAGAGCAGGACTGGTACCAATAGAAACAGCACAGCTAATTAATGTCAGCTTATTAAACTAATGACTGTGCTCTTTCCAATTGGTAGCATCAGATCCTTTGCTGGCATGGAGAGTGTCTGTGCTTTTAGCCACTTGGCTTTCAGTTTTGGCTCTCTCAAAAGTCCTGACCAGAGACTCTGCTTTATGTTCTTTATTTGCCATCCTCAGAAAGCATATTCATAGATTCATAGAATTGTGGAAGTTGAAGGGGACCTTAAAGATCACCTAGTTCCAACCCCCTGCCATAGGCAGGGACACCTTCTGTTAGAGCAGGATGCTCATAGCCTTATCCAACCTGGCCTTGAACCACTCTCCAGGGAGGGGACATCCTCAACCACCCTGGGCAACCTGTAACAGTGCCTCACCACCCTTTGAATGCATTTCATGTGCTGTGTGCAGTTCTGGAGCCCCCAGCACAAGAAGGACATGGAACTGCTGGAGAGAGTCCAGAAGAGGGCCATGAAAATGATCAGAGGGCTGCAGCAGCTCTGCTATGAGGACAGGCTGAGAGAGTTGGGGCTGTGCAGCCTGGAGAAGAGAAGGCTTCCAGGAGACCTTATAGCAACCTTCCACTATCTGAAGGGGGCCTGCAGGAAGGTCTGGGGAGGGACTGTTCACAAGGTCTTGTAATGAGAGGACGAGGAAGAATGGGTTTAAACTGGCAGAGGGGAGATTTAAATGGGATGTTAGGAGGAAGTTCTTCACAGTGAGGGTGACGAGACACTGGCACAGGTTGCCCAGGGAGGTTGCGGCTGCTCCCTCCCTGAAAGTGTTCAAGGCCAGGCTGGATGAGGTCTTGAGCAACCGAAAAAAAAAAAACAAAAAAACCCAACCCAAAAAAAACTCAACCAAAACAATCATTTTATGATAAATGCAATAAGTGATTTTAATTCAGAGCAAAAAGCCCTGTGCAATAAATGCAGTATATGCATTTATTTATTGAGGGGAGGAAAAAAATCCTACAATGAAAGCAATATGTTTTTTTTCTGGTGGGCAAAGTACTTCACAGTGTAGGAAATGAGAGGGATGTGGATATGCTGGAGGTGTCCAGAGAAGGGCCACGAGGATGCTCAGAGGGCTGCAGCACCTCTGCTGGGAGGACAGACTGAAAGAGTTGGGGCTGTGCAGGCTGGAGAAGAGGAGGCTCCCAGGTGACCTTCTTGTGGCCTTCCAGTGTCTGAAGGAGGCTACAGAAAAGCTGGGGAGGGACATTTTAGGCTATGAAGGAGTGAGAGGACTAGGGGGAATGGAGCAAAGCTGGAGGTGGGGAGATTCAGATTGGATGTGAGGAGGAAGTTGTTGAGCATGAGAATGGTGAGGCCTGGGAACAGGTTGCCCAGGGAGGTGTTTGGGGCCACATCCCTGGAGGTGTTTTTGGCCAGGCTGGCAGAGGCTGTGGGCAGCCTGATCTAGGGTAGGGTGTCCCTGGGCATGGCAGGGGGGTTGGAACTGGCTGATCCTTGTGGTGCCTTCCAACCCTGACTGATTGTATGATTCTATGAATCCATATTTTTAGTGGGACCCCCCACCTTGCTATGAAGGAAAGATGTGCAGTTATTTCTAAGGGCGGGGAGAAAGAGGGATCTGGGAAGTTTTTCAAGGCATCTGATTTTGAAACTTCAGCATTAATGCAAGTGATTCTTGCCTCTTGGGATGAACTGTGTTAAATCAATTGAGTTCCTGTAAAGCTAAGAATACTCTTTCCTTTGCTGTGGGGCAAATAGTGATGTTAAAGCTTCAGGCTCCTGGCTATACAGTTGCCAAAAGCAAAATTCCAGCTGAGCTCAGTGATGTTATCCCACTCGAAGCCTAAAACTACTCTTCAGTTAGCTGCTGAGTATCTCCAGATATGCAGATGGGAAGGAAAGCAGGCAGGAAGTTGTAGCAAGAGAGGGAGAAAGGAGGAAGGAGGACTGTGTTCCTAAAAAACCCTCAAGACTTGCAAGGGAAGCATTTATCTGTCTGCAGAACTGGAATGGGTGAGCCTTGCAGAGGTGCCCAGCATCTGGCAGCTGCCCTTGGAGCCAATACAGTCACATCTTGTAATGACAGGATGAGGGGTAATGGGTTTAAACTGGCAGAGGGGAGATTGAAACTGGATGTTAGGAGGAAGTTCTTCACAGTGAGGGTGGTGAGACACTGGAACAGGTTGCCCAGGGAGGTTATGGCTGCTCCTTCCCTGGAGGTGTTCAATGCCAGGCTGGATGAGGTCTTGAGTGTCCTGTTCTAGTGGGAGGTGTCCCTGCCTATGGCACAGGGGAGTTGGAACTGGATGAGCTTTGAGGTCTCTTCCAACCTAAACTATTCTATGATTCTACATCGAGTGACTTGCTCATCTGAAAGGCCTGATGTAAAGTGGCTGGGAGAGCTGGAATTCCCTGCTAGGACAATAGCACATTAAGGGGAAAAAGAAAGAAAAAACTGGAAGTTTGGACTAGATGATCTCCAGAGGTCCCTTGCAAGCCCTCCAAGCCTGTGATGCTGTAAATAAGGATGTTTAATTCAGTTAGAATGGATCATCCCTGCTGCTCCCGTCAGATATCGATTGAGGACAGCTTTGCCTTAGTGCGAGTCCTAGCCAGAAATACACCTGTGCAAAAAAAAATCTGATCCCTAAAAGAGTAGGGGTGCTTGTAACTCCTTCTGAGGGACCCAGCAGAAGGAATACAGCAGAGCTTCACTCCCCAGCCAGTTGTGTAGCTGCTGGGTGTTACTAATAGTCACTCTGTCCATCGTACATGTGTCGTTGGCAGTGCTGCTGAGCTCACTTAAGCCTTTGGGGATTTTGAATCTGTTTGTTAGTTTGTGGTTTGGGTTTGCTTGCTTTTTTTGTTTTGTTTTGTTTTGTTTTCCTGGAGCAATAGCAAAGCTGTGTGCCTCTGCTACAGTATTTTTTCAAGTGCTGGTGTGTATGTTAGCTGCTTTTAAGAGCTGCACAAAAAATCAAAGGTAAGAGGTCCACAAAATACCACAGACACAAAGGGGGTTGGACTCGATGATCTCTGGAGATCCTTGCCAAGCCCCAGCACTCTGTGATCCTGTGATATATTAGCTGGAGATTAGGAACAAATTGTTGACAGTGAGGGTGGTGAGACATAGGAAGGGGTTGCCCAGGGAGGTTGTGGATGCCTCCTTCCTGGAAGTGTTCAGTTGCAGGTTGGATGAAGCCTGGGGCAACCTGTGTGTTAGCTGCTTTTAAGAGCTGCACAAAAGTCAAAGGTAACAGGTCCATAAAATACCACAGACACAAAGGGGTTGGACTCGATGATCTCTGGAGATCCTTGCCAAGCCCCAGCACTCTGTGATCCTGTGATCATTAGCTGGAGATTAGGAAAAAATTGTTGACAGTGAGGTTGATGAGCCATAGGAAGAAGTTGCGGATGCCCCCTTCCTGGAGGAGTTCAGTGCCAGGTTGGATGAGGCCTGGGGCAACCCAATATAGTGGAAGGTGTCCCTGTCCACAGCAGAGGAGCTGCAACTAGGTGACCTCACTGGAACAGGTTGCCTGGGGAGGTTGTGGCTGCTCCCTCCCTGGAGGTGTTCAAGACCAGGCTGGATGGGGTCTTGAGTGTCCTGATCTAGTGGGAGGTGTCCCTGCCTATGGCACAGGGGGGTTGGAACTGGATGATCTTTGAGGTCCCTTCCAACCTAAACCATTCTATGGTCTTTGAGGTCCTTTCCAATCCAAACCATTCTATGAATCAATGAAAGACCAAGTCTGCCCCTTGAGTAGATTTGTACCACGGTATTTCACTGGCAGCCAGCTTGACCTGAGTTAATTGCTGTAGGTTTCAAAAACTAGCTTGAGTATGCAGTATAAAATTGTTCTTCTGAGAGCCATAGCTGCAAGTTTAGCTGCGAGGGAGAAGAGGTGGATAGGCTTTGGGCACTTGATGTATGGGGAAGGAGAATTACAAAGCTGCCTTTGGCAAGATGCAGTGCTGAGGATTTTGTACTGGGTGCGTAATCCTTTTTAAGAACTGATTTTCAGATGACATAAAATGGGCTTGGGGTTACATTTACACACTTTCAGGGAAAGAAGTACTTCTCTACATAGAGCCACACAGCTTTGGTGTGCCCTGTTGATAGTCATAGTTCCTCTGACAGTGAGGGGTGTCATGTGAATAAGATCTCTGCCAAGGACTGCAGAAGAAAAGCAGCTGCTGAAAAGCTTTCCTATGGAAAAGCTTGGGACACAAGATGCACAGATTGAGGTTTCAAGGAAGTATTTTAGCCCATGAAGAGCTGAAACATGGTCAGAGGGCTGGAGCACCTTTCCTGTGAATACAGGTTCAAAGAATCACAGAATGTTAGGGATTGGAAGTGGCTTCTAGAAATCATCTAGAAACCCACCTGCCAAAGCAGCATCACCTAGGATAGGTCACACACCTGGATGTTTGAGAGCCTCTAGAGAAGGAGACTCCACAGCCTTTCTGGGCAGCCTGCTTCAGGGCTCCAGCACTCTCACACCAAGGAAGTTTCTCTTCACATTGGGGTGAAACCTCCTCTGTTCCAGCTTGTACCCGTTGTTCGTTGTCCTGTCACTGGGCAACAACAAAAAGATGCTGCCACCTTCATCCTGACCCCCACCTCTCAGATATTTATGGGCATTGATCAGATCCCCTCTCAGCCTTCCCTTCTCCAGACTAAACAGTCTCAGATGTCTCAGTCTTTCTTCACAGCAGAGATGTTCCAGTCCCTTAGTCATCCTCATAGCTCTATGTTGAACTTTCTCCAGCGGATCCTTGCCTCTCTTGAGTTGGGGAGCCCAAAGCTGGACACAGTATTGCAGGTGTGGTGTCACCAAGGCAAACTAGAGGAACAAGAGAACCTCTCTAGAGCTCTTCTAGACAGATTTTTTTGGATGCACCTCAGGGTACCTCAGTGGCCCTCTCAGCCACTGGGACACGTTGCTGTCCTGTGGAGAACTTACTGTCCCCGAGGACTCCAAGGTCTTTCTCCATGGGGCTGCTCTCCAGTAGGACAACCTCTAGTCTGGACTGCTGCCTGGTGCTGTTCTTCCTTAGGTGCAGGACTTGTGGTTAGTGAGCTTCATGAGGTTCCCCTTAGCCCAGCTCTTCAGCCTATCCAGACCTCACTTATTATTAGCTGATTTGCTATTGAGGAAGAAGTAAAACTGGGAAAAGCCAAGGGGAAGGAGCTGCTGACAGGTTCGGAAATGCAGTACCTTTGCAAAGGGGAACTGTGTGGCTGCCAGTCATTTTTCATTGCTGTCCCTCAGAACTCCATGCCTTGTTTTCATCTCACTGAATATTTCAGTGAAGTCACCTTTTGCCACCAGCATTTGTCATCTGCATTTTCCTCCTTGCATCCCATGTAAATCCCTCTCTCATTTGGTTTTGTTGTGGGGCGCATATTTATTTATTTATGTGTTTGCTTAAAGCCCTGTGCCTGTTAAGCAGCCTGCCACCAAGCCAATAAGCAGCTAAAGAAATCAATGTGTTAAAAGGAACTCTCTGCACTCCAATTTATGCAGAAGCAGGTTCTGAAGAGCTGCACGGCAGCTTTGAAAGCGACAGACTTGAGCAGTGCATTGAGTTGCCTTGGTGAAGCTGACCTCCGAGGATCTCTTCCTTTTCAACTGCCAGAAGGAAAAAACTTTCCCTAGTTGCCAAGTTTGTCTCTTTCTTTAGCTTTCTTTTCTTCTCCTAAAGCACTCTTGATAATGTTAGGAGGCTGGGACCTTAGGCAGGTTGTTTTTTTGGATGATTTTACTGCTTTGCTGTTCCTTCTGCTTCGACTTTGACAGATTTGCTGAGGAACTGAAGCTACCCAAGCTTGCTCGCTCCACGAATCACTTCACTCTTTTGGATCTCTGGCTCTGGCCTGCTCTGTCCCTAATCATTTCGTTCAGGAATGAAGAATATGGCAGTAAAGATGCCTTAAAAGCATGATTCTTAAATTTCCTCTGTAATAAAGTGTATGCAGAGCTGTGCTCAAGTTGTGCCTGAATGAGCAATGACCCAAAGATACTCCGTAGCGCTGAGCTATGCCTTTCACAGAACGGGCTGTGAGGAGAAGTGGGAAAATAAAATTGAGGGCCACTTCATTTCCACTTGCTTCTTTCATTGCATTCATGAAGGAGAATAGCCCTCAACTTTATTTATTCAACTTTTTTGGGCAATATGGAGGCAACATAAATAAAAGGGAATTGCCGTAAGTAGAGCATCATTCAACCATTATGCCGTTATGAAACGAGTAGGAGCTGAGGGAGCATTCAAAATGCAGGTGTGAAGAAGTGGAGAGCCAGAGCAGCACTTCCATTATCCAGCCTAGCTCCCCAGGCCCCTGCAAGTGCTCTGAGCTTACTCTCGGTGGAATGATTTGACTGAAAACCAATTAGGAAGATCATAGATGTGCCACACTCCTCCACAGAGGTGCAAAGCACTGCCAACACCAAGTAACCGCCAGATATTGCTCTGTGATTAGACTTCTTTGTCCCAAGTCTCTTGATGTTCTCTACAAGATAGCTTTCTGCTTTCACAGCCTCTTAGACTGGAGTTTCTTCAGGGGACAGCACTCCAGCTGAGCCATTTTGAGAGCAGCAGAATGATGGGGGTAATATTTTGAGTGTTGCTGGTCAGGCAGCAGCACCAGGCTGTGCTCTGAGGTGCTGTGAGCTTTCACAGCCACCCCTGAAGGGGCAGGCTGTCAAGAGCAGCCAGTGAAGGGCTCTCATGCAGTAGTGCAGGCCACAGCAACATGGAGCCCCAGCAGAGTTCTGGTCAGCATGTGGAGCAAGAGCTTTGTAACGTGGGGAGGGAAAGAGAACTTTATTTCAGGCTGCAGTCATGTTGACTTCATATACTCAAGAGTGAGATGGAGAGAGATGCTCAAGAGAGTCAGGGAACTACTACAGAGTGTCCATTGGAGAGCCACAGAGATGCTGAAATTGTGCCAGGAGAGACTGAGATATTAGGAAAAAGTTAATTGCTGCAAGAGTGATCAGGCATTGAAATAGGCTGCCCATGGAGGTGGTGGAGTCAGCATCCTTGGAGGTGTTCCAAAAGCAGGTGGACATGGCACTCCAGGACATGGTTTAATGGCCATGGTGGTGTCAGCTTGAAGGTTGGATCTGGTGACCTTAGAGGTCTTTTCCAAGTGAAGCAATTCTATGATTCTGTGCATCTCAAAATCAAAATAAGCAGGAGATGTGGTAGTCACTGTGCAACTTCTCTGAGATTACCAACACCCAAATCTTCCCCTATGAACAGCCAAAAAAAAAAAAAAGAAAAAAAAGAGGATACTGTTGTTTTGTTTCCCTTTCTAATTTTTCTCCTCTGGGTGAACCAGAAGCCAAAAGTAGAAGATGTTTCGTATTCAGTGTGCATTCCACAGCCAATTGCTGCAGTCTTTGGGTTCCAAATGAGAGTGGGTTTTAATGGATTTATTGTACCTGGTTTTCTTATCTAATATAACTGTCTGCCTCTTCATGCTTTTGATAAGCTTTCAAGGATTATATCAACTTTTTACGACTGCAGCGTGGGATACAAAGCCTGTGCAAGCTCACTAAACTGTATTTGCTTGGGGGTCTGGAGAAATCTGGGGTGGCACTGGGGAATCTACCTTCAAGTTGATTTACTGAGCTTAGAAGTCAAGGGTGGGATGCTCGTTGAAAGCCAGCTGAGGTTTCCCTGCATTGCACTGTAGTGTGTGGATGCATCATCACCTGAGCATGGGAAGAGACTTCTGCAGGGTTTGAAGGTTTGTTTAGCTTACCTACTTTTAGTGGTTAATTCTTTTCTTTTCCCCCATCCCCTTCTTTCCCCCCGCCCCCCCCTTTTTTAACACCAATGTCATAGAAAAGCAGACTGACCTTGCAGTAAAATGGCTCACATTGGGAACTAGTTTGGAGAGGGACCTGGGGGTCTTGGTTGACAGTCAACTGAATGTGAGGAAGTGGGGAGATTCAGATTAGATGTGAGGAGGAAGTTCTTCAGCATGAGAGTGGTGAAGCCCTGGAGTGGGTTGCCCAGGGGAGTGGTTGGGGCCACATCCCTGAAGGTGTTTGCGGACAGGCTGACTGAGGCTGTGGGCAGCCTGATCTAGGGTAGGGTGTCCCTGGACATGACATGGGGTTTGGAACTAGATGATCCTTGTGGTCCCTTCCAACCCTGACTGATTCTATGAATGTGAGCCAGCAGTGTGCCCAGGTGGCCAAGAAAGCCAGTGGCATCCTGGCTTGTATTACAAACACTGTGGCAGCAGGAACAGGGAGGTGATCATCCCCCTGTGCTCAGCAATGGTGAGGCCACACCTTGTGTGCTGTGCTCAGTTCTGGGCCTCTCACTACAGGCAGGATGTTGAGGAGCTGGAGCATGTCCAGAGAAGGGCAATGAAGTTGGTAAAGGGTCTGGAGCACACTGCCTATAAGGGGAGTCTGAGGGAGCTGGGGTTGTGCAGTCTGGAGAAGAGGAGGCTGAAGGGGGAGACCTCATTGCTCTCTACAGCTTCCTGAAATGAGGCTGGAGCAAGGATAGGGCAGCCTCTTCTCCTTGGTGGCATGTGACAGCATCAGAGGAAGTGGTTTCAAGCTGCACCAGGGGAGGTTTGGGCTGCATGCTAGGAAATATTTCCTTACAGGTATGGTCTGCCCAGGGCAGTGCTGGAGTATTCCTGAGGGTCTTTAAGCAGGTTGTGGACCTGGTGCTTAGTGTTGACCCTTTAGCACTGGGTCAAGGATTGGTCTGGCTGATCTTGGAGGTCTCTTCCAGCCGCATATACTCTGTGATTCCCACATATACTCTGTGATTCCACATATACTCTGTGATTCCCACATATACTCTGTGATTCCCACATATACTCTGTGATTCCCACATATACTCTGTGATTCCCACATATACTCTGTGATTCCCACATATACTCTGTGATTCCCACATATACTCTGTGATTCCACGAGTTTGCTGTGGGCTTTCCATAGGCACACGAACGTCACCTTACCATTTGCAGTTGTTTACAATGTAAGCTACCATCCCCAACCTAACAATGAAAAAGAAATAAATGACAGAAAGTGTATTTCTGCGCCTGAAGGATACATTTTGAATAAGTGTAGGACATTCAACTGCTTTGTGGCCAGAGCCTCTGAATGTATAAATGACTAATGTATATTCATGCTGGCAGCAGCAATTGAAAGCCTCCTACTCTCCTGACCACAAGAAATTACATTCTGCTTTTTGTTCTCCCCCAGTCATTGTGGCTGTTCCACTCTACCCATGGGGAAAATAGCCTTAAGACCCAGTGAAACAGAAAGGATTGCTACAGAGTGTTCAGAACAATGTCTCTCTTCATCCTTTTATCTGTCTTTTTTTTCTTCTAAGTTGGCTCAACTTGTCCTCCACCGTAAGGATAAAGGCTGTGATAGGGTAAGCTCTGCCTGCACAAGGACGCTCACAGCTCTGGTTTCATACCCAGGGATGCCAGGCCTCTTGCAGTTACCTCTGACCATCATTTCAGTTGTGCTCCCGGTGCTGCATAGTGCAAAAAGCTGTCCTCAAGTTTTGGTCAGTTTGATTGTGGTGCATATGGAATCATCCAGGCCTGAGCAGTGCTGACTATGGGGGCAGAGTAACCTGCCTTGTCCTGCTGGCCACACTGTTCCTGATCCAGGCCAGGATGCCATTGGCTCTCCTGCCCACACTGCTGGCTCCTGTTCAGCTCCTATCTCCCAGCACCCCCAGGTCCCTCTCTACTTGGCTGCTCTCAGCCACTCTGTCCCCAACCTGTAGCCCTGTCTGGGGTTGTTGTGGCCCAAGTTTAGAATCCTGCACTTAGCCTTGTTCAGTCGTATTCCACTGGTCTCTTCCCACCCACTCAGCCTGTCAAGGTCCCTCTGCAGGGCCCTCCTACCCTCCAACAGATCAACACTTGATCCTAGCTTGGTGCCTTCTGCGAACTTACTGATGCTGGACTCAGTCCCCTCATCCAGATCATCAGGAAAGGTATTGAATGGGATGGAGTCCAGCACTGGTCCCTGGGGCACACCTCTAGTGACAGTCACCAACTGGATGTGGCACCATTCACCACCACTCACTGGGCCTGGCTCTCCAGCCAGTTCTTGACCTATTTCAAAGTGAATCTGTCCAAGCCATGAGCTGCCAGCTTTGCTAGGAGCTTGTTGTGGCAGACGGTGTCTAAGGCTTTGCCGAAGTCCAGGTAGGCTACAGATACTATAATTACATAAAAAAGCAAATTTATCTACATGGTTGTCTTTGCACATTCATAGATTCATGGAATTGAGTTGGAAGGGACCTTAACACTTATTTACTTCCAACCTCCCTACCATAGACAGGGGCAGTTTCTACCACCAGACTCTGTGGTTCCAAGATCTCATCCAACTTGGGCTTGAACACCTTCAGGGAGGAGGCATCCACAACCTTCCTTGGCAGCCTTTTCCAGTGTCTCACCACCACCCCAATGGTAAAATCTCAAAGTCCCATGAAACCTATTGCCTGACCAGGAGTGATTTTGGTGAGATTGGACAAATTTGTGTGTTAGCAGTGGCTTTAAGTTGAAAATGCTTCCTTCGTCTTATATTCCTACTTCAGCAAATATTTGCAAAGGATTTGTAGTATCTAGAAAAGGAGATGCGTTGGAAAAAGAAGAGAGAAAAGATGAAGTGGCATAAACTAGTAGGGATTTGGACAATGAAGGCCAAGTTTTCCACACTTGAATAGTGAATCATGACACATGGGACGAGAGTGAAATAACCTCTAATTCATGCAGCTTGCAGGATAAACTCCATAAAAGTGAAGACAGGCAAGAAAGAATTAAGCAGCTGGGCAGCTGATGGGTTAGATGGGGACAGCGATGAAAAGCATTGGCACTGTTACAGGGTTAAAAATGTCTTAGTCTCAAAGTACTAAAAGTCTCCACAGGAGCCCTGACCAGTTTCAGGGATGAAGTGGGCTCAAAGGCTGAGGTAAAGAGAGATGTTCAGCTGAAGTGTCACATTGCTTTTGCCAGCAAAAAAAAGAGTGGCATGGCACTTGAGAGAGATTTACCCTAGGAGAAGTATTTGACTGGGATGAAGACAGCAGAAAGAAACAAAAAGGCTGGAGTCTGAACTTGCCTTTGTGTAGCAGCAGTCAGGTTGTTGCAAGCGGAGATCATAAAGCTTTCAGTTAGGGTAGATTAAAACTTTGATGTTCAAAGGCACATTTGAAGATTTATAGGGGTCACATCAAGCATGGTTTTTTAACTTGAACTGCCTCTTGACTTCTGCTTCAGTAACAATAGTCATCTTGATTGACTTCCAGGAGGGATTTTTCTTTTTTTTGGTGCTGGTCCTTTTGTTTTTTTCCTCTACAAGTTTGTCCTGTTCCGAACATCTAGATGGAAGTCTGTGTTCAGATACATTTGGTTTGGGATGGCTGCTTTAGGTTGTCCTTCTTGAACCATGACTGCAGATTAGGGTTTTTTTTTCACAGAATTAATGAGATTGGAAAAGAGCTTTGAGATCATCAAGTCAAATCTGTCACCCAACACAAGCTAATCAACTAAACCATGCCACCAAGTGCCAGGTTTAGTCTCTTTTTAAACACTTTCAGGGATGGTCACTCCATCACCTCCCCAGGCAGTCCATTCCAATGCCAATCACTGTTTCCCTGAAGAACATCTTCCTAACACTTCAGCCTAAACCTGCCCTGGTGCAGTTGAAGCTGTGTCCCCTCATTCTAGTTCCCAGCCTCTCACCGTGGCCAGGGACACCTTCCACTAGGCTAGACTGCTCATGGCCTTGAACATCTCCAGGGAGGGGCCATCCATGACCTGGGCAACCTGTGCCAGTGTCTCACAACCTTCACTGTCAAGAATTTCTTCCTGATCTCCAGTCTCAGTCTGCTCTCCTCAAGCTTCAAGCTATTCCTTCCCATCAGATCACTACAGGCTCTTGTGAAAAAGACCCTCCCCTGCTTTTCTGTAGGCCTCTTTCAGGTACTGGAAGGCCACTGTAAGGTCTCCCTGGAGCCTTCTCTTTTCCAGGCTGAACAGCCCCAACTCTCTCAGCTTGTCCCCGTAAGTGAGGTGCTGCAGCCCTCTGATCATCATAGTCTTCTCTGGATTTGCTCCAGTAGCTCCATGTCCTCCTTAGGCTGGGAGAACCAGACCTGACTGCACTGCTCCCCCTTTGAACTCTGCTCTGCTGAGGCCACACCTCAAGTACTTTGTTCAGTTTTGGGCACCTCATTACAAGAGGGATGTGGAGGTGCTGGAGTGAGTGCAGAGGAGAGCAAGGAAGCTGGAGAAGGGCCTGACTAAAGCTGGTGAGGAGCAGCTGAAGGAGCTGGGGATGAAAAAGAGGAGGCTGAGGGCAAAATTCTTTGCTGTCTACAGCTACCTGGAAGGACCTTGTGAAGAGGTTGGAGCTGGTCTCTTCTCACAGGTAAATAGTGATAGAACAAGAGGAAAGGTCTCAAGCTGCAGGTTTAGACTAGATCTGAGGAAAAATGTTTTCTCAGCAAGAGTGGTCAGGCATGGGAATGGGCTGCCCAGGCAGGTGGCTGAGTCACCAACCCTGGGTGTGTTTAAAGGTCGTTTGGATGTGGTGCTTGGGGATATGGTTTAGGGTGTAGCTAGCAGAGTAGGGATATCAGTTTGACTTGGTGATCCTGAAGAGCTTTTCCAACCTGGATGTTTCTGTGACTCTGTGATACTGCAGGTGTGGTCTCACGAGAGTGGAGTAGAAGGGAAGTTGCCTGATGGAGAGGTAAAACCTGAGGGTGATTAATGGGATAAATGTTATGTTTACTACCACTGCCATTTCTTTAATCCCACATCCATCTTTGATTTCACTGTGGATGGGATTATTTTGATTCAATCTTTTGAGGTGGCTACCAGAGGTGTGTAGGGAGGACTCTTTTTGATGCACTGGGAAGCTAAGAGAGGTGATTGAATGTGTAGCAGATGCGTCCTGTGACTGAAAGAGAAAAAAGATCATTCCTGGGCTTGTGATCTAATGTATCCATTCCACTCATGTCTGGAGAAGAGCCTCACAATTTTAGGAGGTAGGAGAACTTTAATGCTAGAAGATAAAAATGACAAATGAGAACATCTGTTTGTTTATTGCATAAGAGACTATAATGTCTGGAGCTTAGGCAGGAACATCATTTTCTGTAACCTCTTTTCCAAGAGGCAGTAAGAGAGCCATGTGCACACAACTGTCTTGGAAGATCAGCTGGCAGCTCCATAAACATTTTGTCATGGATAAATTATAGCTAATTTTGGTGAGTGACTTTATTTATAGCCACTGAAACTCTATCCGCTTTCAACTTTGTTGTTTTCTTTTAAGCCTTCTAGAATAAGCCAACGTTCTGTCAACATGAGCACACCTCCTTCCTCGCTTCACACTTGAATTTGTTTTGGCCATTCACAAACGTTCCTGTTTGTAGTGGTTTAGCAGTTCCCTGCCCTCCCCACCCTTTGTTGTAGCCCAGGCTAGGACTCAGAGGGCTGGAATTTGGTAAATAAAGCTTTATGTTTACAGCAATGCTTAATATGCAAGCAGATATTTACAATGTATAACAGATATTTACAGAGATAGACAGTGAAAGAGTAATACAGAAACACCACAGCCCTCCCAGAGATCAAATTCCCTAAGAAGGGTTTCTAACCACCCCTACCACCTTTCCCCAATCTTATCTCACCAGCTGTTTATGCAGCAGATAGGCAGAGGTCAGGGGGATTAGCAGTAGAAAAGAAGTTAGTGGAATTATTGAAAATTAGCTACAGAATGGAGCCATGCAAAGAGAGCAGCCACAGCCCAGAGATGTCTGAAGCACTCTGACTTATCTATATTTGGGTTACAACTCTTAAAACAATTTTTCCTTCTTTGTCAGTAAAGCTGTGAGTGAGGTGACATCGTGTATTTTCATTTCTCAGCCTATAGTCTAATTTCTCACTCAAATTCTCTAATTGGTTCAAACCAGCACACTGTTAAAAATAAGGTAGCTCTCCACTTTTATGTCCCCCGTTGCTGAGCAATGTGGGATCATTCAGCTTGAGGAGGGTAGGTTTAGATTGGATATTAGAAAGAAGTTCTTTGCAGTGAGGGTAGCGAGACAATGGAACAGGTTGCTCAAGGAGGTTGTGGAAACCAGGTTGGATGAGGCCTTGAGCAACCTGAACTAGTGGAAGGTGTCCCTGCCTGTGGTGGGGGATTGGAACTAGATGATCTTTCAAGTCCCTTCCAACTCAACCCATTCTCTGCGAATCATTTTGTGGTGTACATTACCACTGGTTCACCTTGGTGCCCATTGGCTCTCAGCAACACTGCCCAAGACATTTAAACATTAAGATGATGATGGTGATGATACCATTATTAGCAGTATTATTATACAATAATAACTATAATAGTGATTATTATTCAGCATCAATGCTATTATGCTCTTTGATATTACAGCTAACTGGAAGGAAGGTTAATATAATAATTTTTCCTTTGGAAAAGGTTGTGCTCTCAACCTGATTTTAATGTATTAGGTTTATTTTCTCTCTGAAGATCAAAAAAAAAAAAAAAGAGGTTTTGAGCTGCTTTAGACAGTGCTCTAAATCCAAACCTCTTTGCCAAACAGAGAGAATTCCCATTCTCTGCCTATCTCAGCTTCAGTTATGGGCAAGGACTTCTAATTTCCTGCAGGCTCGTGGCAGGAGGCTAAAGATCATCAGCTGCACTAATGTCCACTGCTGCTTAATCCATTATTAGCATTATTATTATTTGCAGCACAGCAGCGCTGAAATGCTTCGATCGAGAATGTGATCCCTGTGTGCCTTTGCACACACACATATAGATAACAGGAAACAGTTTTGGTCAAATGCCTGATGGAGCAAGCAAGAGAAGAGCGGAAGTTTGCTAGGCAGTAGTGAGTACCACAGGATGTGACACTGATAAAAGGGATGTGACAAAAATCCCTGGTGCTGCTTTGAAAGAAATCTTATTAAGAGCAAGTTGAGTTTGGTTTTAGCCTTCTCACATTGACTTTATGAAGCCCCTTTACAGTTTCTCTCTTACTGTCCTTCCTGCACCTGATTCTCTTGGTGTCCCCAGTGGTCAGGGGAACCAGGCTGGCTAGAGAGACTGTAAAAGCAGAGCTATTGCATTTCTTTTTATTGCTGATCATTTCAGCTCCTGGCAGATGGCCTAATTGCCAGAACAAAAGGAAGCTCATGAGATGGGTGGCCCTGGAACTGGCCCAGGGACTTTCAGCAAGATGCATGAGTTCTGAGCTCTCACAGTACACTGGGACAGCAAAACATTAGCACTGGCCCAAATGTCCTCAGAAGCCTGGAAAAAAAATGGGTTTATTAAATGTCATTTACAGCCAACTATAACTTAAAGGAATGAAGTAAACTCATTTAGCCATTTCCTTTCATGCTTTCTGTGGTGCAGCCAGGAGAGCAGCCCATGTATTTCAACCAGAAGCTTCCTCAGCTGATGCTTTCACTTCTCTCTTCAGGTGCATCATTCTTGCTAATGTTAATCAGCTACCTACAGATGTGAGCCACACAGGCAGACAATCCAAAGAAAGGGAGTTGTGCACATTGACTCCAGTTGGCTTGTTCTGTGAATATTCTATCAACTAAGTTCTGTAAGGGGGCTGGAAATGGTTTTCTGCAGCAGGGCAGGGAAATGCAATCTTTCTGGGCTCTTTTTTTTTTTTTTCCCCTTTTTTTTTAAATTAAAAATCTCCTCTGCTCTTAACTCACTGCAGTACTTTGGTTTTTTTGGTGTTTTTTTCCTTCCTGTTGTTTGAATTACATCTGCAGCCTCGAGTAATGGTCCAAAAATGAACTAGGAGTAGATGAAGCTCTGCTAGATATAAATTACCAAATAAAAATAACGTAAATTACCAAAGCAAAAGGGAAAAGAGTAAAGGAAGGAAAATAAGCTTGATGTGATCTTTTCTGGAGGTCATCAGTGGGGCAAAACGATTACTGTTTGATTGCTCAGCTTGTCTGCTTGCCAAGTTTCATATTGAAGTCATAGGAGGAAAAGGCATATATTTAAAATGTTGTTGGATGTCAAACATGGAATTTGTGTTTATTTCTTGTACTGCCTTTAGCCAGTCCCCTGCTCCCCCGCTCTTTGCTGCTCTTGTTTCTGTGGCTTTGCTGTCACAGGATCACAGGATGTTAGGGATTGGAAGGGACACAAGGAGATCATCATGTCCAACCCCCTTGCCAGAGCAGGACTATACAATCTAGCTCAGGTCGCACAGGGACACATCCAGGCAGACCTCGAAAGGCTCCAGAGAAGGAGGCTCCACAGTCTCTCTGGGCAGCCTGTGCCAGTGCTCTGGGACCCTTACACTAAAGAAGTTCCTCCCTGTGTCAAGGCGGAACCTCCTGTGCTGCAGCTTCCATCTATTGCTCCTTGTCCTGTCCCAGGGAGCAAGTGAGCAGAGCCTGTCCCTCCCCTCCTGACCCCCAGCCCTCAGATATTTATAAATATTGACTCAATCCCCCCCCTCTCAGTCTTCTCTTCTGCAGCCTAAGCAGCCCCAGGTCCCTCAGCCTCTCCTCATCAGGCATGCCTGTCCCTTGAAGAAAGCTGCAGTCCCCTGTAAATCCAGGGGCAATGCAGAAGGGCAAAAAAAACCCCAACAAACAAACATTTCCCTCTTCTGCTGTGTTCTGTTGTATTGTATCAGACACAGGTTTGGCTGTGCTGAGGCTCTCCCTGGCGTAGCAGCCCCTGAGGGTTTCTGTCCCTGTAGCTGTAACTCGGTAAGTGGATCCGTGCAGCCACTACTGAACAATGAGGTTATTGATAGGGGTGCAGGGGGGAGCTGCTCTGATAGCAGCTCCAGCCAGGGGTTCAATAAGGCCAGGGAACACAGCGGAGGGATAAAAGTGACCACTCTGTGTTTTCATTTGGTTGCCTCAATGTTATTTCTTGCTGATTTCCAGCCTGTGTTCAGCTGAGTGTTCTCTTCTTTTTTTTTT
>VWZI01022768.1:119288-139300 GCA_013396835.1 Psilopogon haemacephalus
TTTTTCCTCCCCCATGGGATTAATGGGGAGAGATTTTCTCATCCCTACAAGCCTTGCTTCTCTGCACTCTGACACTTGCTGCCTCTTGTACTGATGTTTTAAAAAGTCTACCCTGGTGAGCAGTAATGCACAAAGGATTCTCACTTTCCAAGCGGATAAAAGCACCATTGCCAGCTTGATACTTTCCAGCTGCAAATGTGCTCAAGCAGAAGGAGGCAAAAAATATTGGGGGGGAGGGGGGGGTTGGGGGAAGAGAGGGAGAATCATTAATTTTCTGACTGACTGCTTTTGGGGAGTTCAAGTGCTTCTACATCACAAACTGATTTGCCTTGGAATTAAGTACCTTTCATGAACCATAGAATCACAGAATGGTAGGGTTTGAAAGGAAGCTCATCAAGTCCAACTCTCCTGCAAAGCAGGACCACCTAGGGTAGGTCACAAAGGAACAGGTTTTGATGATCTCCAGAGAAGGAGACCCCATAACCTCTCTGGGCAGCCTGTTCCAGGGCTCCAAGACCCTCACAGTGAAAAAAGCTTTTTCTTTTGTTGAGGTGGAATCTCCTGTGATTGAGTTCACATCCATTGTCCTCTGTCCTATCCCTGGGTATCACTGAGAAGAGCTTGGTTCCATCCTCCTGACAGCCACCCCTCAGGTATTTGGATTGATAAGGTCCCCTCTCAGCCTTCTCCGGACTAAATAACCCCAGGACTCTCAGCCTTTCCTGATCAGTCCCTTCATCATCATCATAGCCTTCTGTTGAACACTCTCTAGCAGTTCTCCATCTCTCTTGAAATGTGAAACCACAACTGGAAAAAAATTTCCAGATGTGGTCTTACCAGGGCTGAGTAGAACCTCCCTAGACCTGAAAAAAGTAGTTCTGAAAGAAACTAGTTTTTTGTTGGTTTTTGTTTCTTTCTCAAAAAAAAAAAAACCTTTTTATTTTTTTCCTAACCAAGACTCCATTTGGCAATTGAAGAGCAAAACGTTACTTTGAGCAGTGCCATGGTGTGCTGTTACTTAAATTTATGTTAGGAAATCCCTGGTGCCCTAGAGGGGCTGTGCCTCATTCAGTCCTAGTCACACACCTGGATCTTGTGCTCTGTAACGGACTGGCAGTGGAGCAGGAAATCTGAGTTGACATCCCAGTTCTGCAGTGGGCTTTGAGGGAAGTCAGCCCAAGACATCACTCCATGGTTCTGCTCTTCAGGATGCCATGGAGCTGTGACCTGAACACTGGGTTGTGTTTATGAGGTTAGGAGGTCTTGAGGACTGGGCTGTGCCAAAAGAAATGTGGATGGCAAGTGGAGAGAAGTGATTCTCCCCTTCTGCTTTCCTCTGGTGAGACCTGGAGTACCATTTCCAGCTGTCTGCTCCTGACACATAAAGGACATGGAACTGCTGGACTGGGTCCAGAGAAAAGCCACCAAGGTGATCAGAGGGCTGGAGCACCTCTCCTATGAAGACAAGCTGAAAGAATTGAGACTCTTCAGCCTGGAAAGGAGAAGGCTCTGGCGAGAAGCTACGTTTGAATATCTGAAGGGGATCTACAGGAAGGCTGGACAGGGACTGTTTTAGAAGGGCTTGGAGTGATAAGGGGCAAACTGGAGGAGAGGAGATTTAGATGGGATATCAGGAGGAAGCTCTGCACAAAGAGTGGTGAAATACTGGAGAAGGCTGTCCAGGGATGTGCTTGAGGCCCCATCTCTGAAGACATTCAAGATCAGCCTTGATGTAGTCCTGGGCAGCCTGCTCTAATTTGAAGTGTCCCTGCTGAGTGTAGGGGTGTTAGACAAGATGACCTTTGGTGGTCCCTTCCAACCCAATGCAAACTGTGAATCAGTAAACTGAGAGTTCATCAAGTCCAGTGGTATGGTGCAGCTGCACTTCCAGTGGTATTGATGGAAGCATTTCAGCTCACATGAGTAGGTGATGCTAGGACATCCTTCTGCTGCACAATGCTTTAATCAGTCATCTGCTGGTGTGAACGCAGAAACTTTCCAATTTTTTTTTTTCTGAATTTGCTTCTATCTTATGTGTTTTTGCAATAAGAAAAACCTTCAGCTGGTGATTCCCACTGCTGAGCTGTCTGGCTCGGGACTTTTGAAAGCGCCTCTCCTGGGAGCGCAGCTTCCACCCCTAGTCACTTAAGCACTCTGGAAATGTCTTCTCCACGTTCTCTCCATAATTCTCCCAGAGGAACGTCGTGGGTAATGTTGGCTATATAAAGCCTTTGCAGCCTGAGCTCAGAGCTCTTCAGTAAGCAGGGGGTTTATTTAAAGCCTTCGATGGACTCCACGGCTCCAGGCTGCTCCACGCTGCTCCACGCAGTCGGGGGTGCAGACAAATACATTGTGCAAATGAGCAAATATGGGCCTCATCAAAGCCTACCCACAGCCATCAACAATCTCCCACTGTGAGAAGCTTTGGCTCAGACCCATAACACAGAAACAGAGTGGGGGAGAGGGGGAGGAAGGGAAGAAGCAAAAAAATTGCACCACTGATTGCCTTTTATTTTAGTAGTTGAATAATAGCATTTTAAATTTTTTTTTTTAATTGTTAATTTGTTGCCCAAGTCTCTATGTCTGGACATACCTGCACTTCTCTCTCACCAGCTGTCCCAACTCCTCAGTAGAAAGTGGCCTTGCTGTCCCAGTGTGTTGGCTGTGTTATGTACAGCCTTGTTGGGTGCACTTGATAGAACTGGCACTTAAATTCACAGCCAGATCCCAAACTGAAACTTAACCCCAGCTCTGCTTCTGCCCTGCACATCCCTCTCCTGGGAGCTAGCACTATACAGATTTGGCTTAGCTCTTCCTTTGTTATCCTTCCCTCAGACCCAAATTTCCCTGTCCACTTAATGGGAAGGAAGAGGTCTGCTCATCCTACTCCAGCTTCTCTTTCCACCTCTTTGCATCTTCATCCCAGCTGCACATTCCCCAGCTCAGCTGAGTTTTATTGAAATGCAGTGCTGCACTTCAGCCATTGGTTGAGCTGCATCTTCAAGCTAGATCATTTCTGTTTTCTCTTTAATCAGGCTCTGAATCTAAATATATATGCAGCAGTAAATGCTCCGTGGTATGTTTGGTAAGATTAACAGGCTTCTGGTAACGTAACAGTTCATGGTAGTCTCTGCTGTTTAGGTTCCTGCTGAGAGGAGAGGAAAAGCAGATAGTTGGGTGAGCGAATTATAAAGTTTGTGGGTTAACAAAGTGCCTGTCAGAGAGCTGCTTCTTGCTTTTTCTCATCCTCTTTCCTTTATGGCTAACAAAGTTCTTAAGTTTCCAAAGCTTGGGAGCCTCAACCTTCCCCTTTCCTTTGCAGTGCACATGCAAGATAAACCCAAACAAATCTCCCCTTCCTCCAAAATTCAGTGAACTATTTCTGCATCTGAGTACATGGTGTGAATAAGTTAAAAAGTATTGAGGCAATATAACTGCCTACTGAGGCATGCAAACCTTCTGTTTTCTTTTGGATCCCATTTCTACTAACAAGGTATTTTTAAGCCTGGATTACTGCAGATTTTCATGATACTTTCCTCTTACGACCTCTATTTCTTCTTGATAGGGGCAATTTTACTTTCTTCAAAGAGCAGCAAGAGGAAAGGGATGAAATGCACCCTTCTTCATCTCCCTGCTCACTGTTTTTATGTAGCTAGCTAAATCTGTACACTTGTTCAGAAGATTAGTTAGGTGGTTCTTATATCAACAATAAGCTTGTGATTTATTTTTTTTTTTTCCCCTTCCCTTGCACAGTAGGAGGGTTTTGTGCCTGGATTTGTGACCTACACTGACAGCAGAGGAATAAAACAACAAAAAACCCCAAGCCAACTCATACCTACGAAGCCTGTTAGTGACTTGCCAAGAAGAGAGGATGGGGAGGAGTTATTACTGAAGGAGTTTGCTGCCCCATATTTGCCAGGAGCAGTAAGACAGGCAGCACTCTGCTGAGATCTGCTCAGCAAATGTAACTGCAGGTGCAGTTTCTCCTCTGCCTTTTGCCTTCCATCTAAATATGCTCCTGCCTTACTTCTCAAAATAACATCTCGAGGAGGAGATGGCAGAGAGGTTTTTTGGATATAACAACAATGTGATTCTTTCTTAGGTACACTTTGTCTTGGCTTAAGTTTCCTTTGGAAAAAGACTAAAGATTTTCAGAGGCTCACAGAATGGTTTGGGTGGGAAGGGACCTTTCCATGGCAAGGGGGTTGGAACTAGATGATCCTTGTGGTCCCTTCCAACCCTGACTGATTCTATGATAGTCTAGTTCCAGCCCCCCTGCCCTAGGCAGGGAGACCTTCCACTAGGTCAGGCTGCTAAGTATTGGCAATTAGCTAAGTGTTTTCATAGAATGGTTTAGGTTGGAAGGGATCTTAAAGATTATCCAGTTCCAACTCTCCTGCCAGGGGCAGGGACACCTCCCACTAGCCCAGGTTGCTCAAGGCTTCATCCAACCTGGCCTTGAACACCTCTAGTGAGGGAGCATCCACAACCTCCCTGTGCAACCTATTCCAATGTCTCACCACCCTCACTGAAAAGAACTTTTTCCTAGTACCTAATCTAAACCTACCTTCTTGAGTTAGACTCTGCTGAATAAAAGCAAAAGCTGCAAAGGGCACACACAAGAAAAAAGAATCTCTTTTCCAGGTGTCCTGACTTGCACTTTGCAGACCAAGATGAGCAATTGAAAGATCTTCATCTCTGTGGCTTTTGTTGTGGTCTTTTGGGGGAGCAGCAGCATGTCCTCACGATTTCCCTGGCATCATAAACCTTGTCCCTATTGTACAAAAGATGAACTGAAGCAAAGAGAGCCTGAAATTACTCTGGCAGTTTACGGCACTAAAAAAGTATTAAGCTGGGAATTACCTAACCCTGAGACATTCTTTTTGGTTTGGTTTGTTATTTTTGTTTTTCTGTATCCTCTGTGCAGAGTGAGAGAAGCATCAGCAGGTGCAGACAAGTACTTCATATACCTCCTATCTCTCTTTTTCCATGTGGGTTTGTGCTTCGGTTGCCTGTAATAATAAGCACCACCAGTTTCCTGGTCTACAGAAGCTCTACTGGGAAGCTGGCAATAGTCTAGCTGAAAGCTGAGGAGGTTGTGGGATTATTTTTTTTTTTTGTGCTTTTTTTAATGCACTATGTCATTGTGTAGTTTTATTTCTAATATGAAGCAAGGAGGAAAGCAATGAGACCTGCACTGGTCACAGGATCACAGAATGCAGCCTCCAGAGGTAGGAGGGAGTTGTATTTTTAAAAATATATTCTTTTTTTCACACCAAGAATGGTGAGGCACTGGCACAGGTTAGCTAGAGAGGTGGGAGATGCCCCATCCCTGGAGCCATTTCAGGTTGTGGGGAGTTCTAGTTGAAAATACCTGTTTCCTGCAGGGATAGTGGGAGCTGGCTGACCTCAAATGGTCCCTTCCAACCCAAATCAGTCTGTGGTTCTGCAGTTTCATGAATGAGGACTCAGCAGTCAAAGCAAGCAGGGATCACATCCCTGAGTGATGCTCAAGAGGGAGGAAGGAATTATCAGTCATGCATAAGGCTGTTCATGCAAGAAACAAGAAAGCTCCAATGAGAGCTTAGAGCTGTAGTTCAATGTCTGAAGGGGACCTACAGGAAGGCTGATGAAGGAACTGTTTAGAAAGGGCTTGAGGTGATAGGAGGAACAACAATGGTTTGAAACTGGAGCAGGGGAGGTTTAGGTTGGCCATCAGGAGGATGTTCTTTGGAATGAGAGTGGTGAAATATTGGAACAGGTTGCCCAGGGATGTGGTCGAGGTCCCTCTCTGGAGACATTCAAGATGAGATGTGATGTGTCCTTGGGCAGCCTACTCTGGTTTGAAGGTGTCTCTTCTGAGTGCAGGGGGTCAGACTTTTGAAGGTCAGAACAAGAGAACACAGCCTCAAGCTGTGCCAGGCAGGGGTTGGTCTCTTCTCCCAGGCGCCCAGTAACAGAATAAGAGGACACAGTCTCAAGTTGTGCAGTAAGTTTAGGCTGGATGGTAGGAAGAATTTCTTCACAGAAGGAGTGATTGGTGCTGGAATGGGCTGCCTGGGGAGGTGGTGGAGGCCCCATCCCTGCAGGTGTTTAAGAGGAGACTGCATGAAGCACTTAGTGCCATGGTTTAGTTAATTAGAAAGGTTAAGTGATAGGTTGGACTTGATGATCTCAGAGGTCTTTTCCAACCTGGTTAATTCTGTGAGTCTCTTCCAACCCTGTGAATCAACATGAGATAGATGAGCTAATGTAAAAAACAAAACCCAAACCGTACACCACTACGGTTGCCTGTTAGGATTCTGCTTCAAAGCAATAAAACAAAATATCCAGGCCCTTTTTCTGCTTGCTGTAATATCGTTTCCAGCAAAACCTGAACACCTCAGTTTGGATTATTGGTGTTGGGGAGCATGTGTGTTGTGTTTTATTGGATCCGAGATGGGCCAGAGCAGCCTGAAGCTGCCCGCATTGTGCTTCCAAGAGGCTTAACCAGAGAAGTTTCAATTTCAGCTTTTCCCACAATGGCTATACTGGCAAATGCCACTTGCACATTTTTGTCACACCTCAATAGAAATTTACAGCTGAGGAAAGGTTTTCAAAGTAATAACAAAAAACCAAAAAAAAAAAAAAAAGAAAGGAAAGAAAAGAAAAGAAAAAAAAAATCAATATTTTTTTCATGACTGCCTGAAGCTTTATGATTTGGCTCACTGGGTTGGTTAGAAAGACTTGCAGAAGCTGTTCTGTTGGTAGCAAAAAGGTACAAAATGCCTTTTTTTTTTTTGGTTGGTTTTTTTTCAGCTAATATCTGCATGGAGTTGTTCTTTTAAATCTATAAGCTATAAAATTATTTTGGAAGCCTCTACATTCATTCAGTGCACGTTCCTGCACCATTTTCTCCTCGCTTGCATTTGTTGCTGGGTTTTTGGTTTGTTTTTTTTTTTTTTTTACACTTAATTGCTTTTTAAAGCAAAGCGAGTTCTGATAGTATCCTTAAAAGGATTGCTCAAGGGGGTAGAAAATCAGCAGTTATAGATAGTACTTTTTTTATGTCTGTATGTTTTACTATATTCTCTCTGGAAAAGATGTTTGGAGGTGCTTTGGGGAGATAGGAGGGGGTAGGTGGATCACAATATAAATTAATAAAGAATGAGGGCAAGTAGAGAGCAAATTTTAGTTCTTCCTTTACACGCTGAATGTTTCAACTTCCACACAGAGTGAATTCATAGAACCACAGAATGGCTTAGGCTGGAAGGGACCTCAGGGATCTACTCCAGCTCCTCTGCCATGGGCAGAGACATTTCTCAACTGAATGTGGCTACTCAAAACCTCGTTCAACCTGGCCTTGAACACTCCCAGGGTAGAGGCATTCACAACTACTCTGGTCAACCAATTTGAGAGGCTCACCACCCATGTGCTGAAGAGCTTTTTCCTAAGAGCCAGTCTAACCCTGCTTTCCCTCAGCTTCAAACCATGCCCCCTTCTCCTGCCTCAAGACACACTTATGAGAAGTCCCTCTCCAGCTTGTTGACAATCACAGAAACATCCAGGGTGGGAAAGACCCTTGGGATCATCAAGCCCAACCAATGACCCTGCTCTACAAATCTCACCCTTAAACCCCAAGCACCACAACCAACTTGAAACACACCCAGGGTTGGTGACTCCACCAGCCCTTTGGGCAGCCCATTCCAATGTCTGACCACTCTTGCTGGGAATTTTTTTTTGCTTAATATCCAGTCTAAACCTCCCTTGTTGCAGCTTGAGGCTATTCCCTCTTGTCCTATCACTTAATTTCCTGCTAGAAGAGGCCAGCCCCAACCCAGCTGGTGGAATGTACCTCACTCTTGCACTGGGATCAGATCCTGAAGCTTGTAGTGTAAGAATAGTGTTGACTCTAAGAATTTCCCAGCTCCCACTGGTGGTGCTGTCTCAGAAAGAATCGTTGCAGCAGGATAACAGGAGTGAAAACCTGGAAACCTTCATTTTAGTTCCTTAAGGCAGCTGAGTCTTACTCAGAAGAGCTATGCTGGTTTCCAAAGATAGCGTTGCTTATTTTTTATTTTTTTTTTTTCCCCCTCTTTAAAAAATAAAAGTGCAATTGAAGAGTTTGAGCTGAGCCATGAATCAGTCGTTCTGGGGAGAGAAATGTGTTCGCACGCAGAAATTAAGGAATAAATTAAGCCGCCTGCCATAGAAGTTGACCCTA
Organism: Psilopogon haemacephalus; assembly: GCA_013396835.1. Lineage (NCBI taxonomy): Eukaryota > Metazoa > Chordata > Aves > Piciformes > Megalaimidae > Psilopogon > Psilopogon haemacephalus. Next base: position 127,492 of record VWZI01022768.1, read on the forward strand.
ATTAAGGTCAATTCTCCTCCATAAGTAATTAATCAGGAATCCTTATTATAGTTTAGTCTCTTCGTTAACAATAAACAGAACATTATTTTATTTTTATGGCTCGAAGAGGGCTCTTAATTGATAGCATTCTGCAGGAGGTAAACATTCATCAGTGCTGCAACCGATCTGCTGAAGCCGCTTTAAATTAGAACAGGCATCCTGAAGTCAGGCAAAGAGGAGAACTGCACTGCTCAAGAATGTATGACTGCAGATTCTCAGATCTTCTGTGATTGGTTGCTTATCAAGTGGAAAAAAAGGATATTGAGGTGCTGGAACGAGACCAGAGAAGGACAACGATGCTGGTGGAGGGTCTGGACAACAGGGCCGGTGAGGAGCAGCTGAGGGAAGGGAACTGGTGTGGTGTTTTGGGAGTTATCTGCACCCCTCAGTTTTGAAATCATAGAGGAGCAGCTGAGAGAACTGGTGTGGTGTTTTGGGAGTTATCTGCACCCCTCACTTTTGAAATCACCCAGCAGCAGCTGAGAGAACTGGTGTAGTGTTTTGGGAGTTATCTGCACCCCTCACTTTTGAAATCACCCAGGAGCAGCTGAGAGAACTGGTGTGGTGTTTCAGGAGTTATCTGCACCCCCCCGTTTTGAAATCACCCAGACTAGACTGTACTGGGTTAGAGCAGATCCAGCCCTGGAGACATTCAAGGTCAGCCTTGCTGTGTCCCTGTGCAGCCTGCTCTTTTTGGAGGTGTTCCTGCTGAATGCAGGGAGGTTGGACAAGATGGCCTCTGAGAGTCCCTTCCAACCCAATGCAATCTGTGAATCTGTGATGTAAAAATCAGAGCTTATTGGAAGGGCAGCTCCAGTGCATTCCCTGTTTGTGATGTGTGCTTTGCGTTGGAGCTTGTGGAGGTTTTCCACAGCAGGATGGGCACAGTATTTGCACAGTGCTCTACCTGAGCAGTCCCCGAGATCTGTAGAGCTGAATGAGGGGATGGGAGAATGCTTACTGGGGAGATCTGTCAGTCACAAATGCCCTTTGCAGTGGTGAATGAGCCAAGAAATCTGTGAGCAGTTGCAAGGCAGAACAGAAGTGGCAAAAAGCTAGCTTCATTTCAGGTGAAAAAAAAATCTGTGCATGATGATGTCCTCTAATGATGCTGCCGCTTAATGAGGCTGTTTGTGGGCAAAGAACAATTTGGAGAAAACAAGAGAGAGAAAAGAAATAGACTTTGCTTTTTATAGCCCTGAAGTTATCACATTTAATGCAGGAGAAGGTCTGGAAGGCTGTCTGCTTGCACAGCCACACGCACACAGAGCTGCCTTCCCTGATGCTAGACCAGAGCCCTTTCGAGTCTAATGCTCTAGAAGAATTTGCTCAGGAGTGCTGAGCTCACTCATGTGGAAACCTCACCTCTGTGATTCAAGCAAAGTCAGCGAGACACTGGGTCATCTGCTGCACAGCACAAGGCATTTCAAACATAAGCCTGCCAGAAGGCTGTGCAAGATGCAAAGTTGTTCCCAACTTGATCCAACAAGTCCACAAATCCCTTTTCCTGTGACTATGCTTTTCCATTTTTTCTTCCCTTTCAGAGATGTGACAGGACAAAAGCAAATGACCTTAAGTTCTACCAGAGGAGATTTAGATTGGATGTTAGGAAAACAAATTCTTTACTGAAGGAGTGGTCAGGCATTAGAAGGTGGTGGAGTCACTATCCTTGGGGGTGTTCAAAAAGCATATGGACATGGCACTTTCTGGACACGGCTTAGTGGCCATGCTGGGATTGGGCTGCCAGTTGGACTTGATGATCTTAGAGGTCTTTTCCAACCTTAATGATTCTGTGATGCTCTTCCCTGCTACCCTGATGGATTTGCAAAGGCTTATGTGATCAAATAGCCTCCAGGATGCTTAAAGCTTTGATTTGTATATCACAAGTCAAAGATCTGCCAGGTTGCAGTTTGGATTGGCTGAGCTAAAGGCAGGGGATGTATTTGAAGGGTATAGTAGGGGTATTTTAGCAGGGTAGCTACTTCTAGTAGGGTATCTACAGACCTGGGGCTGTTTAGTCTTGAGAAAAGAAGACTTGAGAGGAGATCTCATTGATGTCTATAAATATCTGAGGGATGAGTGTCAACTGGATGTGGCCAATCTCTTCTTGGTGGTGTGCAGTAATAAAACAAGGAGTAATGGCTTCAAACTGGAACATGGAGGACTTCACCTTGGCATAAACTTAAGAGTGAGTGTGACAAGGTGCTGGAGCAGCCTGCCCAGAGAGGTTGTGGAGTCTCCTTCTCTGAAGACTTTCAATACTCACCTGGATACATTCTCATGTGGACTATCCTAGGCAATCCTGCTTGACTCTGAGATTGGATGCAGTGACCTCTGGAGGTCCTTTCCAACCTCTAATGCTCTGTGATTCTGTGATCTACTTACGATGGAAGCCTTCTGGAGTGTGAAATCCTATTATTTTTCTTTTTTTCCCCCCCTTCTTTCTTAATTTTCAAATAGTCCCTTACTATCACTAGTGCTGTAGAAGTATGAAAAGAAATTTGATGTGCCTTGTTTCCACTAAGCTTTTTTCTTTCTAGGAAAACCTTGATTCTTAGCAAAGCCAGAGTTTTCCTAAAAATAGTGAAAGCACAACGTTTACATCAGCTATCTGTCAAATAATTCACCCTTGCATCTCTTCCACCCTGCAAGACGTGAGAATAGCTGTAAGGAGCAGAAGCTCTGAGAAAGTGAGAACTAATGAGAGGTGCCCTGGTTTTACCATGTTGCTATTAATAAAGTGACTTTGACTTCAGTGGGGCTCCTTCAGCCTCTTAACTTCCAGAGGTAAATATCTACCAGCTATATATATATATGTGTGTGTGTGTGTGTGTGTGTGTGTGTAAAAGCATAAAGAGAAGGAAGTAGATGCACTAAGGGCAAGAATCCAAAGTGAAGTTAGAATAATGCCCTAAAAAGTTGGTTGTTGGCTGCCTAAGAGACCTCATTTGCAAAGTGTTGGCTTCCCAAAGTTGGAGAACTGTAAAGTACAGAAGAAGTGAAGAATCTGTAGCTAAAAGAAGAGGTTGTTCCATTCTCTGGTGCAGCTTGAAGATACTGATGCCTTTTGCAGTTGTGGCTGTTGGAGGCTGTGGCCCTACGTGTTGTGAGGCACATACTTATAATACTGTTGGGGGGGTTTAAATACCATTGTGTCCATGAACACAGATGATGGATTTGGACATCATTCAAGCCTGGTGCTGATCCATCCCAGTGAAGACAATAGTTCTGACTGTTCCCTGCTTCAGAGGGCCTTTCAGAGCCTGGTGGTACAGACCTGGGTGAGGCCTTGAGTGACTTGTTCTAGTGGGAGGTGTCCCTGTCTATGGCAGGGGATCAGAACTGGATGATCTTTGAGGTCTCTTCCAACCTAAACCATTCTATGATTCTGTGCAAAGCTTCCTCTCTTTAGGTTAACTTTGTAATCACAGAACTGTAGAGGTTGGAAGGGACCTCCAGAGATCCTCGAGTCCAACCCCCCTGCCAAGGCAGAATCCCCTAAGGCTGTTAGCTCAGGAACACATCCAGGCAGGGTTTGATTGTCTCCAGAGAAGGAGACTCCACAACCTCTCTGGGCAGCCTGTTCCAGGGCTCTGCCACCCTCACTCTAAAGAAATTTCTCCTTGTGTCGAGGTGAAACCTTCTATGTTCTAGTTTGTAGCTGTTGCTCTTTGTCTTATTTCTGCTGACCACTGAAAAGAGATTGGCCCCATCCACTTGACAGCCACCCCTCAGATATTTGTATACCTTGAGAGGCTCTCCTCTCAGTCTTCTCTTCTCCAGACTAAGCAGGTCCATATCTCTCTTGTGTGGCAGCCTCAGATTTCTTCCTTGCAGAAGCTCTTTGCAAGTGCTCAAGATCACCTGTGCACAGCCCTTTCATTACTCTGTGGTGTTCTTCTTCCATGGTGTTTGGGGTTGGGTTGGTTTTTTAGGATGGCAGAGCTTTGTTATTCAAACCTTGGAGGCCTGTTAGCAGCAGTAACAGGAGAAGGTAGTGGTTGCAGTCAGATTTTTGTTCTCATCTTCCTGCTCCACACTGAATTTCACAGTCTAGTAAACTGACACTGTTTGATCACTTCATGTGCTACATATAGTCGGTGTAAGAATCTTCACATGCTCTGCAGCATTAAGTGATCAAAAGAAGTGAGATCTTCTGTCGTAGCATTGGTAATGGTTTACTCCACACTGAGTTTCTCAGCACAGCACGTAGGGAAATTGTCAGATTGGTTTTGATTCTGAAACATCCTCAAGATGAAGAAAGGGAAGATAAAGGGAAGCTTCTGCTATTGAGGAAAGTATACATGGTAGTGAAGCTTGCTATAGGATGACTCTGCTCATGATGATAAGAGAAAAGACTGCTCAGAAAATGGGACAACAGCCAGGGCTTTAACAAGACAGGACCTTCTGGTGATAGCACAAGAGGGAATGGACTGAAGCTTGAGGAGGGCACATTTGGACTGGAGATTAGGAAGAAATTCTTCACAATAAGGGTGGTGAGCAGGTTGCCCATGTCAGTCCTGGATGTCTCCTCCTGGGATGTGTTGATGGCCAGGTTGGATGAGACCTTGAGCGAGCTGATCTAGTGGGAGGTGTCCTTGCCCATGGCAGGGACATTGGACCTAGATGGATCCAAAGATCATCTTTAACCCAAACCACTCTATGAATCTATTGATCTGCCTTTTTGCAAACAGTCCAAGACCAAGATGTGGCATTGTGTAGCTCTGTCTGGGAAGAACCACAGTCGTGGTTCCTTGGGTGAGGTCTTTTTAAATCACTTGTGTATTGGTTTTACAGGCTCATCGATTTGTTGTTGTTTATTTCATTGGCTTTGTTTCCTTCTCCTTGCAATAAATAACTCTTTCAAGGCAGCCGTGTTTCTGAGGTGAGAATATCTTGTTTCCTGCATTTTACAGAGAAGGAAAAAAAAAATTCATCTAAGTCCACTGTTCAGCTGCTCAGCTTTAAATCATGTTGTAGCAAGGCTTTGCTTTCATGGAATCACAGCATCTTAGGGGTTGGAATGGGCCTCAGGAGATCATCCAGTCCAAACCCTCTGCCAAAACAGGATCAGCCAGGGCAAGTCACACAGGAACACATCTAGGCAGGGTTTTGAATGTCTCCAGAGAAGGAGACTCCACAATCTATCTGGGCAACCTGCTCCAGAGCTCTGCCATCCTCACCGTAAAGAAGTGTCTTCTCCTTTCACTATTTCTTTTTTCCACATAGATCCATGTCAATAATGAGTATTTAGGAGCTAAGATGAATTAGGAACAGATTTTTTTCCCATTTACAGACCCTGAACCTAGAGAAGAAGAGGTAGGAAAGAGTTCTGGAAATAAATTTGTATACAGGGAATCAGAACAATGCAAAATCTGCCTTTAGCCAGTGTTTTAAGGAGTTCTTTGTCCCTGTATTTGTGGTAGGCAGCTGGGAACATTCAGGATTGTCATTAATGAATGGCAGTAGATGTTCAGGTTTCATTAAAGCTCGACAGGAGCTGGGCACCTCAATCCCATTCTTAGATTTTTAATAATTCCCTACAGATTATTTTGGTATGAGAAACCCTTTGACCCAGATTCTCAAAAATTCATTACTTGCCTTTTCATGAGCATGTGTGTTGATCATATGGCTATTAATCATTTACCATGAAAGCCTGCTTCAGAATTTGCTGATTCTTTGCTTCTGGTCCCAGCTCTACCTCCCACTGACTCTGGATTTGCTTCAGACATGCAAATTATCAGAAGAGTTCTCTGAAGCCTTTCAATACCCTTAAAATAGTCCAATTTCCAGCGTGGATTCTGTTGTCCTGATACCAAAGTGCTGCTCGTTGGGATTTCTTGCTTGGAGTATCTTTGCACCCATGGATGGCTGCATCCAGTCATAGAATAGACGAGAATGGTTTAGGTCGGAAGGGACCTCAAAGCTCATCCAGTTCCAACACCCCTGTGCCATAGGCAGAGACACCTCCACTAGAAAAGGGCACTCAAGGCTTCATCTAGCTTGGCCTTGAGCACCTCCAGGGAGGGAGCAGCCACAATCTCCCTGGGCAACATGTGCCAGTGTCTCACCAGTCCTGTGAACACTATTTCAATAACCTCTCTATTACTGAAAACAAGTGGAAAGGAAACCTAATTTTCAAATCTTGCTGTGCTCATTTGGGAACACTTGTTCATGTGTCCAGCAGGTCTAGGGAGGTTCTCCTCTCCCCCTACTCTGCCCTGGTGAGGCCACACCTGCAATACTGTACCCAACTTTGGGCTCCCCTCTTCAGGAGAGACAGTGATCTACTGGAAAGAGTCCAATAGAGAACTACAAGGACAATGAAGGGACTTGAACATTGTTGTCTATAACTACCTAAAGGGAGGTTGTAGCCAGGTGGGGTTGGGCTCTTCTCCCAGGCAACCAGCAACAGAAGGAGGGGACACAGTCTCAAGTTGTGCTGGGGGGAGGTATAGGTTGGATATTAGGAAGAAGTTCTTCCCAGAGAGAGTGATTAGCATTGGAATGGGCTGCCCAGGGAGGTGGTGGAGTCACCATCCCTGGAGGTGTTCAAGAAAAGCCTGGATGGGCACTTAGTGCCATTGGATAGGGCTGGGTGATAGGTTGGGCTGGATGAGCTTGGAGGTCTCTTCCAACCTGGCTTATTCTATTCTGTTCTGTTCTGTTCTGTTCTATCTCTGATATGAAGAAAAACTGAGAGACCTGAGGCGGTTTAGCCTGGAGAAGAGGAGGCTGAGAGGGGATCCGATCAATGCCTATAGAAATCTGAGGGGTGGGTGTCAAGATGAAGGGGTCAGGCTCTTTTTGGTGATACTCAGTGATAGGACAATGGTGAAATCTGGAACACAGGAGGTTCCACCTCAACATGAGAAGACACTTCTCTACAGTGAGGGTGCCAGAGCCCTGGAGCAAGCTGCCCAGAGAGGTTGTAGAGTCATTCAGAACCCATCTGGATATGTTCCTTTGCGACCTGCCCTAGGTGATCCTGTAGGAAAGTTGGGCTGGATGACCTCTGGAGACACTTTCCAGCCCCTACCATGGTATGGTTCTTTGATGTACCTTTGGGGAGAGTGCTTGCTGTTTCTGAGGCTGGGAATGCTGTAATTCCAAGTACACAAGTTCAGAAGTGTTCTGCCTCTGTGGGAAATATGCTTGCAAAAGCAGCGTCAAGGCATGTGAGCTACCTTGGCCAGCAGTGAAGAGACTTCCTTTTCCTTCAGATTAGGCCTGCTCTTTGGTATGATGGCACCTGTAATCTTCACTCCATCTTCACCATCTCTTGGTGAGACACCAGCAAGGCCAAGACATTTCTGCGTGGCCTGCTGGTTTGTCATAAAGTATCATGTTAAGGGCTGACTGCTTAAATTGTTCTTTACTGCATATTTTGTCAGAAAAAAATTTAATCCTGTGTACTTCAGTAACGATGCTGAGTGGATAATAAGATGCAGCATGCTGCTGCTGCAGGCTCTACACCATATGTCTCCCATAACTATTTGGGGGGCTGGTTGTTAGGGAAATTGTATCCTCTTGGTAATTCATCATCCGAGTAACTGGAAATAATGCAGCTATGATGTATGGCAGGGAGATACTCAGCGTTTGGAAGTACACAAGGAAGGCTGCAGGCTGAGAACTCAAGTGGCAGAATCAGCAGTTCACAGATTGCATCAGGTCGGAAGGGACCCTCAAAGGTCATCTTGTCCAAACCACTTGCAGTCAGCAGGGACACCTCCAACTAGAGCAGGCTGCCCAGGCACACAGCAAGGCTGATTTTGAATGTCCCCAGGGCTGGGGCCTCAACCATATCCCTGGCAACCTGTTGCAGTATTTCACCACTCTGTGCAGAACTTCCTTCTGTTATGCAACCCATATCTCCCCTGCTCCAGTTTCAAGCCATTGCTCCTTGTGTTATCACTGCAAGCCCTTCTAAACAGTGCCTCCCCAGCCTTCAGATACTGAAACATATCTCTAAGGTCTTCCTGATGCCTCTATGCTGAACAGCCCCAATTCTTTATGCCTGTCTTCATAGCAGAGGCTCTCTGACCAGATTACTGGTCCTCTTGGCAGTCCTCATTTGACAGGGGGTTTACACTGGATGGTCTCCAAAGGTCTCTTCCAATCCCTAACATCTTGTGATCCACTTAGGTAACAGGCTCCCCAGAGAGGTTGTGGAGTCTCCTTCTCTGGAAACTTTCAAGGCCTGTCTGGATGTGTTCCTCTGTGATCTGAGCTAGATTGTCTGGCTCTGCTCTGGCAGGGGGGTTGGACTCAGTGATCTCTTTGAGTCCTTTCTAACCCCTGACATCCTGTGATCCTATCATAGAATCAACCAAGTTGGAAGAGACCTCCAAGCTCATCCAGTCCAACCTATCACCCAGCCCTATCCAATCAACTAGACCATGGCACTAAGTGCCTCATCCTGGGAATTTTTGTTTCTTTTTTTTTTTTTTCCAGGTACACCTCAGTTGTAAATGAGTGTGATGCTGAGCTCACTTTTCACTTACCTCTTTTGAGGGTCACTGCTTTAAGGCTAGAAGCTGCTTAATTTGTGTAGAGCAACATGTGGGAGTGCAGTGGTTCTGCTTGCATCTGTATGCATTTGCATAGCTAATATTGTTACCCTGACAGTGCTATTTCTTATATGTCAAGCAAGGGCATCTGGCAACCAGCGAGTTCTTATTATTTCTGTATTGATTTAGAAAATCTAGAGAACTTAATGGCATGAAACCAGGGTCATTTAAAGGTTTATGAGATGATCTTACAGAGCTTCCCAGTAAAATGGGAGAGCAAAACATGCTGCACATCCTCTCTCCATCTCTTTTTAACAACATCTGTGAGCAGCAGGTTAAGGGAGGGGATTCTGCCCCTTAGCTCTGATGGGACCTCACCTGCAGTACTGCAGAGGATGGAGCCAGGCTCTGCTGGGTGATGCCCAATGACAGGACAAGGGGCAATAGGTGGAAGCTGAGGCATAGGAAATTTCACGGAAACATGAGGAGGGATTTTGTTCCCTATGAGGATGATAGAACACCGGAACAGGCCTCTCAGGGAGGTTGTGAGGTCTTCCTCTCTGGAGATAGTCAATACCCACTGGGATCTGCCCCTCTGTGATCTGGTTTAGATGATCCTGCTCTGGCAGGGGGGTTGGACTGGATGACCTTTCAGGGTCCATCCAGCCCCTGACATTCTGTGATTCTGTGATCCAGTGCTGGGACTCCCAACACAAGAAGGGAGTCTGATGGAATGGTCTGGAGGAGGCCATGAAAATGATCAGAGGGCTGGAGCCACTCCTCTATGGGGACAGGCTGAGAGAGTTGGGGCTGTTCAGCCTGGAGATGAAAAGGCTCCAGGGAGACCTTAGAGCAGCCTTCCAATTTCTGAACAGGGCCTCCAAGAAAGCTGGGAAGGGACTTTTAAAAAGGGTTTGTAGAGATAGTGCAAGAGGGCACACCATCAGGGTGCTGAAGAAGGCACCTCACATTCAGCATTCATCTCAGTCTGTGTCTGAGAGGAAGAATGGCTTTAAGGTTGTTATGAATAAACAAGTGATAAAGGAGAATTTCTACTACTGCACTATGCACCTTGAGGCTGGAAAAAAATGGAAATAGTACATGCTGCAGCTTTATCCCTCTTTTCCCTTTCCACACTATCACATTGCTCCCTAAGAGGAGGATAAAGAAGAAGCAATTCTTTATGGCTACAGAGCCACGAGGTTAAGCATCACAGGGCTGAGGGCTGGGATCAGGTTATCTCGGTAGGTTCCTGGACATGAGCTGATCTATAATAACTGCTTGTGCACATGGTCTTAACAACAGTTGAAAAATCATGTGGCTTGCATTATCTGGTAGAGAAGGAGGAGTACATGAGTCAAACTACGGTATGATTATGCAAGGGCTTGAAAAATCCACTGTCAACATTGAGGTGATTATTGTGGCTCAACTGATCCATGGAGACTTACTGCTTTGTGGCACTGGCACCTTCTCTCTGGGGCTGTGTACTGCCAGGTCTTTGCATCATAGTTTATTTAGCAGGCCTAAAGCAGGGTGTGCAGTGAAGTGCACAGCATGTCAGGTTTAATGTCATGGTCAGAAGTCAAACGGGTTGTAGAATCACAGAATGTTAGGGGTGGCAAGGGACCTCCAGAGATCATCACGTCCACCTACTGCATCTTCATGGCTGATGTCTGTGCACAGTACTTATGTACAAATGGAGAGAAGCCAACGAAACTTGCTTTTGTTCCCCCCCAAAAAACAGCCTAAATATGATGCAGTGAGGCTCGAGGTCTGCCTTCAAGCCTGTCAGGCATTCATTTCTCTCACCAATATCTGGCCAATGGTAGCTTGGGAACCAGTGCAGCACCACAGTCTGTTAGTTTGGAAAAGCTGCTGGTGTATTTTCCTCTCATGCCACCTCATTTTGCCTGCACCTGCCCTATTCACTCAGAGGTGGTTGGTTTTTTGGCCTCTTGCCATTTATTTTAAATCTAAAATAATATATGTGTGTGCATATATATATATATGTATATATATACATTNTAGTACAATTATGAATCACTGCAAAATTAGGCAGCTTTTTTTTAAATCCTCAAAGCCTTTGATTTCTTGAGAGCACTGTGAAAAAAGGTGCATATGCCATTATCGGGATGTGCTGGGGGTCTGCATCTCATAAATTGGTAAAAGAGGGAAGCTGCTTGAGCTGGTGCAGTGCAGTGTTGTATTTCCTCATATACGTTTCTGTATAAAGCAAGTGCATGTGAATGGAACAGGTGAAAGGAATAAGCTACTGCATCCGTGGGAGAAAATGGGTGAAATCTGATCTGACTCACTTCATAGAATGGTCTAGGTTGGAAGAGACCTCAAGGATCATCCAGTTCCAACCCCCCGCCACAGGCAGGGACACCTCCCACTAGATCAGGACGCTCAAGACCTCATCGAGCCTGGCCTTGAACACATCCAGGGAAGGAGCAGACACAACCTCCCTGGGCAACCTGTGCCAGTGCCTCACCACCCTCACAGTGAAGAATTTCTTCAACTTGAACCGGTTGAAGTAAAACAGAGCTGCAGATTCTCTCCCAAGACACCTGGGAGATTGCCCTGCAACTCAGAGGAGGTGCAAAAGAAGGTGGATAAGGCAGATCCCTTAGTGGTGCCTCCTAGGCATGGAAAAGTAGGGCCAGCAGATAGAGAAATGTTAAAGCAAGCTGCAAGTTGGAAAGAGGAATGTTTAGAGCAGTATTTAAGCAACTAAGCAATTAAAACCCCCTCTGACTTTTCAGAGTCAATCTCAGCAAGGGATGGTCCTCTTCTTGTTTTATAAAAGAGGAGAGAGCATAGTGCCAAAACATGGAGGGACTTTCATGGATTGCATTGGATTGCAAAGGACGTATATAATGTACATACAAGTATTTGTCTTTTTTGTATATTTTATATATATATATATAAATCATGGAATGGTTTAGGTTGGAACCTAAAGTCTTTTGGTTGGAATAAAGGCTTTCAACAACAATTAAAAAAAAATTGATATGTAAATATATATGTATATTGTATCATTTAATGAATATAAAAATATTTATGTCTCTCTATATATAAATCATAGAATCATAGAGTGGTTGGAAGAGACCTCAAAGATCATCTAGTTCCAACCCCCTTGTGCCATAGGTAGGGACACCTTTCACTAGAACAGGTCGCTCAAGACCTCATCCAACCTGGCCTTGAACACCTCCAGGGAGGGAGCATCCACAGCCTTCCTGGGGAACCTGTGCCAGTGTCTC
>VWZI01022768.1:141176-152718 GCA_013396835.1 Psilopogon haemacephalus
TCATTTTTTGCTAAAGTCGCTTTTATTTTTTTTTTTTTTTTTTTTTTTTCTCCTCCCCAATATGCAGCACCAGGGAAAAATCGGAGTTAAATTTAATGTTGGCACTGATGACATCTCTATCGAAGAGATCAACGCAATCATTAACGATGGGAAATACCATGTAGTACGTTTCACTAGGAGCGGTGGCAATGCCACATTGCAGGTGGACAACTGGCCAGTTATTGAACGCTACCCAGCAGGTAAGGCCTTGCACAAACTCTTCTGANTCGCAGCGTTTTAGTAGCTTAATTAAGTAGCCAAAGAGTCCTGAGCGATGTGCAGTCTGTGATGATGGCGTTTCAGAGCACAAAATTCAAGTTGTTGCTGGGAGTGGAGAAAGTACAGTTAGCAAGGCGTGAAATATTGGGCTTGTTTCTTGGGATTTGGTTGGGTTTTGGGTTTTTTTTTGTTTGTTTGTTTGTTTATTTTTTAAAAATTATTATTATTGATTTAAGGGGGAGGGAAAAATCCCCCAAAAAAGGCTTTGACAAAAGCTACGCAGTAAAGCGACTCCCAAATCGATCTCCGAGTGATGGGATGCAACATTTTGCTGGGAGAGAGGTTGGCTGTCTTCTTTTGATCACAACTTGTAATTGAAGCACTCGGAAGCTCCTGAATTTAGCAGCAGGCACAAAGCAGAAGTTGTGTGGGTTATCAGTTGTCCAACCAACCAAACCGAGATGCCTTAACTTTGGGTGCCGACTGCGGGGTTATTACTCGTGCAAGTGATGCTGGTTAAACCTAAGCAAGACACAAGGGTGTGGAGACAGAGTTGCCTTGTTCAGGCCCACGTTTTCAGTGTTACTGATTGATCCCTTTCTAGAGGCAGCAGGTTTCTCAGGCACACAATCCCTTTCTTACTGACTAGGACGACTGAGCTACTAATGGTGACTTGCAAATCTGCAAGTTACCTGCTCGCACTTGCTCTGTGTGTCGCTGTTATTAGACAAAAGGCAGCAAATCCAGAGTGGCAGCCATTCTGCTCTGCATATTTGCTGCTGCACGAGTGACAGTTCTGATTAATCTCTCTGAAAGCAGAAAATCCTCCATTTGGTGAGCGTAGTGGGGTGGGAGGGTATGGTTCACTACCCCACCCAAACGGCCGGTGGCATTCCAGGCTGCATCTTTAAAAGATCCTGGCCAGCAGGTTGAGAGAGGTGATGCTCCTGTTCTGCTCTGCTCAGGTGAGACTTCAGCTGGAGTGCTGTGCCCGGTTCTGGGCTTTCCAGTTCAAGAGACAGGGAGCTAATGGAGATATTCCAGAGAGGGCTACAAGGATGACTGGGGGACATCTCTGCTATGAAGAAAGGCTGAGAGACACAGCTGGGGTTGTTTGGTCTGGAGAGAAGGGTGAGAGGGGACCTTACCAATGTCTATAAATGTTGGAGGGGTGGGTGTCAAGATAAAGGTGCCAAGCTCTCTTTTTTGGTGATGAACAGTGACAGGACAAAGAACAGAGGGTACAAAGTGGAACATAAGAGGTTCCACCCCAACACGGGGAGACACTTCTTTACTGCTGCGGTGATGGAGCACTGGAGCAGGCTGCACAGAGAGGTTGTGGAGTTGTCTCCTCTGGAGACATTCAAAACCCTGTCTAGATGTGTTTCTGTGTGACCTGCCCTAGGTGATCCTTCTCTGGCAGGGGGGTTGGATTCAATGATCTCTAGAGGTCTTTTCCAACCCCTACCACTGTGTGATTCTGTAATATGATACAAATAAGGGATTGTTCTGGCCACTAGAAACAATTAATGGCTTTAAGTTAGATGCATCCCTGAGAGTTGATAAACCTTTGAAAGGAATGGAGATACTGAGTACATATGTCCTGGTTGTTTCTACAGGTTCCTGTTTCTGGGGGGGGGGGGGCTTGTGTCCCTGCACTTGTGTTTTTATCTTTTGCAGTGTTTGGTAACTGGTAGCTGAAATAAGGTGGTGGAAGTTGGAAGGGAAGGAGTGTGTCTTCATTTGTATTCAAGACTTACACAGCAGAAAGTTAAAAAAAACAGAACAAAACCTAGATTTGGAGATTTGGAGTGGGTTTGGGTTGTTGTTTTTGGTTTTTTGGGTTTTTTTTTTTCCTCTGGGTTTTACCCAAGTGATGAGCATGAAAATGTGGGTTGTTTTTTTTTCTTTTTTCTTGCTGTTTCTTCCTGAAAACACAAAGCAACTTCAACATAACAAAGAAACAAGAAACCCCTTCAGTTGATTTCTGAGGATACTGGCACACAGAATATGTTTATCCTGGACATAGATCAATTTAGAAAACAGTTATTGCCTTGATATGGGATTAGTGGAGTGGAAGGGAGTTGGATGTTTTCTTTGGATAATTTAGAGCTTCTTGAGCCTCCTTTAACAATCACTGCACAAGTTTCATTTCAAGACATTTTCACTTGCTTCATCAACCAGGGCACAGAATCCCTTGGTTTGCTTTGTTGCTGGATCTTCTGAGCCTGCTGTTGCCCTTTAATTTTCTTTGCCTTTCCCTTAGGAACGTTTTATGGCTCCTATGTGCCGTAGCATCACTTTTGTAACCCACTCTCCCTTTTTTCACCTCCATCCTTCCTAGCATGCGAGTCCCTAAGCATACCTTTCTCATCTATTTCCACAATGCTCTGTAGGGTTTGGCACACCTCATTTTGACCCTTTTCAAAGGCTCATTTCTTCACAGGCTGGTATTGCTGGGCCTTGTGGGGAAGGCACAGGCTTGTCTGGAAGGCTACGCTGTCTTTCAGCGCGGTTGGTACCACTCTGCAGATATTAATGGCACCATAGTAAAGCTGCCACTTCTAAAAGTAGTATTTCTGAAAGGGCTGTCTTAGAGCTAGCAGAGAGCATAGTTTGGCAGATGCTGCTGCTGCACCCAATTTAGATGTGCTACTGCTGTTGATGGTGTAAGGACTGACAGTGGTACCTGGCAGGTACTTTGCTTCGTAGAATTATAGAATAGTTTTGGTTGGAAAAGACCTCTAAGATCATCAAGTCCAACCATTATCTAACTTGACAGAGTCTGATGCTAAATCATGGGCCTCAGCACCACATCTCTGCCTCTTTGAAACATCCTCAGGGCTGGGGATTCAGCCACCTCCCTGCAAAGCCTGGTCCAGTCTTTGAGAAGCTTTTCAGGGAGGGAGTTTCTTCTAATTTCCAACCTAAACCTCCCCAGTGCAATTTGAAGCCATTTCATCTTGTCCTGTCACTTGCCACTAAGGAGAAGACACTGACCCACACCTGGCTCCAGTGTGCTTCCAGGGAGTTGTAGAGAGCAAAAGGTCCCCCTCAGTCTCCCCTTCTCAAGACTAGCAGTTCCCTCAGCTGCTTCTCATCAGCCTTGTTCTCCAGACCCTTCACCATCTTCATTGCCCTTCTCTGGACCTGCTCCAGCAATTTGATGTCTTTCTTGTAGTGAAGGCCTTAAAGCTGAGCCCAGTACTCAGGGTGAGACCTTACTAGTGCTGAGTACAGAGACAGAATCACTTCCCTGATGCAGCTGCCCACACTGTTCCTGATATAAGCCAGGATGCTGGTGGCCCTCTTGGCCACCTGCACACACAGTTGTTCCTCACCTGACTTGCTCTTTGCTCGTGTTTTGGCTGGAGGATATGTTCGTTGATTCATAGAATTGTTTGGGTTGGAAGAGACCTTGAGGATCATCTAGTTTCAAACCCTCTGTCATGGGTAAGGACACCTTCCACTAGACCAGGTCGCTCAAGACCTCATCCAACCTGACCTTGAACACTTCCAGGGAAGGGACACAACCTCCCTGGGCAACCTGTTCCAGTGTCTCACCACTCTCACTGGAAAGAAGTTCTTCCTGATCTCCAGTCTAAATCTCTTCTCTTCCAACTCAAAGTCGCTGCTTCTCATCCTATCACTACAAACCCTTGTGAAAGTCCCTCACCAGCTTTTCTTGTGTGTTGTGGACTGAATTTCATCTTGTTTGCATGAGTGGAGGCTCATTAGCTTTCATTTGTTTTTTTTCTTTATGACCGTTTTCTGAATTGTTTCTTTCTGCCTAATTTCTGACTGTGCCTGTACCACTCTGCATAAGCACAGACTTATCTCTGCTGCTTCTGGGGTGTTGATAAAAGAAAGAAGAGAAATAAGATTAGCAGCTGAATTAGTAAGTCTGCTGTTCTTGAATATGCTGGATTTCTTTTTTTTTTTTTTTCAAAAATAAAATAATGTGGAGGAAAAAAAAGCAGCTGGTTGCCTAAAGCATAGCAACTGATCACTTCTCCCTTTCTTATGTGGAGAAATCATACTCTGAGTTACACTTGTGGTTGGGTTGTCTGACCATAAGACATTGCCTCTTTGTCATCATCTAAAACACTGGGTGAAGGTTTTCTGAAAGGAGCTTCTGAGCAGAGGCTATGAGAACAGGCTAAGGGAGCTGGGGTTGTTCAGGCTGGGGAAAAGAAGACTCCACAGGGACCTTAGAGCTGCTTTCCAATAGCTGAAGGGAGCCTAGAGGAAGGCAGCAGAGGGACTTTTCCTAAGGGTGTCTAGAGACAGGAGAAGGGGGAATAGTTTGAAGCTGAGGGAGAGTAAAGTTAGACTGGATCTGAGGAAAAAGTTTTTTTCAGATGCCCCTGCCTTGGACATGTTTAAATGCATGTTGGATGACACCTTGAGCAACCAAGTCTAGTTGAGAGGCATCCCTGCCTGTGACAGGGGGGTTGGAGGAGATGATCTTACTGAGGGGCAATCTTACCAATGCTTAGAAATGCTTAAAGAGTGAGTGCCAGCAGGATGGGACCAATCTTGTTTTACAGAATTTTCTTGGATTAGAAAATAGCTTCAAAATCATCAAGTCCAATCATTAGTTTCACCCTGACAAGTCCTTGACTAAACCAAATCCCTCAGCACAACATCTAAACCCAGTGACAGGACAAGAGCTAATGGGGACAAACTTGAACATAGGAAGTTCCTTCTAAACATGAGGAGGAACATCTGTAGGCTGAGGGTGGTAGAACACTAGACCAGGCTGCCCAGAGCAGTGGTGGAAGTTTCATCTTTGAAGTCATTCAAAGCCTGTCTTGATGGAGTTGTGTGCAACCTGGCCTAGGTGAGCCTGCTCTGGCATGGGGGTTGG
Organism: Psilopogon haemacephalus; assembly: GCA_013396835.1. NCBI lineage: Eukaryota > Metazoa > Chordata > Aves > Piciformes > Megalaimidae > Psilopogon > Psilopogon haemacephalus. Next base: position 146,305 of record VWZI01022768.1, read on the forward strand.
ACATGATCATCTCCAGAGGTCCCTTCCAAAGCCTAGCATTCTTCATTCTGTGATCCTTGCATCTCTAATTAGCCTTAGAAAAGCATAACTTAGTTACAGCTGTCTCCACGTACCCCATGGGCCAGCAGATGTTGTCAGGGGTGTGCCTAACAGACCAAGATCTGACAGCAGGAGCATCTTGCACACATTGTTCACGCAAAAGAGATTGTCCAAACCACTGCCAGACTAAAGGAACAGATGCATGGGTGTGATTGGGGAGCATGAATTACAATCAAGAGCAGACACCAAAGAGGAACCTGTGTGAGTCTGTGTATGCTGGCACAAGTTCAAAGCCCAGACTGACCTTCTGCTTCCTGCTAAGTACCTCTGCAATATGGCAACTGGCAGCTGAAGCTCTTAGGAATTTGGTATCATAGAGAATAATTCTGATGTTGGTTTGGGGGTTTGGTTTTTGGGTTTTTGTTTTGTTTTGTTTTTTGCTTTATCACATAAAATGAAACATTTGAGAGCACAGATACTTGTCTTGGGGACTTTACATATCTGTTCTTGTTGCAGAACATCCAAGGACTAGGCCCAGTTTAAGAGGGACAGGGATCTGCTGGAGAGGGTCCAGAGGAGGGCTACGAGGATGCTGAGGGGACTGGAGCACTGCCTGATGAGGAGAGGCTGAGGGACCTGGGGCTGCTTAGTCTGGAGAAGAGAAGACTGAGAGGGGATTTAATCACTGTTTATAAATATCTGAGAGCTGGGGGTCAGGAGGGGGTGGACAGGCTCTGCTCACTTGCTCCCTGGGATAGGCCAAGGAGCAATGGATGGAAGTTGCAGCACAGGAGGATCCAGCTCAACACAAGGGGCAACTTCTTTACTGTAGGAGTCAGAGTACTAGAACAGGCTGCCCAGAGAGGTTATGGAGTCTCCTTCTCTCAAGACTTTCAAGGCCTCTCTGGATGTGCTCCTCTGTGACCTGAGCTAGGTTATATGGTCCTGCTCTGGTAGGACTGAATAATCTCTTTGGGTCCCTTCCAACCCCTGACATCCTGTAAGCCAAGGATACTTATTGAAATGCTTCTCTTAGTGCCTGTATTCTGAAAAATAGAGCAAGTATCTGCAATCTTTTCATGGGATACATCTGACTTTGCATAAATGCTAAGAGTCAGCTGGAGAGGGACTTTTCATGGGGGTGTCCAGAGACAGGACAGGAGGGAATGGTTTGAAGCTGAGGGAGAGCAGGGCTAGGCTGTATCTTAGGAAGATGTTTTCTAGTACAAGGGTGGTGAGACTCTGGAGCAAACTGCCCAGGGACGGTGTAGATGCTTCCATCTACAGTTTGGATGAGGCTTTGAGCAACTTGATCTAGTTGAGAGTTACGTCTGCAGAAGGCAGGGGAATTGGAGCAGATGATCTCTCTCCCAACTTAAAGCATTCTGTGATTCCATCACAGTGTTTCCTGTTTAGGGTAAATGCTATCCAGTACTCTGGGTCTTGTGTATTTATCCTGACCATAAAATTAACAGGGGGCATCTGTGTCAGGACATTTGGTTAGTGTTTTCATAGAATATAGAATCCTGGGATCATTTTGGTTGGAAAAGACCTTTAAGATCATAGAATCATAGAATGGTTTAGGTTGGAAGAGACCTCAAAGATCATCTAGTTCCAACCCCCTGCCATAGGCAGGGACACCTACCACTAGAACAGGTTGCTCAAGGCCTCATCCAGCCTGGCCTTGGACACCTCCAGGGAGGGAGCAGCCACAACGCCCCTAGGCAACCCATTCCAGTGCCTCGCCACCCTCACAGTGAAGAACTTCCTCCTAACATCCTGTTTAAATCTGCCAGTTTAAACCCTTTACCCCTTGTCCTGTCATTACAAGACCTTGTGAATAGTCCTTCCCCAGCCTTCCTGTAGGCCCCTTTCAGATACTGGAAGGCTACTATAAGGTCTCCTCAATCATGAAGTCCTATCATTCTCCTCTTCAACCAAGCCTGGTGTTAAGCCACAAACCTTTGCACCAAACCTCTGACCTCGTTGGGTCCCTTCCCACCCCTGACATCCTGTGAGCCTGCGAACTACATTCAGTTATGAACAGAAGAAGGCATCAGAGCAGTGTGTAGGAACAATTGGCAGAGAGAATTAAAAGGAAGAGAAGGAAATCCGTGCAACTCGCTTCGGCAGCTTCTCTGGAGCATAGTCAGGTGCAAGAAACTAATTTAGCAGGAATCGAAACAGATTAAAAATTAATCTTCGTTAGCGAGCCGCAAACCAGCGTTTAAGTGATGGATGTAAGTAGGTCAGCGTGCTGCCTTACCTTGGCAAGTGTGGAATTGCACAACTTAGCTCTTGCATCTCTTTTGGTTGGTTTTGTTGTTTTTTTTTCCTGCTTCACATAGCTCTGACTACCCTTTGGTTACGACTGAATGTGTTTCCCAGCTCGTGCCTAGGTCTCGCTTTCGGCGGGATGGTATTGCTCACCTGGGAGCTTGATGTTAACAAACATGGGGATTTACCTCTGCTAGGAGGACAGACTGAAAGAGTTGGGGCTGTTCGATCTGGAGAAGAGGAGGCTCTGAGGTGACCTTATTGTGGCCTTACAGGATCTGAAGGGGGCCTATGAGGATGCTCAGAGGGCTGCAGCACCTCTGCTATGAGGACAGACTGAAAGAGTTGGGGCTGTTTGGTCTGGAGAAGAGGAGGCTCCCAGGTGACCTTCTTGTGCCTTCCAGTATCTGAAGGAGGCTACAAAAAAGCTGGGGAGGGACTTTTTAGGCTATCAGGGAGGGACAGGACTATGGGGAATGGAGTAAAGCTGGAGGTGAGGAGATTCAGACTGGATGTGAGGAGAAAGTTTTTCACCATGAGAGTGGTGAGAGCCTGGAATGGGTTGCCCAAGGGGATGGTTGGGGCCAGATCCCTGGAGGTGTTTGCAGCCAGGCTGGCAGAGGCTGTGGGCAGCCTGATCTAGGGTAGGGTGTCCCTGGGCATGGCAGGGGGATTGGAACTGGGTGATCCTTGTGGTCCCTTCCAACCCTGACTGATTCTATGAGTCTATGATTTTCCCCCTTCTCTTTGGCTGAAGCTCTGTTACAACTTAGCCAAAGCCAATGAAATGTATTTTCTTTTTTTTTTTTTTTAATCATTGATTTTTTAAATATTTTTTTTCAATCATTTGAGGTTATGAAATTGTCCATCCTGCTGTCATCTTTTAAATAAAGAGGCCCAGGTGATGCCCAAGCAAGACACTACAGCAAGTCTCTATTCAAAGAGTGGTTGCAGTAAAGTTTCCCAAATCAGCTTTTTAATTTGACAGGTTATCAGGTTTTTTTTTCTTCTGACAGATAATGCTATCTAATAATGCTTCTCCAACTCTGCAGACACATTTTCTCTTTTCCTGCCTTTTATTTTTCATCTCGGGTATCCTGGTGAAATACAAAGGCTCATCCCTTCTTAGGCTTGATAGATCCTGTAATTAAATTCAGATCTTGATAAAATGTGCAGCACGGTTGTCATGACTTGATCACAGAAGGTATAACACCTTCCAGTTAAATATGATAAGGTGGCACAATGCAGCTAGCTTAGAGGGAGGAAGAAAATGTCAATTGGGGAGTGATTCAGAAAAAGGAATTCTAAACTGCTGAAGGAACAGCTGTCAGCTCTTTCTGGGTCCCGTGGCAAAGGCTGGTGCCTGACCCTTCCTACCCTGATTAGTCACTGGCTGATATGGAAATAGCACTCCTGAAGAAGACCCCAAGCTGTGGGGACTCAGAGGGAGGAAGTGGGAGTGGAAGCAGATCTCAGAGTGGCATACAGCAAATCTGTCACAGCCAGTCCCATTCGCCTCTCTGCATTTCCAAATCCCAGTAAAAGTCAGGTCACAGAAGAGGAAATATTGCCAATAGACAGGGATCCTTTTGCACACTTTAATTTGCTTCGTGGTACATTTTGCATGTAGGTTGGAATTTGAGAGCACAGCCAACAGGTAAGTTCAAAATGAAGGATTAATATGGTGTTGGTCAGCAGTGATCCAAAGTATTTCCAAAGTCCTTTACTCAGTAGTTTTCTTAACAACATAGTGCTGGTATCTGTGATAGAATCAGTGTCTTAAAAGATATCTATCACTCTTCTTTTCACTCCCAGCAGCAGGAACACGTTGTCAGTGCAATGTTTCAAACACCAGCATTGAATGCTTTGGGTTGGAAGTGACCTTTAGAGATCATTTATTCCAACCCCATGGGCAAAGCAGGATCACTGAGGGCAGGCCATAAAGGAGCACATCCAGGAAGGTTTGGAAAGTCTCCAGAGAAGGAGACTCCACAGCTTCTCTGGGCAGCCTGTTCCAGTGCTCAGTCACCCTCACTGTAAAGAAGTCTCTGCTCATGTTGAGGTGGAATCTCCTGTCTTCCAGCTTGTACCTGTTGTTCCTTGTCCAGTCACTGGGCACCACCAAGAAGTGCCTGGCACCTTCATCTTGACATCCACCCCTCAGATATTTTGTGTATATATATTGGTATATATGTGTATATATATATTGGTAAGATCCCCTCTCACAGGTGTTCACAGGATGTCAGGAATTGGAAGGAACCCAAAGATATCATCGAGTCCAAGCCCCCTGCCAGAGCAGGACCAGACAATCTAGCTCAGGGCACACAGGAACACATCCAGACAGGCCTTGAAAGTCTCCAGAGAAGGAGACTCCACGACCTCTGTGGGGAGCCTGTGCCAGTGCTCTGGGAGCCTTACAGTCAAGAAGTTGCCCCTTGTGTTGAGCTGCAAGCTCCTGTGCTGCAGTTTCCATCCATTGCTCCTTGTCCTATCCCAGGGAGCAAGTGAGCAGAGCCTGTCCACTCCTTCCTGACCCCCAGCCCTCAGTTAGTTACAAACATTGATTAAATTCCCTCTCAGTCTTCTCTTCTGCAGACTAAGCAGCCCCAGGTCCCTCAGCCTCTCCTTATCAGGCAGTGCTCCAGTCCCCTGATCATCTTTGTAGCCCTCCTCTGGACCCTCTCCAGCAGATCCCTTTCTCTCTTAAACTGGAGAGCCCAAAACTGAACATAGTATTCAAGATTAAGTCTCCCCAGGGCAGAGTAAAAGGGGAGGAGACCCTCCCCTGATCTGCTGCATCTTTCAGCCTTCTCCTCTCCAGACTAAACAGCCCCAGGTCTTTCTTCCTAACAGAGATATTCAAGTCCCTTCATCATCCTCATAGCTCTCCATCAGCAGTTCCACATCCCTCTTGAATTGGAGAGCCCAGAACTGAACACAACATTCCAGATGTGGTCTAATCATCCTCACAGCTTTTTATTGGACTCTCTCCTTCTTCATTTCTCTGTCCTTTCAGGCTGCCCTCTAGTAGCTGTCTCTTTCAAGATTACCCAGGACTTGATGTAGCATGTCACTGACTAAGCCGAACCAATATCCATTGACTTCAGCAAAATTACTTTTGTGTAAGCCTGAAGTTGGTATGGTTGTGACCCTGCCCCTCACTTCAGATGCCCTGCTCCATGGGCATACAAATACATTTGCTCTAAGAGCGCTATTAGCGCTCCCAGCAGCTGATGGAGCATCCGAGAGAGGAGTACAATAGTGTGCTCCCGCCATGTGTTCCTTCTGCGAGGCACTTTGTTTCCATTAGCTTCTGGGGCAGCCCTGAGGTCAGCTTGAAATGGGAGCCTTTCTCAGGACAGAACAAATCAATGCAGCACTGAGCCTTCCGAGCAGACAATCTATCACACCGAGCCCAAAATGAACTTCTCTGCAGCGCTGTTGCCTTTGAGGTGCTCACAGAAGAGAAGGTTTGGGTGTTTGGTTTTTTTTTTTTTATTTATTTGGGCCAGGTTTGCGCCTGTGTGCCCAGAGATATTTTAGTGGTGTGGCGAGGTGTGACAGTAGGATAGCACTCTGTGTCTTCAGGATAGGAACTTCCATTAAACTAACTAATTCAAGAAGCAGTCTGTAATTCACACTGAAGCAGCAGGGAAAATGGCAGCCTGCTCTGTCCTGGATGTATTTTCCAGCGAGTCAATCACATTAACCAGGCATCCAGGAGGGCACAAATCTCGGTTATCTTCAGCATATGCTTTAGACTCTTTCTCTCCTTTGTACCATGTGAAGATGGGGGAAAAGTTGTCCACCCACCCTGCTCTCCACATAGCAGTCTGCACTGCTAAGCCCTGCTGGTTAAACAGCAGAAAAATCTTCAAGCCATTGTGCTCACACTTTCAGAGTAACTTTTTTTCTTTGTGGATCTGAGATTCAAGGCAACTTGTTCCCTTTGAGATTAAATGGAGCTTGTTGCAACCCATTCTGCTGGCCTGTTCAGAGCATTCCGGGAGTGTTCAAAGAGCTACCATGACCCTAGCAAGGTGTAACTCAACCAGAAGGTCTTTAATTTTTTTTTTTTTTTTTTTTTTTTTTTTTTTT
>VWZI01022768.1:168708-193681 GCA_013396835.1 Psilopogon haemacephalus
TCCTCCATTATTTGGTTTTTTCCCCCCCCTGGCTTCTTTTTTTTTCCCCCCCCTGGTTTCTTTTTTTTTTTTTTCCCCAATGGTTTTCTTCACCCCCACTGATTTTCTTTTTTTTTCCCCCCACTGGTTTCTTTTTCTTTCCCGCATGGGTTTCCTTTTTCTTTTCCCCATTGGTTTCTTTTTCTTTTCCCCATTGGTTTATTGTCAAAGGTCTCTTCTCTTCACAAACTGAGACCAGATATGGCTTGCAAATAAGACAAGCTTGTGTGTTGCATCTCTGGGTCTTGGTTGGCTATTCAATTAGAAACACCCACCCCAGATGGCCTCTTGCTGAATTTTAATGCACTTCCATGCTTCAGAGCCAGGCTACCTTTCAGCAGATTGCTTTTGTCAAAGCCTTGGTGTTCCTTCAAGGTAGCATCAATGTGTCCTATGAGAATGTAGAGAGAGTGAATGGCCTGGTCTATTCCATACCATATATCTGAGTCTCTGAAATGTCTTTCAGTGAAGCAAAGATGAATGTTTTGGGTTTTTGTTTTGTTTTGTTTTTTGTTTTTTTCTGGTTAGGAAATGAGTTAGAGCAAGTCTGTTACTAGAGGGCGGAAGTCTTAGATGGTGATTGAGAGTTGTGGTGGTGTTCTTCTTTAAATGCTTAACCTTGAGTAAGAGGTTGGATGTCTTTTGCAAACTTAACCTGTTTCACCTGAACGTGTTTAACTAGTTAATAAGAGACATCAAAAAAAAAAAAAGAAAAAAAAAAAAGACAAAACCCTGAGGTCAAAGAATTATTTTTTTTTTTCCCCTGGTAAAGCCATTCAACGATGTTTAAATTTGTTTTTTCCTTTTTTTGTTTTATTTTCTTTTTTGGGGGTCTGTCTTATAACATAAGTTTTAATAACCTAGCTCAAATGCAGATTTCTAATTTTCAATTAACGTAGGAATAATTTTGTTTGCTAAAATAAAATAAATGAATGAATGAAAAGTCTGAGCCATGAAGTGTTCGAGGTAGCGCTTTTTAAAATTCCAAATTTCAAAACGATCATGTGGCAACTGTATAGCTCAAGCTTTAAGTATTAACTTTTAACCTTTGACCTTACAGATTTTAACCAATGAAATGTCTCTTTAAACTTTAAAGGAAACAATGATAACGAGCGCCTGGCGATTGCTAGACAGCGAATTCCATATCGACTTGGTCGAGTAGTTGATGAATGGCTACTCGACAAAGGTAAAAAACATTGATTAAAACTTCCAATAAAACCAATAATTTGAACATAACCAAGTAGTGCTTCATTGTAACACTAATAAACATTAAACCAAATAAATTTTCAGTAAACCTAAATTTTAAAAACCAACTTTAAAACCGTAAACTGTAGAGTAACTTTTTTTGCGTACCTTGTATAATAATTTCTCGGCGTGCCAGCTGGTTAATAACCTTACCCTGTTAACTTAAGGTTAAAGGGACTGTTAAATATAATCCACTTAACTCAACCTACAAAGGTACTCAGAGCAAACATTAACCCCAAATTATAAATCGCTCATAGATTACCTGATATGTTTCCAGCATCTAAATTCTTAACTAAAAACAAACAAAAAAAATGTGTGTATATATATATATATATGTATGTATGTGTAGTTATGATATCTTCATTATGGGCCTGAGAAAAAAAAACCAAAAAACAACAAAACAAAACAAAACAAAAAACCAAAACAACAACCAAAACCAAACACATTTCGTTTATAAACTGTAGGCATCTTAAATAGTGGGCAAGATGAATTGCCGAGCAAAATGAAGTCCCTTTAACGTTTGCAACCTTCTTAAGGGGATTTTGCAGCAAACACTAATTAAAACAGAACTTAAAGTTGTGTGCATGCCTTTTTAGTTTGGGGCTTTTTATTTTTCTTTGTTTGTTTTTTTTTTTTACCTTTAGTATCCTAACAAAGCTCCGGAAATCTCGGTCAGGAACTCACGAGGGCTGTCAGATGAACAGATTCAAAAGTGAGTGTCAGGAGGGCAGGGAAAGGGTCTGGGAGGCAGAAGTGGTGTAAATGTCTCTCAAATTAGCATAGCGTTCTGTGTCTGGGTTCACAGCTGGATACNAATTGAATCTGCCTCTGAGATGCTCAGTGTGAACCACGCATTTCTTTTCAGTGTTTATGTTGAAAGAAAATAAATATTGAAATATAAAAATAATTTAAAAAAAAAAAAACAACAAAGGAGAAGGCAATTAAAAAAATATTTTATTAGCTTCCAGAGAGATAGGGCAGAGCAGATTTCTTAAATTCACTTGCCTTAGTGACCCGTTGGCATTATAAATAAACTCTGTGTGTATAGACATATTTCTGTATGTCTATACACACATAAAGTCACATCCATCCCTGGAGGTTTTATGGACAGATTTCTGTATGTCTATACACATATAAAGTCACATCAGTCCCTGGAGGTTTTATAGACAGATTTCTGTATGTCTATACACACAAAGTCACATGCATCCCTGGAGGTTTTTCAGGCCAGGCTGGATGGGACTCTGAGCAGTCTGATCTAGTGGGAAGCGTCTCTGCCAATGGCAGGGGGAGGTTGGAACTGGATGATCTTTGACGTCCTTTCCAACCCTGACAATTCTGTGATCCAGATACTTAAAAGCTCTATGCTGTATTGTGTGGAAAACAAAACAAAACAAAAAGAAAAACTCAAACAAAACAAAAAGAAACCACAAACTTTCAGTTGTTGGCCGGCTTGAAGAAAAAAAAAAAAATCTAAAAGAATCAGAAACCTGACATCCTTGACACACACCAAAACAAAAGCTTAATCTTGCTTTCAGGTAAAAGGAATAAGGGTATCACGTGGAGTGCTAAACACATTTGCAACTATATTCGATTGGCCTTTTAGGAAAAAGGAAAGGAAAAAAAGGAAATAATTAAATAAGCCCTCAGACCGTTGCCACTTAAGAAAAACACAAATGCTCTCAGAATTTGTACATTTCATGGACACCTCATTAAAAAAAGAAAAACCAAACACCAAAGCAATGAATTATGATCGAGATCCTTTTTTTTTTTTTTTTTTTTTCCTTATAGTTTAATTGCTCTCATTACTCACCCCATGACGATTTGTTGTCACTCTTGTTAAGAGTTCGGTGTTCCCAGTCAACATTTTTGCATGTATGTAATGTTATCTCCGCAGGGCGTCAGCTCACAATCTTCAATAGCCAAGCAACCATTAAAATTGGAGGCAAGGAACGTGGGCACCCTTTCCAGGGCCAGCTCTCTGGTCTTTACTACAATGGCTTGAAAGTTCTCAATATGGCCGCGGAGAATGATGCCAACATCGTGATAGAAGGAAATGTGAGACTTGTCGGTGAAGTGCCTTCCTCTATGACAACCGAGTCCACAGCCACAGCCATGCAGTCGGAGATGTCCACGTCAGTCATGGAAACCACCACCACCTTGGCCACCAGCACCGCTAGAAGAGGGAAGGCCCCCACGAAAGAGCCCATTGGTCAGGTTAGTTGGCATCCCTGCCTTTTTTTTTTTTTTGCAATTCCTTCCTCAGCCTGGAGAGCGCCTTCCTGTGTCACATTCACTCAGCAGATGAAGTTGTTCCTGTGGAAGAAATGTCTGAGTTCTGGATGAAAGTTCCGTGCCGTGCGTGGTTGATAGATGCAATGTTGATCAGCATCCAGAGGGAAAGGAAGGGCTTTGGTGTTCTTCTAACCTAGGCAGGTTTTCCAGTTTGGATTTTTCTCATGCTGGGTTGTACTGCCCTCTCATCCATCTTTGTGGTGGTGCATATCTTTAAGTGCTCTTTCTTCCTTTGGTGGCTTGTATTGATTCTTTTCAGTGCAGGGATGCAGGATGGCTGGAATTAGAGAGAGTGATGTGGAGTGATGAGTTTTTCCATGAGATAAAGAAAAGAGACCCAGTTTGAAGGGAGAATTGGAAGGGAGGGTGGAGACAGAAAGCTGGAAGAGGCTGGAGACAAAGGAATTAGCACTTTGTCTAGTCCCATGACTGATCAATTCCTGCAGCAGCAGGAATTAAGGGCATTCTGCAGCAAATCAGAGGTTGTTGTTTACTCGTTGTTGAGGTTGTTTGCATCTCATGAATGTTGTGGTACATTTAGTAGCTTTCATGTTTTGCCAGGATGTCTGTGTGATCTGTGTGGCACTTTTAATTATCAGGAACAGGAGAGGGAATGCAGGTGAGTGACCTAAGTACCTTCCACTTGTGTATACCCTGAGTAACAGCATTCAGGCTTTGTACTTCAAAAATGTAAAACACACTAGGGTGGCAGTTAAAGTTCTTTTGTATTTATTCTGCCTTAAAAACAAACAGAAAAATAGTATCTCCTATGTTCACACTTGGTCATGCCTGCTTGTGTGCCCACTGTGCCATCAAGCCATGAGAGCTATGGTCTGAGCTCCAAAAGTAGTTCAAGGGGCAGAAGAGGCTTGGTTTCTGTTTTCATTTGGCTAGAGAAAATTCACCGATTCGTACAGGTTATAGCCAGAATGTCCTGCTGTGGAAACAGCTTCTGAGGAGTGCTTGAGGGAGCTGGGCTTGTTGAGCCTGGAGAAAAGAGGCTGAGGGTAGGACCTTTTGGCTCCTTACAACTCCCTGAAAAGAGGTTGGAAGCTAGGTGGAGGTAGATCTCTTCTCCCTAATAACAAGTTACAGGACAAGAGGAAATGGCCTCAAATTGCACCAGGGAAGGTTTAGGTTGGATATTAGGAAAGAAATTCTTTAATGAAAGAATTTTGGGGCCCCACTACAAGAAGGACATTAATCATAGAATGTCAGGGGTTGGGAGTGGCCTTTAAGGATCATCTGGTCCAGCCCCCCTGCCAGAGCAGGATCACCCAGAGCAGTTCACACTGCAATGTTTTGAGTTGCTGGATCCTGTTCAGAGAAGGACAATGAAGGTGGTGAAGAATTTGGAGAATAGATCTGGTGAGGAGTATCTGAGAGCTGGGGTTGATTAGTCTGGAAAAGATGAGTCTGAGACCTCATTGCTGTCTGCAACTGTCCGAGAGGAGTTTGGAGTGAGGCGGGGGTTGGCTTATTCTCCCTGGTATCAAGTAATAGAATGAGAGGAAATGGCTTCAAATTGTGCCAGTAGAGATTTAGGTTGGATATTAGGGAACAATCCTTTACTGAAAGAGTGCTCAGGCATGGAAACAGGATGCCCATGGGGGTGGTGGAGTCACCATCCCTGCAGGTGCTTCAAAGATGCAGAGATGTGGTGCTGAGGGCTGTGGTTTTTAGCAGCAGACTAACTTGCTAGGGTTGATCTGGAAGGTCTTCCCAACAGAAAGCACTCTGTGATTCCATGAGCCACAGGGAGGAGCAGGAGCATGATGTGATGAATGAGGTTCATTTTTCTCAGCAATGGAGGAGAACATGCTATTAGTTTGGGAGGCTGAGGTCAGGTTGCTTGCTTTCTGTGGAACTTCGCTCCCAGTTTGAACTAGATCAGGACATCAAACTTAACACTTCAGCTTCTCTGTCTGTAACAGTTTTTCATACTCTGTACTGTGGCCTGAAAACTAGGGGAGCAAAGGTAGGAAGTGTTGTTCATACAGAACATGTAAGTCCAAAGGGAGCTTTCAGCAACCCATTTTGAGTTGTATTTCCAAGCAAATACAGGGTTTCTGCATCTCCTCTGTTTAAGTAATGTGCATGAGAAAACATACTTAAAAAATGAAAGGGCAGAGAGGGCAGAGAGGACTACAGAAAGCCAACTACAAATAAAAGGAACCAGCTGCCTCCAAAAAAATAGCCTCTCTTGTAGATTGCAGGATGCAGTTCTTTTACTGAGTACTCTAGTAAGCTCCAGTGGTTTTATTAAATAGGCAAATCCATCCTTGTTGCTCTTAATTCTAGTTTACATATTTTGCAGCAATGAAATGTAAGAAAGAGTTCATCAAATTTGCACAGGATGATAGAATGGCTTAGATTGGAAGGGACCTCAAAGATCGTCTGCTACAATGTCCCTGCCATGGTCAGGGATGCCTCTCAACTACGCTTGCTTGCCCACAGGCTCATCCAACCTGGCCTTCAACACACCCAGGCAGGAGGCATCCACAACCTCCATGGACAACCTGTTCCAATCTCAGCACTCTCGTACTGAAAAACTTCTTCCTAAGATCCAGTCTAACAACGTCCCTGCCATGGTCAGGGATGCCTCTCAACTACGCTTGCTTGCCCACAGGCTCATCCAACCTGGCCTTCAACACACCCAGGCAGGAGGCATCCACAACCTCCATGGACAACCTGTTCCAATCTCAGCACTCTTGTACTGAAAAACTTCTTCCTAAGATCCAGTCTAACCCTGAGGATCCCTCAGCTTCAAACCATTCCCCCTTGTCCTATCTCTAGACACCCTCATGAAAAGTCTCTCTGCAGTCTTCCTGTAGGATAACTTCAGCTATTGGAAGGCAGCTCTAAGGCCCCCCCAGAGTCTTCTCTCCAGGCTGAACAATGTCAGCTCCCTCAGCCTATCCTTGCAGCAGAGGTGCTCCAGCCCTTGCATCATTCTTGTGGCCCTTCACTGGACTTGCTCTAACAGTTCTATGTCCTTCTTACAATGGGGACATAGAAGATGATCTGCATATAAAAGTGCAGGACATAGAATCATAGAATCAGTCAGGGTTGGAAGGGACCACAAGGATCATCTAGTTCCAACTTCACTGCCAGGGACATGGACACCCTACCCTAGATCAGGCTGCCCACAGCCTCATCCAGCCTGGCTGCAAACACCTCCAGGGAAGTGGCCCAAACCACCTCCCTGGACAACCCAGTCCAGGCTCTCACCACTCTCATGCTGAACAGCTTCTTCCTCACATCCAGTCTGAATCTCCCCACCTCCAGCTTTGCTCCATTCCCCCTAGTCCTCTCACTCCCTCATAGCCTAAAAAGTCCCTCCCCAGCTTTTCTGCAGGCCCCTTCAGTTTGAATGTCCCCACCTCCAGCTTTGCTCCACATCCTCACAGTGTGGAAGAATTTGGGCTAAATTAATGCTACCAAATTAAAATTAAACTAAGTTAAGCCATCCTAACTGTTCCCAGCATGCTTTTGGCCTCTACCACTCTCTCAGTGAAGTCCCAGGCACATTTTTGGAACAAGAACGTCATAGGGACCATTCCCAGATACCACATGGCTTGGTCTGTGGTACAGTTGCTGTTCTGGCTGGCCTCAGATGCAGAAATACTCCCCAGTATGATTGACAGACTTGTTTGTGTGGCTACCCATTGAAAGGTTTTCCTTTTTTAGATGTTCCCATGGCATATTGGGGGAAGAAGAATGTTTCTTAAACTAACAGCTCTGTCGAGGTGTAACTTTTTTTCTGGAGAGAAAAATGAAAATTTGGCAAAAAGATTACAAAATCACAGAATGTTGGGGTTGGAAGCAACCTCCAGAAATCATCCAGTCCTACTCCCCTGCTAAAGCAGGTTTGCTTAGAGCAGGATGCAGAGGAACAGGACCAGATGGATTTTGAAAGTCTACAGAGATGGGGACTGCATGAGATCTTCCAGAGATCTTCTGTCTCTAGACCATGGTGCCTGGAACAAGGTATGTTCTTACTGACTTCAGCAGAGCACCTGCACCATTACTTTGGAGCACCTCAGTGCTACTGTGCCACTTCTCTCTCCTCTTCTGCTAAAGTGGCTGCACGAAAATATCATGAGCAGGTGCCATGATCCAGTCCAACTTGTGACCCAGCTCTGAAGAGTCAGTACTAAACCATATCAGAAGTGCCAGGTCCATAGGCTGCTTGAACACCTCCTCCAGGAACAGTGACTCCAGCACTGCCCTGGGCAGAGCATTTCAGTGTTGGAGAACCCTCTCTGTGAAGAAATATTTCCTAACATCCAGCCTGAACCTCCCCTGGTGCACCTTGAAACCATCTCCTCTGGTGCTGTTGCTTTACACCAAGGAGAAGAGGCTGGACCCTCCTCACTCCAGCCTCTCTTTGTGTAGCTGTAGAGAGCAATGAGATCTTCCCTTGGCCACCTCTTCTCCAGACAGAACACCCCCATGTGCTCCAGGACCTTCACCAGCCTCGTTGCCCTTCTTTTGACACACTTCAGCCTCCCCTCAATGTCCTTCTTGTAGTGAGAGGCTGAGAACAGAACAGAACACCCGAAGCCTAAAGCTCCTAAATCAAATTGAGGACACCATTTAATCACTTTCTTTAATATCTGCTTTCTTCCTCTACCTGTATGTAATAATTTTGATGCTAGTGAGCCATAGGACTCCCATGGGGCTGTCCTGCAGGGTGCTGAGTAATCGCTTTCCATCTTGATGTCCTACAGGCCCTTTCGTGGGAAATCTGCCTTTAATTTCTGCAGTCCTTTTCCTTTTTGTCCTTTAAAGCACAATAATTTATTTATATGTAACCTCTGCAAGTGTCAGCTCCATTGGCACGCTGTCATGCACAAGAAGAGGAGTTACCTTTCCAGCATTAATTAGGTGACTGAAGAAAACATGCAGCTGAACAGCATTTGCTAATGAAACAAAGAGGGGAAAAAAAAAACCTCAGCCCTTTCATTAGAGCAAACCAGTGAATGTCTGGGATAGAATAGAAGCAAATGATCTAATCAGTCAGAGATTGTTTGCTTCATTTGCAGAGGTATTGGATTCAATTAAAGATTACAATATTTAAAGATCATTTAAATCTCTATTTATAGGAAATTATCTTTTTTTAAAAAGAAGAAACAACCAAAAAACCACCAGCCCAAAACTACAGTGTTAATGTTTGGAGTGTGTGCTTCTCAGCAGATAGCTAATTAATGCAATATATCATAGATTACAGAATCATAGAATGGTTTGGGATGGAAGAGACCTCCAAAGGTTGTCTTATCCAACCCTCTTTGCACTCAGCAGGGGCATCCTCAACTAGACCAGGTTGCCCAGAGCCCTGTCAACCCTCACCTTGAGTATCTGGGTGATAGGTTGGACTGGATGATCTCGGAGGTCTCTTCCAACCTGGCCTGTCCTATTCTGTCCTGTCCTACCCTGCCCTGTCCTGTCCTACTCTACCCTATTCTATCCTACCCTATCTCCAGGCATGGGGCCTCAGCTACCTCATTGGGCAACCTTTTACACCATCATGGTGCAGAACTTGTTCCTAACATCCAATCTAAATCTTCTGTTCTTTCACTTCAAACCAGTGCCCCTCATCCTGTCACTGCAGGCTTTTGCAAACAGTCCCTCTGCAGCCTTCTTGTAGCCTGCTTCAGCTACTGGAAGGATGTTATCAGGTCTCCCCAGATGTCCCAGTTTGGGGCCACCTGAAACTGGAGGACAGAAATGACTCTAACCTAGGATCCCTCAAATTACTACATTCGAGCCTTCTTCCTCCAGGCTGAACAACCTCAGGTCCCTCATCCTGTCCTCATAGAAGAGGTGTTCCACACCCCCAGTAATGCCCCTGACATCAGCGTTTCTTTCTTCTCTGGTTTGAAGCCCTTGCTCCTCATCCTATCACTGCAGGCTTTTGGAAACAGTCTCTCTCCATCCTTCTTGTAACCTTCAGGTGCTGAAAGGCCGAGATCCAAGAGAGACATGATACTTCCAGAAAATGGGTGGAATGCTTCTGTTGTATGCTTTTGGACAAATGAGCTCTTAGTGCTTTTGCACAAAAGAAAAAAAAAAAAAGAAAAGAAAATGCCTCTTTTTTTTTGTTGTTGTTGTTGTTAGTGACTCTGCTTTAAATGAAGGTTTGCCTTACTTGGAGGCTGTGTTGTGCTGGAACAATGGCAGTTTTGGTGCTGACAGACATCTTAATTACCACACTTGCAGATTTCTCAAAGAGGAGAAAGGTACTCCAAGCCTATTGAATGTCAGAGGCAGGTGAATGCCTCATTTTCTTTGCACCTTAAAAATCCCACCCCCACTTTGGATTATAATGGCATCTTGAGCTGACAAGCCTTCATGCAAGGCACTGCCTGAACACATGGGAAGTGACAGCCTCTGCCTCAAACAGCTTGCAGAATAAACAAAAGGTATCAGCTAAGGAAGAAAAGGGGTGGGGGGGACAAAGGGAAACTAGGAGATGGGAGGAAGAGGGAAATAAAGCAAGCATTGGGTTGTTTCAGTGTTAACAAACAATGTGTGGATTTGCAGGCATCGTGGGAGGAATAGTTTAACTGCCTGCTTTTTGATCCAGGCTCTTCACGTAGCTCCCTCTCTGCATAGCTTATGGTAGATGGTGGAGTAGGCAATTTCAGGACCAGGCTGCCCATTTTGTCTCTGTTGGGCAGTCGGTGCAAAATTGCCACCAGCTGGGTGGTTGATGAGAAGCTTTCTCTACTTTGCTTCTCACTTTGCCATTGACAGTTGAGGGGATCCGTGGCTGCTCCCTCCCTAGAGGTGTTCAGGGCCAGGTAGGATGAGGCCTTGAGCGACCTGTTCTAGTGGGAGGTGTCCCTGCCTATGGCAGGGGGTTGGAACTGGATGAGCTTTGAGGTCTCTTCCAACCTGGCTTATTCTATTCTATTCTATTCTATTCTATTCTATTCTATTCTATTCTATTCTATTCTATTCTATTCTATTCTATTCTATTCTATTCTATTCTATTCTACATGTTTGGCAGAACACCAACTACTGCAAGGCTTGCAATAAAAATTGCAGGACTTGGCAGAGGCAGAAAGGCTTCAAAAAGACTTGGAGGATGGACTTGCTTGAACTGGAATAGCAGAATCAGGCCCTTCAGTATCTCCTTAGCATGGCTGAGTACTAACTGGCTGTGTATTAGGTGATAGTAAATCAGGAGTAACCTCATTCCTCATCTCTTTCTATGGGTTTGATTGTGACAGCCCATCCAGGAAGCAGCCTCATGCACTGGGGAATGTTCCTGTACATTCTATACAAAACAGCCTTTTTTTTTTTTTTCTTCCCCCTCCCTTTTTATTTTTCATAAAAGGGTCCTGGCAGTCCTCTTTGTTCTCATCAGAGTGTGCCCTTATCAATAACACAGAGGCACTTAACCAGCAATTTCAATCCACTGTGAGATGATTGCATGTTTCCTAACAATAGGCACTGATTTTTTTGGTCAGGTGGAATTAGATTGACTTCATCTTAAACTGATGAGCTGAAATTTGGTCAGTGTACCACGAGTGAAGTATACATGTAGGGAAGCCCAGGGTTTAAAAGGTGCTCATTGTAGCAGGGACAATGAGGGGCATGGCTCAGCATCTTTGGCTGCCAAATGAAAGCAAGCATTTGGAAATGACAGGGGTGTTGTCTGTGGAAAGAGGTCTGCTGTGTGATGGTTTGGGAGTTACCTACCTGTTCCAGTGAGTTGTCTGGGGACCCATTCACACGTGGGTACCCCCTCTGGGTATGGTTTCAACACTTTATTATAGCTCAAATACTAGAATTGTAAAGAGAAAGATATATGGGAAACTATAGCTCAGATACTAACATCATAGAAAGAAAGGTGTATGACAAGGAATGCTGAGTAACTCTGTTGATCAAAGAGCAGGTTATACTCACCCTGTCTAACTGACCAGCAAAACACCTTAGCTACATAGATGGCAGGGCTGGCTGGCCCCCATCTTCTCAAGATAGGCATCCCCACTAAGAACTGCACCGTCATGGTGGTCTTGGCTGGTACCATTCCAACCCAGCCACCAAGGCTCTTGGCATATATGGGTTCAGAGTTCTGTGATGTATGGCCAGGATATCCCAGAAGGCTGAAGGCAGGAGAATGGAGCCTCTCCTTTATTCTGGAATCTGTTCCAGACCATCTTTCCCTACAGCTCATGCACATACCTGTGCCTCCAGGGAGGAGGCATCCACAACCTTCCTGAGTGACCTGTGCCAGTGTCAGATATTTGCTGTCTGACCACATTTGACTTCCTCCTTCTTATGCAAATTATTCACATAGTAGATGTTGGCTTTTCAGCTGGAGTACTGAAAGTGTATAAATAAAGAGAGTGGCTTTAAAAAGCACAAGTGCCTGCTGGGTGATCCACTGGTTCATTGATTTCAGGTATAACAAGCAGCACCAGAGAAGTGGTTCTCCCCCTGTACTCAGCACTGGCGAGGCCACAACTTGAGGACTTGATTCAGTTCTGTGGCCCTCACTACAAGAAAGGCATTGAGGTGATGGAGCATGTGTCCAGGGAAGAGCAATGAAGCTGGCAAAGGGTCTGGAGAACAGGGCTGGTGAGGAGCTGCTGAGGAACTGGAGGTGTTTAGTCTGGAGGAGACCGAGAGGAGACCTCATTGCTCTTTACAACTCCATGAAGTGAGGTTGGAGCCAGGTTGGCTTGATCTGTTATCCCTAGTAACGAGTCACAAGCAGGAGGAAATGGCCTCAGGTTGCACCAGGCAAGGTTTAAGATGGACATTAGAAGAAAATCCTGAACACTGGAAAAGGCTCCCCAAGAAGGTGGCTGAATCCCCATCCCTGGAGGCATTTCAAAGATAGAGAGGTGTGGTACTGAGGGGCATGGTTTAGCACCAGCCTTGGTAGAGATAAAGAATGGGTGGACTGGATGATCTTCAGGGTGATTGCATGGCTGTCTCTGCTTCTAAATACACAGTTGGAGCCCTTGGCCAGTTCAGTCAAATCTGAAAAAAAATATTTCAAGGCCATTAAGTTCCCTGACAAACCAAATTCCATTCTAGTCTTCTGTTGCCCGTTCCAGAGCCCTGTTTTGTGTTTAAGAAAGCAAGGATTAGATACAAACCCTGAGCGAATATGTGCTTAAGGAGAGGTTTTCCAAAGCTGCCTCAAACTCATTACTGGTGCTGTATTCCATCTCTGCTTTTGGAAATCTTCTCCTAAGGCAGTTGTTATTTGGAGCTGCTGCAACAATGTGTTCTTAATGTGTAAGATAGGTACTTAAAGAATACTTGTTTTTGTGCAGGTAGCCTTGCTATTGAACTCCTAAATAACAGCAGTTGTCATCAGCTTTGTGTTCTGCAGAGAACTTCACCTCTGAAATGAGAATGTTGCACCAGGCTCGAAGGATGAGACTTGCTCTTAGTTGTTGTTAGCACTGCTTGGGGAGGAAGGGTTCAGCCAGGGGGTTTGTGGCAGACAAAGGCAAATCCTAACCGGATGCTCAAGAAAAGAAACTACAGGCAGGAAAATGCCTATACCTGGTCAGCAATGATACTTCACAGATTGAATTGGAAGGGACCCTCAAAGGCATCTTGTCTAACCACCTTGCAGTCAACAGCAACACCAAAACTAGATCAGGCTTCCCAGGACCACACTGAAGCTGATTTTGAATCTCACCAGGGATGAGGCCTCAAACACATCCCTGGGCAACCTGTTCCAGTCTTTCACCACTCCCATTGTGCAGAACTTCCTCCTTTTGTCCTGAGTCCAGCACAGAGCCACCAAGATGCTGAAGGCAGTGGAACATCTCCCTGCTGAGGGAGCTGGAGCAGAGGAGCCTGAGGGGTGACCTCATTCATGTTGATAAAGGTGTACAGGGCAGTGTCAGAAAGACAGGGCCAAGCTCTGCTCAGTGATGTCCGATGATGGGACAAGGGCAGTGGGTGCAAGCTGAAGTAGAGGAGGTTCCACTTGAACAGAAGAAGAAACATTTTCCCTGTGAAGGTGCTGGAGCCCTGGCACAGGCTGCCCAAAGATGTGAAGTCTCTTTCTCTGGAGACTTTCAAAACCCACCCAGATGCATTCCTGTGTGACTTACCCTAAATGATCCTGCTCTGGTAGAGGGCTTGAATGATCCTTAGAGGTTGCTTCCAACCGCTGCTGTTGTGTGACTCTGTGTAACCGTCCTCTCATGTGAAGCAGTGCTTGCTTCTTTCTCATACTCTGTGCCTGCATTCCCCTGTCAGAGCCTCCCAGCACACAAAACAAGCATCACTGCAACAGGATTACACAGAAATGGGCTTGCTTCAGCCAGGTAGAACAAGACACTGCTGCAGAATTGGTGACCCTCAACCATAGAGTCATGCAGCTGTTACACACTCCTCTGCTTCTGGGATGGATGGAAAGGCTGGAGTGTTACAGTCACTGCTGATAGGATCAAATCTTTGCATTGTGTCTGAGACCTGCTGTTCTCCTGTAAAAAGAGGTAGTTGTTCAGTCCCCTTATCATTCACTGGAGCTGTGGGAAGCCTGAAGATCTCCTTCAGTGTTTCCTTTGGTGAATTTCTGTGCCTGAAGTACATACTTGGCTCCCACCATTTCCTTTCAGAAAGCACAAAGAAATGCCTTCTATTTTGTTATTTCTGTGTATGATTCCTTAAAGCTGAGGGAAAGAGATGGACTGAGATTGTGACACTCCTCTCTCAGCGGTGGGAACCCAAAGCCACACTGGCAGAACCTCCAGCAGACCATGGCTGCAATAGTTTCACAGACTCACAGGTTAGATTTGAGTTAGAAGGGGTCCTGAAAGGTCATCTTGTCCAACCCTCCTGCACTCAGCAGGGATACTTAAAACTAGAACAGGCTGACCAGGGCTGCATCAAGACTGATCTTGAATGTCTCCAGGTATGGGGCCTCAACCATATCCCTGGGCAACCTGTCCCAGTATTTCACCACTCTCATTGTGCAGAACTTCCTCCTGATGTCCAACCTAAATCTACCCTGCTCTGGTTTCAAACCACTGCCCCTCATCCTGTCACTCCAGGCCCTTCTAAACAGTCCCTCCCCAGCCTGCCTACTCTAAGGTCTCCTTGAAGCTTTCTCCTCTCCAGGCTGAACAGCCTCAACCTGCTCACCCTGTCTTCATAGCAGAGGTTCTCCAGCCCTCTGGTCATCTTTGTGGTCCTCCTCTGGACCTGCTCCAGCAGCTCCATGTTTCTCCCATGTCGGTGGCCCCACAGCTGGAGTACTCCAAGTAAGGTGTTTAGGAGAACATGTAGCAGAGCAATGAGTAGTAATTCTAGAAAGAGCAGAACTGAGATGGGAGGAAGCCCACGTGAAGAATCTGAATGGTGCTGACATACCCTCAGATCCAGCAAGAAACGAGGCTCGCATAAAGGGGAAGTAAAATGCACTCTATTATTTTGCTGCATCTTTTAATCTAGCCCTGTAGTAAATGTTTGGCATCTCGTGGGTGGATTCTGTGGGGAGAAGGAAGGACTGGAGAGGTTGGAAGTAACCATCAGCCCGCAGCATAACTCTGTAAATACACAAAACGGGGTTATTCTGACATTCCCCTGCTTTGAAAAGAGGATGAGGTCACAATAAATGGCCTTAGCCATTGCTTAAATGGCACTTTTGTGCTCTTTTCAGGGTTTTTTTTTAAAGCAGAGGATTATTAGTATACCTGTGCTGAGAACATGCTGCAATAACACTGGAAACAGCAAGAGTGGGATTCTGGTGTCCTTCCAGTGGCCTTCCAGTATCTGAAGGGGGCCTACAGAAAACCTGGGGAGGGACTTTTTAGGCTATGAGGGAGTGAGAGGACTAGGGGGAATGGAGCAAAGCTGGAGGTGGGGAGATTCAGACTGGACACGAGGAGGAAGTTGTTCAGCATGAGAGTGGTGAGAGCCTGGAATGGGTTGCCCAGGGGGGTGGTTGGGGCCACATCCCTGGAGGTGTTTGCAGCCAGGATGGCAGAGGCTGTCGGCAGCCTAATCCTAGGGTAGGGTGTTCCTGCCCATGGTAGGAAGGGTTGGAACTTGATGATCCTTGTGGTCCCTTCCAACCCTGACTGATTCTATGATTCTGTGTCTGCCGAGCCATAGGTGACTCCACTGACTAAGAGCTTCAAGAGCTGATCATTTGCTTTTCTCTTCCTATGCAGATTCTCTTCTGCCTTTCACAGACTTCAATAAGTAGAGAGCCCTAAGGGAATATTGTCCTTTCTCTCTGGTTCTGGTGGTATTTTTGGGAAAAAGGACTGTAGATCCAGCTTCCATGTTTCAAAAGGCCACGAATCCCCTCAAACAAAGCATCTGGGAGCTTCACCAAATGCTTTGGGGAGATCAATCTCGATTGGCTGCGTTCAGCAAAGCTGATAATTCCTTACATTAATTCTGAGACTTAGTTGTTTAATTCCAGGCTCCCAGAGGTATGAAATACGACAGTCTGAATACATTTGCTCTAGATGTGGTGGACTTGCTGATTAACTGATTTAATCCACGCTGAAGCATTATCAATACCTACCTATATCATGCCACAGAAGAGGATAGCAGTGACACCTCCCAAAAATCACAAGCATTTGCCTATGTGTTTCAGTGTATAAATCACAGAATCAACCAGGTTGGAAAAGACCTCTAGGATCATTGAGTCCAACCTATCACCTAACTCTTCTAATTAACTAACCCATGGCACTAAGTGCCTCATCCAGTCTCCCCTTAAACACCTCCAGGGATGGTGACTCCACCACCTTCCCAGGCAGCTCATTCCAACACCAACCACTCTTGCTGCGTAGAACTTTTTCCTAACATCCAGCCTAAACCTGCCCTGCTGCAGTTTGAGGCTGTATCCTCTTGTTCTGTCTCTGGGTGCCTGGATGAAGAGACCAATCCCTGCTTGGCTACAACCTCCTTTCAGGCAACTATTTTTGCAGCTACACCTTTTTGGTGGTGTCCAGTTGCAATCCGGTTACCATAAACACTGACTGTATTTCCCTGATAGTCATAGAAGAATCACAGAATGGTTTGGGTTGGAAGGGATCTCTAAAGTTCATCTAGTCCAACCCCAGTGCAGTCAGCAGGGACATCCTCTCATGGATCAGATTGCTCAGAGCCTTGTTGAGCCTGACCTTGAATATCTCCAAAGATGGGGTGTACTCAGATACTTCCCTGGGCAACCTCTTGCAGTGTTCCACTACCCTCATGGTGCAGAACTTGTTCCCAACATCCAATCTAAATCTTCTCTTCTTTCACTTCAAACCACTGTCCCTCATCCTATCTCTGCAGGATTTTGCAAACAGTCCCTCTGCAGCTTTCTTGTAGCCCCCCTCAGCTACTAGGAGGATGTTATCAGGTCTCCCCAGATGTCCCAGTTTGGGGCCACGAGCACACCCAGGACTGGAGGACAGAAATGACTCTGACCTAGGATCCCTCAAACTACCACACTCGAGCCTTCTTCCTCCAGGCTGAAGAGCCTCAGGTCCCTCATCCTGTCCTTATAGCAGAGGTGTTCCATGCTGACATCAGCATTTCCTCTCTCTGAGGTAGATACTGATAGCTTGAATCACCAGATGGAGGAAGGGTGTAAGTATTTTCTGGAGTACTGCAAACAGCCCTATTGGAATTAGATGAGAGCCAAAGGCAGTTGTAGCATTTTCTTCATGAAAGAGAATCATAGAATAGTCTCAGCTGGAAGGGACCTCCAAAGGTCATCCAGTCCAACCACCCCCTGCAGGTAGCAGGAACATCCTCAGCTAGGTCAGGTTGCCCAGAGCCTTGTTGAGCACTCATGGTTAAAAACACATGTCCAGGTGGTGGGAGAAGAAGGGTCAGAATGTGAGATTGGTGGAAAAATCACTTGCAGTCACCCAAAATATTTTTTTTCTCTTTTTTATCAGCAACATAAGAAAAAAAGATTGTTTTTCCCCAAAACCTATTTCTTTCTTTTTTCTTTGTTTTTTTTTTTGTGTCTTTTTTTTGTGTATGTGTGGGGGTTTTTTTTTAATTCTTTATTAAGTTCATAAAAATCTGGGGAGGGGAGGTGGGGAAGCGAAATCAAAGCATCAGCAGAGGGAGTTAACAGATGTCTGACATGACAATTTCACCATCTGACAATTCCACCATATGGCAATTCCACTTTCTTTCATTAAAAGGATGATGATGAACACTGAGTAACTTGTTAGGCTTAGTAGGTGGAAGTTTCACCAACATTTGAGAAGCAACAAGGGGTGACTTCAACTTGATATTTAACATCATAAGAGGTGCGTTGGGGGTTTGCCTCTTTAGTTCTGGGTAGATGGTGAAATTAATTCAATGGTCTAACAAGCATCACTGAATTACAGAATGGTTTGGCTTGGAAGGAACCTCCACAGGTCATCTGGTCCAAGCTCCTTTGCAGTCATCAGGGACCTCCTCAACTAGAGCAGGTTGCCCAGAGTCCTCTCGAGCTTCACCTTGAATATCTCCACAGATGGGGCCTCAACCACCTCCTTGGGCAACCTGTTCCAGTGTTCCACTACCCTTATGGTGCAGAACTTGTTCTTAACACCCTATCTAAATCTATTCTGCTCTAGTTTGAAGCCATTGCCCCTCATCCTGTCACTGCAGGCCTTTGTAAGCTGTCTCTCTCCATCCTTCTTGTAGGCCCCTTAGCTACTGGCAAGCTGCTCTTAGGTCTCCCCAGAGCCTGCTCTTCTCTAGACTTAACACCCCCAGCTCTCTCAGCCTGTCCTCATAGCAGAGGTGCTCCAACCTCCTGATCATTTTCACAGCCTTCCTCTGGACTCACTTTATCAAGTCCATGTCCTTCCTGTATTGATGGCTGAACACAGCATTCCAAGTGAGGTCTCACCAGAGCAAAGTGGCAGATTTCACCACTTAATTGCAGGATGCTGACAGTGGTGAGGAAAACAGCCCTGCTCAAGGGATACTAGTGAAGCTCATGGGGTATCCTAAAATCATAGATTCATAGAGTGAATTGAATTGGACCTTAAAGGTCATTCAGTTCCAACCTCTCTGCCAGGGAGAGGGGCACCTTCCACTAAACTACGTTCCTCAGAGCCCCCTCTCTTCCAGAGATGGGGTGCCCACATTTTCTCTGGGCAGCCCATTCCAGTGCCTCACCACCCTGATAGAAAAGACTTTCTTCTTAATACCTGATCCAAATCTACCCTCTTCCAGTTCCAAACTGTTACCCCTCATCCTGTCACTCCATTCCCTGATAATAAATCCCTCCTTATCTTTCCTGTAGCCCCCCTTTTAAACACTGGTCGCTACTTTTTAAGTACAGCTACTCCAAGCAGGGTAAACGCTCTGCTTTCTGATAGCATTGAGCAGCACAGCCTAATGCATTGCCTAATACGTTGCCTACACGTTTCTTTCACGCTGTTTCCATTCATCAGCAGTTACTCCAGGCCTCTCAACATCAAAGCACACAATGTGTCTGCTGCAAAGTTTATCCCTCTGTGTCAGGGATGTACGAAAAGTCTCGGATTCGTTGGATAAGAAGCCTGATCTGGGAATTGCTGAAGGCTGGGAGGGCATTCTAGGAAGGTATTAGCTTCTGCTTGTCATATTCCTATGCTCTTCTCATAGCATCCACTCTTAACCATTGTTAGGCTGAAAATTTAGGTGAAAATTTAAACTGTAAGGGAAATTTTAAACTGACCTGGTATGGCCATTTTTCGTAGCAGAGGCTGGCTGCTGCTTTTCATTTATGGTTTTGGTTGTGTTGGGTTTTATTTTTTTCTTCTTTGTTTCTGTTTTGTTGCAGTTATTTTTGGCTCTTGCTTGTTGGGTTGTGGGGTGGCTTTTGTGTTTGTTTCTTTTGTTTGCTTTCATTGTTTTGCTTTGGTTTATTTTGGGTTTGGGTTTCTGCTCCTATTTCAATCCCTGATTGAGTTTTGTGCACGCAGTTTCCTGAGAATTATTTGCAGCCTTCTGTAGTGTAAAAGCAAAATGTTACAAGGTTTTGGGTTTTTATTTTTTATTTTCTTTGTTTCTGGGTTGTTTGTTTGTGTTTTTTTTTCCCAGTTATTTTTTGCTCCTTTTTGGTTGTGGAGTTGGGTTTTTGGTTGTTTTTTTTGTTTCTTTCTTACTTTTGTTTGCTTTGGTTTACTTTGGGTTTGGTTTTCTGCTTGTATTTCAATCCCTGACTGATTTTTGTGCACGGAGTTTCCTGAGAATTATTTGCAAATGCTGTGTTTGCCTTCTGTAGTGTAAAAACAAAATGTTATAAAGTTTTGGGTTAGTTTTTCCTTCTTCTTTGTTTCTGTTTTGTTGCAGTTATTTTTGGCTCTTTCTGGATGGGTTGTAGTTTTTTTTCTTTCTTTCGTTCATTTGCTTTTGCTGTTTTGCCTTGGTTTATTTTGGGTTTGTTTTCTGCTTGTATTTCCATCTCTGCCTGAGCTTTGTGCACGCAGTTTCCTGAGAATTATTTGCAAATGCTGCCTCTGCCTTCTGTAGTGTGAAAGCAAAATGTTATAACGTCCACTGCTGGTGAATAAGAATTTGAGATTTTTCAGGTGAGGGCTTCAGCACCTGCCCTTAGGAGGACAAGCTGAGAGAGTTGGGGCTGTCCAGCCTAGAAAAGAGAAGGCTGCTAAGAGACCATAGAGTAGCCTTCTAGTACCTGAAGGGAGCCTACAAGAAAGCTGAGAAGGGACTTTTTCACAAGGGCTTTTAATGATAGAATGAAAGGGAATGGATTGAAGCTTGAGGAGGGCAGATTTAGACCAGATATTAGGAAGAAATTCTTTCCAGTGAGGGTGGTGAGACACTGGAACATGTTGCGCAGGGAAGTCATGGGTTCCCCCTCCTTGGAGACATTCAAGAGCAAACAGATTTAGTCTGGGCAGCCTGATCTAGGTGCTGCACCTGACTGCAGGGGAGTTCAACAAGATGATCTTTGAGGGTCCTTGCAGCCCAATGCAATCTGTGAACCTGTGAATTCACACTGGAGAACAGGCAGATATTGCACAGAATAACTTTCAAATTCTGTTGACCAGAAGGAAACTGTAACTCATGAGCTGGCCAGGATGAACTTCATTTGCAAATTCCCTGAGCTCTGCTGGCAATTTTCTTGGTATTTGTCAGTGATCCTGCATTTTGGGTTCTTTGAGAGGAAATGTTTCTCAAAGAAGGACATAAACCCATTAGCACAACTGAAAGCAGCCAAACAGCTAAGTCTTAAAATTTTATTGTAATTCCAAATTAATACACTCCAAGAGTTGGATCAGGAATGTGTATTATCCTGGCACCACAAACGGACAGAAATTAAAGGGTAACAGATCCTTGACTTTGGCTAAATAAACAAATCTGTTTAATGAATGCTTCACACATCAAGCCAAATGCTCAGGCACAGTGGGACAACTCTATTGACTTCAGCTAAGGGCATCAGTAGCCAAGTGGAGAATGTAAATCACAACATTTTGCTTCCACATGCTTTGAAAAGACATGCACCTCTCTGTTTCTTCAGGCAGAAATTTGCAGCAAGCCAAGTGATGAGTCTGAAGCATTAAAGAGGAGTTTAACGAAAAGTTAAGGGTGACAGCAGCAAAGAGCAGAGAGACAAAGCTTTGGCTGGAAGAGCAAGCAAAGCTTGCTGTGTGGATTTAACATACGTTGCCATCAAGATAGATAAGGCTGTGCAAGAGGTGCTGTTGAGGTGACAATTTCATATGAGCAATGGACAAAGAGGCAGCAAACCTCCTGGGTTTGCAGTCAGCCCCCAGAGGGCACTCAGGGAGGCACCAATATTGTATGCTGGGGCACACGCAGATGAGCAGAGGTTTACATTCCAAGTTAATGCTCATTTGAACCAGACAAATCAAGAGCAGTAGATATGGATTGGGATAAGACTCTCTTCTCTGAATATTATCCTGTCATTTCAGGCAGTGCATTTAATTTGCTGCCCAATTTTCTGATGCAGATAGTGTCAGTACTTGAACACTGCCTGAAGTCATGTGGGACTCAGGACAGTCGCCTACACTGTCTGGTGCCGTTATCAGATGGACTGGGTTATCTAAGACTTGCACAGGGGTTGCAGATGTGACACAGAGCTTGCAGGAGCTCTGTACCCTTCTGGAGTGGTGGGTGGAAGGCAGCTGGTAGACCCTGGGGCATCAAAGGTGGTCATGCCACTGTGAAGCTGTGCCCTAACCATTTAGGGAGCTTTTGTTGCAACAAGAGGAATCTCCCTCCAAATTGTCTAATGTTTCTTGCTTAAAGTAGGATGACACTCACAACAAAATGATGGCAAAAATACTAATATTTGACATGGAATGGATTGGAATGGATTGGATTGGAATGGATTGGAATGGAATGGAATGGAATGGAATGGAATAGAATAGAATAGAATAGAATAGAATAGAATAGAATAGAATAGAATAGAATAGAATAGAATAGACCAGCAAGATCATCCAGTCCAACTTATCACCCAGCCCTATCCAATCGCACTAAATGATCCATCCAGTCTTTTCCTGAACATCTCCAGGGATGGGGACTCCACCACCTCCCTGGGCAGCCCATTCCAATGCCAATCATTCTCTCTGTGAAGAACTCCCTCCTAATATCCAGCCTATACCTCCCCTGGTAAGTTAAGGCTGGAGGTATTCAAGCTGGACAAGGCTCTGAGCAACTTGATCCTAGTTGGAGGTGTCCCTGCTGACTGCAGGGGATTTGGACCAGATGACCTTTGGGGATTCTTTGCAACCCAATGCAGCCTGTGAGCCTGTGAGATTGAGTCATGCTGCTTACATTGGAGAGATGCAGAAGTTAAAGCAACTTGTTCAAAATCTGCCATCAGGAGAGGCAGAGCATGGAAGAGCTTTGTAGTTAAAAGTCTGTGTTTGACAGGGAGGAGCCAGAAAATGGTTACAGGTTTGCAACCCCAAGCTGTGGTAATCAAGTCTATCGTTTTTCTGGGATGGTCTGGAAAACAAATCTTATGAGGAGCAACTGAGGGAGCAGGGGATGGTTAGTTTGAAGAAGAGGAGGCTGAGGGGAGACCTCATTGCTGTCTACAGCCACCTCAAAGGACATTGTGGAGAGGCTGCTGCTGGTCTCTTCTTACTGGTAATTAGTGATAGAACAAGAGGGAATGGCCTCAAGCTGCAACAGCAGAGGTTTAGACTGGACATTAGGAAACGCTTTTTTATGGCAAGAGTGGTCAGGCATTGGAATGGGCTGCCCAAGGAGGTGGTTGAGTCAGCAGCCCTGGATGTGTTTAAAAGTCGTTTGGATGTGGTACTTGAGGATATGGTTTAAGGGTGAACTTTGTAGAGTAGGTATATTGGTTGGATGTGGTGATCCTGGGGGTCTTTCCCAACCAGAATGATTCTGTGATGCTGTCTTACAGCAAAGCATAAGAAACTTTTTGTCACCTTAAGCTGCAGTCCTAATTTTCAAGCAAAGAAGTTTACTTTTTTTTTTCCTTTTGTCTTCTCTCCTGTGATGGGGGGAACACAAGTAATTGTATTTCGTATGGTGATAGGAGATTTGTGCTGGCTTCCATCAGGGGCTGAAATCAGTGATAACAGCCACTGCCCTCCCCCACTACCCCGGGATAAAGAGCTGCTGTTGAGTCTGTTTCTGAAGCTTAAGCCGAATTGCTTTGAAGGCTTGTGAAATTCAATTTGCAAGAGAATGGAGGAAGCTCTCCATGCAATTTCGAAATGTGGAAAAGAGTAATTGCTTTGACTTCGTTCAGTGCATCCCTGCAGGTGAGCAGCGGCAGCATCCGTTGGGCCTCAGCCTCCTCTGCTGCTGGTGTCAGCAAGAGGTAGGAGCTGCCCAGGATGCTGCAGCTGACATCTGTTTGCCACAGCTGCGGGTCTGGGTGGCAAGGCAGAGCAGCTGGACGGCCGGCACCCGTCTTCATCTCTTCTCAAGGCACTGCTTTGTGTCTTGCCAAATTACAGGAGAAAGGGTTTGGCTGTGATCGCTCTCTCTTTAATTGCCTGCATTTGTATTTGTCTCTTCGGCGTGGAAGATAATCCTGCATATGAATAATCAGGCTTGATCTCAGATTTATAAGGTTTAGATTTGTTCTGTTCAGCAGAGAACATAAGTATGAGCGGATTTTTTTTACAAGTCTCCTGTTAGGAGCCATCCTTGATCCTAGGGCTGGCTTGTCTGCTGGTAATCTTTTTCTGTGCTTGAAGAGCTGACAAAAGCATCTGGGCCTCCCTGGCAATAATTAGGGCAAGCTAACTGCCTGCTGTGCTGAAAAGTAGCTCTGAGATTTGAGGAAATGCAAACTGTCCAGCATGCCAATACTTTGTTTCCTTTAGCCAAAGCAACCACTGCATTCATGGAGGAGAGGCTGAGGGAGCTGGGTTTGTTCAGCCTTCAGAAGGCAAGGCTTAAGGGAGACCTTATGATCGTGGACCAGTACAGAAAGGGTGACTGCCAGGACAGTGGAGACGTTCCAGTTGGAAAAGACCCCCAGGATCATCAAGTCCAACCATTATCCTTGCTCTGCAAAGTTCACATTTAAACCTCAACCATCCACATCCAAAAGACTTCTAAACACATCCAGGGTTGGTGACTCAACCACCTCCCTGGACAGCGCATTCCAATGCCTGACCACTCTTGCTGGGAATATTTTTTTCCTGATATTCAGTCTAAACCTCCCCTGTTGCAGCTTGAGGCTGTTTCCTTTTGTCCTATCACTAATTTCCTGTGAGACGAGACCAGCAGCAGCCTCTCCACAATGCCCTTTCAGGTAGCTGTAGAGCAAAATGATTCTATGATACTGTAAGAAAAAGTCCTCTCCACAATGTCCTTTCAGGTAGTTGCAGACCAAAATGATTCTATGATACTGTAAGAAAAGTCCTTTCCACATCATCCTTTCAGGTAGCTGTAGATCAAAATGATTCTATGAACTGTAAGAAAAGTTCTTTCCACAACATCCTTTCAGGTAGCCAAAGACCAAAATGATTCTATGATATTGTAAGAAAAGTCCTCTCCACAACATCCTTTCAGGTAGCTGTAGACCAAAATGATTCTATGGTACTGTAAGAAAAGTAGCATCCCCTCCAGCATCATGAAGGGGATAAAGCTCCACCACAATCTGGCTGACAGCAGGTTCTGTTAAGTCCTGCAGTTGTTCTGTCTCTCTTTGGAGCTAATTACTGAATTCTGACTTTTTTTTGGTGTGTATATATATATATACACACACATATATATAGAGATGATAAATGCACTTGCCACAGCACTGCATCTTTGCTGTCACTTGTACTTCAGAATGCCCTGAATCTGTTTCTGCTACCTGACACAGCCACATCTCAGGGAGATTTGCTCTTCCCTTCCCTGTGTCGTATGATTAATTTATATCGAGTCAGGCCATGCTTGGAATGAAAGAAGTTTTTCATCTCTCTGCTTTTCTTCTTCTTCTTTTTTT
>VWZI01022768.1:193707-214796 GCA_013396835.1 Psilopogon haemacephalus
TTTTTTTTTTTTCCCCAGTGTTTTTCTAAGAGGGAGGTTTCCACAAAGCAGCTCTTCTAGCATTTATTTTTCCTAAGAAGCTTACTTAAATAATTGAAACAGCCAAAAAAAAAAAAAAAAGTCTTTAAAAATAAAAAATAAAAGGAGCAAAATGTGTTTTCTGGTCTTGCTTCATAAACAGCTGAGTTTGAATACAGATGCAGACACTAAAGTCAGTTTGATTACCTCAGTGCAGTATTCTGCAGCACAGTTCCCATCCCCATCTTTGTCCCAGTCCCCATATTTGTGAGATGAGAGATTAACTAATAATGAAGACATGTCACTGCACCTGCCTTCACCGTACCAAGCTACACAGAGTAAAATCCACTCAGAGTTTTGTTTTTCTTCCTCTGGCATTATCTGTGGTTCACAGCTCCCAGCTGAGGGCCTGATCTAGATCTCCCCGGACTCTACAAACATGTTTCCAATCGTTTCTTGTTCAGATTTGCCTACAGATCATGGAAACAAGCAGCTTTTTAAAGCCCCTCTCCACAAAAGAAAGCTGTAAGCAGTTGAGTTATATGTAGCTCCACTTGCTAGCACACCAGTTAAGCAGGACACTGTGTAAGTGGTGAACAGCTGGCAAATAAGGTGGTTTCATGGCTATACCAGAGGGACTGGCAGAGCCACATTTGCAAAGGCTCTTAGGGAAAAAGAAGGGTTTTATGCATGTGTCCTCCAAGAGTCACACCAGAAAGCATAGAAAGTGTCTTTCCTACCGTGTGCAGGGGTAGGGGGCCCCTTTGCTCAGCAGTCATCCTAAACCCAGTTGTGCCACAAGAATGATGCGAGGGCTGGAGCACCTCTGCTGTGAGGATAGGCAGAGGGAGCTGCAGGTGTTCAGCTTGGAGAAGAAAAGGCTCCGGGAGGACCTTACTTAAAGCTGCCTTCCAATACCTGAAGGAACACTACAGGAAGGGACTTTGCATAAGGGTGTCTAGAGAGAAGACAAGGGGGAATGGTTTGAAGCTGAAGGAGAGCAGGGTTAAACTGGATCTTAGGAAGAAGTTCTTCAGTACTAGTGTGGTGAGATTCTGGAATAAGCTGCCCAGGGAGGTCGTGGATGCCTCCTGCCTGGAGGTGTTTAAGGGCAGGTTGGATGAAGCCTTGAGCAACTTGATCTAGTTGAAAGGCATCCCTGCCCATGGTAGGGGCATTGGAGCAGATGATCTCTGAGGTCCCTTCCAACCTAAGCCATTTGATGATTCTGGACTTGCTCGTTACCTCCTTTGCACCTCCAGCTCAGCATGGCAGTTAGATCCTGCAGGCAAAGCTTGGGATTTCCTGAGTGACAGCTGCAGGATAGTACAGGTGAGATGAACATATGATGGATGATGTGATAACAGAGGACATAAACCCATGAAAGGGCTGTGAGTCCAGAAATAGTGATCAAAACCTGATCTGTTTCCTTGCTATGCTCCTTGAATCAATTACAGCCACGTCAAAGCTGTGCTTTGTTTTGGCACTGGCATGGTCTTTGACTTTCAGTCTCTTTCTCCATTCCAACTCATTGCTTTTTCCTTCTCTCAGTTGTTCCTCATCCTCTTCCAGCAGTTTTATACAAGAATCACACACTGTTTTATTTTTTCCTGCTCCACTGTATGCACAGTGGTGATGTTCCCCTTGACTATCCTCCAGCTCTTTGAGTTGTTGGGGTTTTTTTTTGTTAATGTGAGATGGCCTCTTCCTGTTAAGGTCAGGTGCCATCAAGCCTCACTGGAGAGTCTGAGCTTCATGGCAGCCAAGTAATTGACTTGATATCATCTCAGTGAAAGGTCACAGTGTGCTTTGGAGAGTGCTTTTCCCTTGTCTTAGTATGGTTTTGGACAGGTCATTATTGTTTCATGCAATTCCAGGCTCTTGGTTCAAATGTGCAGCCTTTCTTACTCTGTAAGTGGAAAGCAGATCTCCTAGGTATTGCACTCAGCAGCTGCTCTCATGGGGTATCCAAATTGGCCTGTCAGGATTGGGATGTTCACATTGACCCACAGCATCTGGAATTTCTCCATGTATTCCTGTCCTCATCTGCCCAGGTAAAGGCCCTTGGCTTTGGAAACAAAGCCACTTGAGGGGAGGAGGTAGGGAGTGGGAGGGAAGAGATGTGCAGACCCTGTAGCTTGTGCTGGCTTCTGCTGATGCTTTTACTAATCTCAGAAGAGTTCTGCAGATGAAAAGGATATCAGGATGTGTCTGGAAGCTGCAGTCCTATCTGAGTACTGAAAACAACTCTTGCTTCCCATTGTCCTCCAGTCGCCTAGACTCAAAGTTATGCTTCAGCTTGGTGCTGACTCTTTCAGTTGCAGCAGTGAGGATGTCTTCTGTTGTTTCCAGAAAAGGACTCCATGTCACTCTCTCTCCAGCTAACAGTAGTCCAGGCATTGATTTGTTCCTGGTTCTTCTCCTGCAGCAAGTGATGCAACCAAACCATGAATAAGAGGAGAACTACTTCAAGATAAA
Source organism: Psilopogon haemacephalus (assembly GCA_013396835.1). Classification (NCBI taxonomy): domain Eukaryota; kingdom Metazoa; phylum Chordata; class Aves; order Piciformes; family Megalaimidae; genus Psilopogon; species Psilopogon haemacephalus. The sequence goes on from VWZI01022768.1 coordinate 196,204, forward strand.
TACTATTAAAAACCAGAGGAACCTTTGTAGTGTTGTCATAACCATATCTTCTTTATTTAAAAAAAAAATTATTTAATTACCTTTTTAATGTGTCTTTTGGTACCTGCAACTTAAAGTTCAGGTTGTCTGGTATAGCTTTGCAGATCAGAGAGAGGTAGAAATCCAAAGCTGCATCAAAAGATGCATGGCCAGCAGGTGCAGGGAGGTAATTCTGCCACTCTGCTCTGCTGAGACCCCACCTGGAGCACTGCATCCAGTTCTTGTACCCCCAACACAAGGCAGGCATGGACGTGCTGGAGTGGGTCCAGAGGAGGGATAATAAGATGATCAGAGACCTGGGCACCTCTCCTACAAAGACAGGCTGGGAATTGAGATAATGCTGCCTGGAGAAGAGAAGGTTCTTGGGAAGGCTTTATAGCAGCTTTCCAGTACCTGAAGGAGACTATAATAAAGCTGAGGAGTGACTTCTTATAAGGGCCTATGGTGAGAACACAAGGGAGAATGATTTGAAACTGAAGAGGGGAGATTTAGATTGGAAGAGGTTCTTTACTATGAAGATTGGAAGAGGTTCTTTACTATGAAGGTGGTGAGATACTGAAACAAGTTGCCCAGAGAAGCCGTGGACATCTCATCCCTCCAAATGTTTAAGGCCAGGCCTTGAGCAACCTGGTCTAGTGGAAAATGTCCCTGCTCATGGCAGGGAGGTTGGAACTGGGTGATCTTTGAAGGTGATCTTTAAAGTCCCTTCCAAGTTAAGGTGCTCTATGAAACTATGAAATTCAGCTGCCTGGAAGTTGCAGTGAGATTATGATAGGTGCGTTGCAAAGGCAGGAGCTTAGAGAACAGTGCCAGATCCCAGAAGAGCTGAAGATCTTACAGGGCAAACTGGCCACATGTGTGTGTGCTAGGGAAGACTTGAGCCCTGGTTCCATGGAGTGTCCCTACAGATTTTATTAATCAGCTGATAAACCTCAACTTTGGAAATGACTGCTGCTTTCATCTGGAATAATTATTGTAAGAGGAGACTTCCCAGGTCATTTTTTTCTTGCTCTCCTGTGGGGCTGAAGCTGTTCTGGTATAATGGAGTTTGCATATTCAAGGTATTTTAAAGACCTAGGAGAAGGTCATCTGTTAATAACAAAGAGCTAAAGTCTGAGCAGCTCTGCCAGGCTCTGGTTTATGGCTTGTCTTTGGACATAAAAGGGAACTTCAAAAGAATAATAATGGCCAAGGCAGTAAATAATAGATGTCATCCTTACCAACCTAGGGAAGCTCTGCACGCTGGTCAGCCTGCAGGCATTAACTCCATTGTCTGAGCACAGACCTTGCTAAATCATTTGCCTCCTATAATAGATTATGAATCAATTGCAGTGAACTGGGGACTTCTGGTGACTTCTATTTTATTGGATTTAATCTTTCTCCTGTCAGGGGTGTACCAGGGAACCATTCATTCCAGGAAATATTTGTTATGGCCCACTCTTGATGGCAGAGATCTATTCCCTTGCAGGAAAGCTTCTCCTGCAAACTGTAAATCGAGGCTGAGGACTAAATTTACAGATTCACAGACTGCACTGGGTTGGAAGGGACCCCCAAAGGTCATCTTGACCAACTCCCCTGCACTCAGCGGGGTCACCTCCAACCCTAATGACTGCCATGGAACACATCAGATCTGACCTTGAGTGCCTCCAGGGCCAGGGCCTCAATCACATCACTGGGCAGCCTGTTCCAGTAATTCACCACTCTCACTGTGCAGAACTTCCTCCTAATATTCAATCTAAATCTCCCCTGCTCTAGTTTCAAACCATTGCCCCTCATCCTGTCACCACAGGCCCTTCTAAACAGTCCCTCCCCAACCTTCCTGTAGGTCATATAATCAGTCAAGGTTGGAAGGGACCACAAGGATCATCCAACTCCCCTGCCATGGGCAGGGGCACCCTACCCTAGATCAGGCTGCCCACAGCCTCTGCCAGCCTGGCTGCAAACACCTCCAGGGAAGTGGCCCCAAACACCCCCCTGGACAACCTGTTCCAGGGCCTCACCACTCTCATGCTGAACAACTTCCTCCTCACATCCATTCTGAATCTTCCCACCTCCAGCTTTGCCCCATTCCCCCTAGTCCTGTCAGTCCCTGATAGCCTAAAAAGTCCCATACCTTAGCCTTGCATCAAGATATTGAAATGCAGCTCTAAGGTCTTCCCAGAGCCTTCTCTTCTGCAGGCTGAACAACCCAGTTCTTTCAGCCTGTCCCCACAGCAGAGGTTCTTCAGCCCTCTGATCATTTTGGTGGCCTCCTCTGGACCCTGTCTCTCTTGTGTACCTCACAGTGAACAACTGAAGGTCAGAGTAGTTCCATAGTGTCAACTTTGATGTTAGCTCCACAGCATTGCACTGCCAGTGTCAATCTGAATTGCATCATTTAGTGCAAAACCTTACAAAGGTTTGGGGTTATTTTGTATCTGTTGTGCTTTAACTAATACTCTTCCTTTTTTTTCCCCCACATATTTTGTTAGCTCTCAAGTGATTTGCATGACAATTGGTGATTTGAGTTTTGCACCATGTATTTTGTGGTTGTATTGTGCTGTGAGTGTTTGTACCTTGCTGATTCTCCATCTTTCACACGAGCCTGCCCATGTAGTGTCTATAGATCCTTCAAGATGGGATAAATGATACAGCCCGGAAGCCAAATTTTATCCTAGCCTATGCCAAGATGAGTGTGGGCAGCAGGGCAAGAGAGGGGATTCTGGCCCTTCACTCTGCTCTGCTGAGACCCCAACTCCAATTCCACATCCAGTTCTGGTGTCTCCAGCATAAGAAGGACACAGAGCTGCTGGAGTGAGTCCAGAGGAGGTCACAAAGACAATCCAAGGGCTGAAGCATCTCTGCTATGAGGATAGAATGAGGAGCTGGGGTTGTTCAGCCTAGAGAAGGGAAGATTTGGGAAGCAGACCTTCCAATACCTCCCAATGCCATATGCTCCAGGCCCTCCAACCCTTCATTGTCCTTCTCTAGACATAATCCAGCACCTCAGTGTCCTTCCTGTTGTGCGTAGCCCAGAACCGAACACAGTACTTGAGGTGTGGGCTCAGCCATGCTGAGTACAGGGGAGTGATATCCTCCCTGTCCCTGCTGGGGAAACGCAGTGCTGTGAGTGAGCAGCTGTGTGTTCAGGCACCTGGGATGAAATCATACAGCTCAAATTGCAGGCAGAAATTCTGGTCCATCTCCTTAGTTATGTGGGGAGGAAAAACTTGGCATTGGAAGTCTTTTTAATGTGTTTTAGCCGTTTCACAAGAGAAGGCTTTTATTTTATTTCATTCTTTTTTAATTTCCCCCCTTGGACTTTTACTAGAGATTTCTGCTGTCAGGGTCTAGCATTTCTCCTGCCTCTTTTGCCTCTCTTGACAAATCTGTTCTAACCAGCTGTGTCAGGCTTCAGAGATGCTTTCAGAAACCCCTGTCCTGTGATACAGAGGCTTGACAATCATTCCATTTCCTCATTAAACTCATGAGATTCAGGCACAGAGACACAGACAAAGTGTTCCCCAGTTCCTTGTCCAGCATTGCTGCCAACCGATGTTCAAAGAGAAACATTCCCCCCACGAGGATTAATATTAGTGCACAGAGAGCTGTGCTAATTGTACAGGGGGCTAAAGCATGAACTTTTCAGCTTCCCTCACCCTCTTTCTCCTGTCCCCAGCTGTTAAACCTTTCCACTTCAATTGTGTCTTTAGCTCTTTGTGGTTACTCTTCACTGGACACATAACAGTGTGCTGCACTTCTTCTAGGTGCTAGCTTCTACTCCTGTGCACAGGATCTGCCTCTTTAGTTTCTTTTTGTCCCATGGGTATGGGAAGAGAGAGAGACCAGGATTTAGCAATTTTTCCCCCCCCATTCATATGTAGCAAATATCCCCCTTAAAGGAAAGGATCCTTGTGCCCAAGCTGTGCTGAGACTTGGAGTCTGGGAGATACCAAAGTGTGTCCAGATCTGGACTCCCCAGTTCAAGAGAGGCAGAATCCAACACAGGGCTACAAGGATGATTGTGGGACTTGAACATCTCTGCTATGAAGAAAGACTGAGAGACCTGGGGCTGTTTAGTCTGGAGAAGGGAAGGCTGTGAAGGGTCTTATTACTGTCTGTAAATATCTGAGGGGTGGGTGTCAAGATGAAGGTGCCAGGCTCCTTTTGGTGGTGCCCAGTGATAGGCAAAGGTACAAGCTGGAACCCAGGAAGTTCCACCTAAACATGAGGAGATAATTCTTAACTGTGAGAGATCTGGACCCCTGAAGCAGGTTGCCTAGAGGGGTTGTGGAGAGGTATCTGGAGAGATTCAAACCCCACCTGAATGCATTCCTGTGCAACCTGCCCCAAGTGATCCTGCTTTGGCAGGGGAGTTGGACTGGATGATCTCTGGAGGCTCCTAACGTTCTGTGATTGTGTGATTCGAGCAGGCAGTTATTTCAGGGAAACTTGAGAGAAAATTCTGCTTCCCACTTTTTTAACCAAGAGTTAAAAAACAGTGGTGGAAGTTTGGGTAAATTGTTACTGGCCTGAACTGCTTCGCTCGAGCTCCGTATCGCAGACAGATTTCTTGCTATTGTCTTCCCATTATAAAATAATGCAATAAAATAACACTGAAAATGAAAGAGAAAATGAAAAAGCTGGGAAATGTATAGGGAAAAGGGCTCTTAATGTTTAATGGCTCCCACTGAAGTCTGTAATTCAGGCTCAGCTCTTACACTTCTGCAGGTAGGATGAGGTGTCAAACATTATTTACAGCCCGTCTGGCTGCGAGATTGGGCTCTGCTTTCTGTTTCAAGATGGATAAAGTATTGTTCCTAAATAAATCTTCCAATTCTGGCTGCAGTGACACAAATAATAGAACATGAAGGTGGGAAAGAAAATGGCCAATTTGAGTGATATGAAAAGAAGCTGTGCTTCATTTGGTCTTGGAAAACAAGGCGCAGTGCGGAGATGATTGCCTGCCTTTGCCACTTGGATGGGATTACAGCTATAGGAAGCTCTCCCTGCTTACCTTTTTGGAGTGACTCAGGCATCTGTGTGTGCTGGGCAGGGCATTTTTCAGGTTTGAGAGCCACGTCGAGGTGATGGCTCTGTGATATTTAATGTGTAGGAACTGCATAGCTCATTTGGTCCTCGGATCCTGATTTGTTTGCAGATTCCGTATTCGTGTGTGAGGGTGACAGAACATTAAGAAAGGCTCCAAGTCACAGCAGAAGCTTTCATTTTATTTTTTGTGTCTAATGGTCCATTTTTAAAAGCTGAGCTTTCCATAGCAGGCACTTAGAGGAAATTAATCTTTCTGTCATTAAAAAATAGTATCAGCCTAACTCTATGGACAAATATAGGCTGGAGTCTGACCTTGTGGAGAGCAGCACAGGAGAAAGGGACTTGGAGATCCTGGTGGACAGAAGGATGCCCATGAGCCAGCAATGTGCCCCTGTGGCCAAGAAGGCCAAGGGCATCCTGGAGTGGGTTGGAAGGACTGTGGTTGGTAGGTCAAGAGAGGTCTTCCTCCTTCTCTGCCTTGCCCTGTCAAGGCCACATCTGGAATGCTGTGTCCAGTTCTGAGGGACTCAGTTCAAGAAGGACCTCAGGGAACTGCTTGTGAGAGTCCAGCACAGAACCTCAAAAATGCTGAAGGGAGTGGAGCATCTTCCTGCTAAGGAAAGGCTGAGGGAGCTGCAACTCCTATAGCTTGGACCAGAGGAGCCTGCTCAGTCATTCATGTTGATAAAGATGTGCAGGGCAGTGTCAGGAGGACAGAGCCAGGCTCTGCTCAGGGATGTCCAGTGAAGTACAGGGGGCAATGGGTGCAAGCTGGTGCAGAGGAGATGCCATGGGAACAGAAGGGAAAACATTTTCCCTGTGAGGGTGCTAGGTAGGCTGCCCAGAGAGGTTATGGAGTCTCCTTCTCTGGAGACTTTCAAAACCCACCTGGATATGTTCCTGTGTGACCTGCCCTGGGTGATCCTGCTCTGGCAGAGGGGTTGGACTGGATAATCTCAACATGAGTCGACAGTGCACACACACAGCTCAGACAGCAACTGTGTCCTGGGCTGCATTAAGAGCAGCTGTGGGCAGCAGGGCAAGGGAGGGGATTGTGCCCCTTTACTCTGCTCTCCTCACACCCCACCTGTGTGCAGTTCTGGAGCCTCCAGCACAAGAAGGACATGGAACTGCTGGAGAGAGTCCAGAGGAGTGCCACGAAGATGCTCAGAGGGCTGCAGCAGCTCTGCTATGAGGACAGGCTGAGAGAGTTGGGGCTGTTCAGTCTGGAGAAGAGAAGGCTTCAAGGAGGCCTTCCAATATCTGAAGGGGCCTAGAGGAGGGATGGGGAGGGACTGTTCACAAGGTCTTGTAATGACAGGACAAGGGGGAATGGGTTTAAACTGGCAGAGGGAGATTGAAACTGGATATTAGGAGGAAGTTCTTCACCATGAGGGTGGCAAGACACTGGAATGGGTTGCCCAGGGAGGTTGTGGCTGCTCCCTCCCTGGAGGGGTTCAAGGCCAGGTTGGATGAAGTCTTGAGCATCCTGATCTAGCAGGAGGTGTCCCTGCCTATGGCACAGGGGGATTGGAACTGGATGATCTTTGAGGTCTCTTCCAACCTAAACCATTCTATGATTCTGTGATCTTTTGAGCTTGTTTCCAATCCCTAACATTCTATGTGTGTGTCTGCATCTAAGCTACACCTTCTGGCCTTCTCATGCCCTTCAGCAATGGTACTGTCTGATGCCGTTTATGCTTGAGGATGATCTTCAACCTTTAGCCTAGTGAAAGGAAAATTATGCTTGTTTCTTTACAGCAAGTCTGTACGCAGCCAGCAGCTTAAAAATTACACTGACAAGAGAAAATGTAGCCTGACTGCATCAAGAGAGCCAGCCTGACACATCCCATTGGCTTCTTGTATTCATTTCAAGTTGGATTTAGTTAATGCCTGCGTGGTCGTAATCTCTGCGAGGTTACTTTATTGCTTCGAACACATGTTTTGAAGTGGCAGTCAAAAGGATGAGGGCTGGGGGGGTTAAAAGACTTTGAGACATAATAATTCTTAATCAAAATCTCATTTGGAAAAAAATGGCACCTGGGCTTAGTGAAGCAGTGAAGCACCGTGACTCTTCCAGGGAGCACAGCAGCTTGTCTTGACAGTGATTTATGTTCTCTTTTGCCTCTCATACCCAAGTATATTATCTAGGTTGACATGCATAGGTACATATATCAAGTGAGGTCTTGGCACCTGCTGCAATCCCCAGACTGAATTCCACCTTGTTGATACCTCTGCATATTAGTAGAGAAGGCAGGATGTGTCCCTCTGACACTAGGTGGAACATAGCACAATCCCAGCAGAAGCTGGGAAGATATTTCCAGTCCACAGCAGAAGGAATTAAGAGTGGAATTCCATTCTCATCTTGCCACGAGATCCTCATAACCCACACGCCAGCATGAGTGGAATTCCATTCTCATCTTGCCACAAGAGCCTTGTAATCCACAGGTCAGCAATAGTGGAATTCCATTCTCATCTTGCCACAAGAGCCTTGTAACCCACAGGTCAGCAATAAGTGGAATTCCATTCTCATCTTGCCACAAGAGCCTTGTAACCCACAGGTCAGCAATAGTGGAATTCCATTCTCATCTTGCCACAAGAGCCTTGTAACCCACAGGTCAGCAATAGTGGAATTCCATTCTCATCTTGCCACAAGAGCTTTGTAACCCCACAGGTCAGCAATAGTGGAATTCCATTCTTACCTTGCCACAAGAGCCTTGTAACCCACAGGCCAGCAAGAGTGGAATTTCATTCTCATCTTGCCACAAGAGCCTTATAACCCACACACCAGCATGAGTGGAATTCCATTCTCATCTTGCCATGTAACCCACATGTCTGCAAGCAACCACCCACCTTCTGTATTTGGTCACAGGATCACAGGATGTTAGGGGTTGGAAGGGACCCAAGGAGATCATCGAGTCTAACCCCCCCTGCTCCCCTATGAAGAGATATTAAGAGCCCTGGGGCTGCTTAGTCTGGCAAAGAGAAGACTGAGAGGAGATCTGATCAATGTGTAAAAAATACCTGAGGGGTGGGTGTCCAGTGTCTGGGGCCAATCTCTTTTTGGTGCTCATCAGCAATAAAGACAAGGAGCAGTGGCTACAAATTGGAACATAGAAGGTTTCACCTCAACATGAGGAGAAACTTCTTTACAGTGAGGGTGACAGAGCACTGGAGTAGGCTGCCCAGAGAGGTTGTGGAGTCTCCTTCTCTGGAGGCTTTCAAAACCTGCCTGGCTGAATTTCTGAGCAAACTACCCTTGGGTGATCCTGCCTTGGCAGGAAGGTTGGACCTGGTGATCTCTGGAGGTCCCTTCCAAACTCTAAGGTTCTGAGATTCCAGACTATTTCTTCATAGAGGTGAAGCAAGAGCACTGTGGGGAAAACATCTCAGGAAAAGAGGTGCCTCCTGAAATCTTGTCAAGTGCAGAACAATTCAGCTCGTTTTGCAAGTCCTGTGCATGCATTTTTTCCTAAATTAAAAACCTGCTGCACACGCTGAAGAACACATAGCCTAAGTATTATGGCCTTAAGCCTTCTGTAAAGGTCACAATATAATTTAGGAGGAAATTATAACCTTCCAAAAGGTTTGGACCCAACCAGTAAAACTTAATACAAAGACAGCATTCCAGCTCGGAGTTTGTTAGGGCATCAGTGAAACAAAAAAGATTTGCATATTGAAGTTGGTGGAATAATGGTTAGATAATCATGGGCTATTAAAAATACTACTTTAGATGGGGTTTGTTAATAGATTCATAGAATGGTTTGGGCTGGAAAGGACCTTGAAGATGATCTAGTTCCACCCCACCTGCTATGGGCAGGGACACCTCCCACTAGGTCAGGTTGCTCAAGGTCTCATCCAACTTAGTCTTGAACACCTCCAGGGAAGAGGCATCCACAACCTCCCTGGGCAACCTTTGCCAGTGTCTCACCACTCTCACTGCAAAGAATTTCTTCCTAATCTCCAGTCTAAATCTGCCCTCCTCAAGCTTCAATCCATTCCTTCTCATTGTATCCCTACAAGCCCTTGTCAAAAGTCACTCCACAGGTTTCTTGCAGGCCCCTTCAGGTACCAGAAGGCTGCTCTAAGGTCTCCCCAGAGCCTTCTCTTCTCCAGGCTGAACGGTTCCAAGTCTTGCAGCCTGTGCCCATCCCTCTGATCATCTCTGTGACCTTGCTCTGGACCCACACCTGCAGCTCCACATCACTCTTAGGTTGAGGGCACCAGAACTGGAGGCAGTGCTGCAGGTGAGGTCTCAGCAGAGCAGAGGGGCAGAATCCCCTCCCTGTGCTGCTGCTCCCCCTGCTTTGAATACGACCAGTGCTGCCTTATGGGGAGTTTGTCACTAGCTGACACCCCCAAGTCCTTCTCCTCCAGACTGCTCTCAAGGCACTGCTCACCCAGCTTGGATTTGTGCTTGGGATTGCCCTGATTCAAGTATAGGAGTTTGCACTTAGCCTTACTGAACTTCCTGAGGCTGGATTGGGCCCAGCTCTTAAGGCTGTCCAGGTTTCTCTGGATGTCTTGATAGAAGATGTTTGCATGCTACTTTGTCTTTTCTTTCTCCTCTCCCCTGAATGCTTAGGCTACTTTTTTTTTTTTTTTTCTATAGGCTACTTATTTTTTTCTCCATAGTGATTTTTTTTTTTTCTTTCTTATTCCCGTTGAAGTGAGTCTTGCTTAAACTTCTAAGTGGACTATGCAAATCCTCTTAAACCTTGCTGAAAGCTGTGCATGCTCACAGCATGTATTAAGGGATGTAGGGCAAGAGCCATCGAGCATTCTAATGTTTGAAAATGGGGTTTAGCTAGAATGTGAGCAATGAAAAGAAAGATTTTAAAAAGTAATCTGGAGCTCCTTCTACATAGCAAAAGCTTCTGGGCATCTGAATCTGCTCTGAAATTTGTATCAGAGTTGTCCAGGTGTCATAGTTGTTAGGAAGAAATTCCTCAGAGTGAGGGTGAGACACTGGCACAGGTTGCCCAAGGGGGTTGCAGATGCCTCCTCCCTAGAGGTGGTCAGATCCAGGTTGGATGAGGCCTGGAGCAACCTGGTTTAGAGAAAGGTGTCCATGCTCATGGCAGGAGGGGTGGAACTAAATGGTCTTTAAGGTCCCTTCCAATCTAAACCATACTGTGGATCTATGAACAGTTTGGCATTCTCCCTGCTGAACCAGACGTGAATTTAGGCTGCATGTGAGTCATGTCAAGTACTATCTGCAGTAGAGGCTCTTTTTTTTTCACCCTGGGTTATGCCTGAACCTCCCATCACTGAAGAGTTCCTCTGAATTTCCTCCTGATGGTATCATGCAGCTTTGTAACTTCAGTGAATTTAGTCACTGTGAGTTGTCAGATTCCAGCCCTGTGACTGCATCTGCACGAGAGGAGATACCGCACAGATCTCATTCCCTGCCTTTTTCAGTGGAAGTTATTATCATCTCACTATTACATGGAACATTTAATGGGATATGTGCTCTAATTAGGAATTTGGCCAGGACACATTAAGGAAAAACCTTAGCCTTCCATCAAGTGAAGGAATCTGTGCTTCAGAAGATGTGTGGTTATTTCCAGGAGTGATGTGCAGGGAGATGTGGCCCTGATTTATGAAATGCACAAGGCACAGTAGAAAGCAAATTTGAAGGGCATTATCCTGAAGTGCTGAGGACACCTGGAGGGGTTCAGTAGGGAAAGAAGCAATGGCACAAAAGGGCTATTCTTTGATTGGAGGTGTCAACTAGTAGGAAGGCTCAGACTGGACGTGAGGAGGAAGTTCTTCACTGTGAGAGTGGTGAGAGCCTGGAATGGGTTGCCCAGGGAGGTGGTTGAGGCCCCATCCCTGGAGGTGCTTGCAGCCAAGCTGGATGAGGCTGTGGGCAGCATGATCTAGGGTAGGGTGTCCCTGCCCATGGCAAGGGGGTTGGAGCTAGATGATCAAAGGAGGTTCTCCTCCCCCTCTACTCCGCCCTGGTGAGATCCCATCTCGGATATTGCGTTCAGTTTTGGGCTCCCCAGTTTAAGAGGGACAGGGATCTGCTGGAGAGGGTCCAGCAGAAGGCTACAAGGATGATTAGGGGATTGGAGCACTGTCTGATGAGGAGAGGTTGAGGAACCTGGGGCTTTTTAGTCTGGAGAAGACTGAGATGGGATTTAATCAATATTTATAAATATCTGAGGGCTGGTAAGGGTGGGGAGCAGGCTCTGCTCTCTTGCTGTCTGTGATAGGAGTTTCAAACCATTGCCCCTCCTCCTATCACCACAGGCTCTTCTAAGGAGTCCCTCCCCAACCTTTCTGTCCCCTTCAGATATTGAAATGCAGCTCTAAGGTCTCCCTGGAGCCTTCCCCTCTCCAGGCTGAACATCCCTAGTAATTTCAGCCCGTCTTCATAGGAGAGGTTCTCCAGCCCTCTGATCATCTTAGTGGTCCTCCTCTGGACCCATTCCAGCAGGTCCATGTCCCTCTTGTGTTGGGGCCCCCAGTGCTCAACACAGTACTCCAGGTGAGGTCTCACCAGAGCAGAGCAGAGTAGCAGAATCTCCTCTCTCCATCTCTGGCCATGCTGCATTTGATGCAACCCAGGCAGCCATCGTCCTTCTGGGCTGCAAGTGCCCATTGCTGGCTCCTGTACAGCTTCTCACCCATCTGCACCCCTAAGTAATTTTCTGTAGGGCAGCTCTTAAATATCATCATCCCCCAGCCTGGGCTGATATTGAGCATTGCCCTACCCCAGGTGCAGGACATTGCACTTTGCTTTACTGGACATATTGGACGCTTTGGAGTTATCCATGGTTTGAACACTACACAGCACATCAATTTTCCTCTGATTATTTTAAAACATCTGTAGAATAGATTGGGGAGGGTACATATATCTAGGACTCATTTCAAAACAACTGTTTCTTGGTTTGTTTTTTTTAACTCTCCGAGCTTCTGCTATGCAGTGCTGAGTGAACACATTCAAAATGTATTTAGCAAAGCCCAAAAGAAACAAACTCACCTCAAAACTATTTGAAGACACAGTCAGCTGTGCATGACATTTTCTCTCTGTGGTGTTCTGGCTAGATAGGAGTCTTGTCTGCAGTTGGAAGAGACAAAGATGAGAAATGTGAGCTTCCACAGGAGGGAGATAAACAAAACCAACAAGAGATGAAGTCATATTTTGCAAGGGTTTGAATAGCAAAAGGATGGGAGGCAATCAGAAGCTTTAGCAGCATATCAAAGCTGACATTGTTGTCCTTCTCCCTGGTCCCTCTCACTCAAACAGAAGATCACTTCTGAGTTTTACCATATGTGTCTCCTTTGTGTTTCTCCTTAATTGTCCTGTTTTACATAATTAGTTGTAGACTTCTTGATTAGTTACTCTGCTAAAAATATTCCTGGTTGATAACTCTCTACATCCTTCCTCCTTTCTATTGAATCATTGAATGGCTGAGGTTGGAAGGGACCTTGCAGATCATTTACTACAATCCTCCTGCCATGGACAGGGACACCTCCCACCGGAACATGTTGCTCAAGGCTTCATCCAGCCTGGCCCTGTACACCTCCAAGGAAGGGACATCCACAACCTTCCTGTGCAACCTGTTTCACACTCTCACCACCCTTCCTGGAAATAATTTCTTCCTAATCTCCAGTCTAAATCTGCCCTCCTCAAGCTTCAATCTGTTCCCTCTTATCCTATCACTACAAGCCCTCCTAAAATGTCCCTTCCTGGCTCTCTTGTAGGCCATTCTAAGGTCTCCCTGGAACCTTCTCTTCTCCAGGCTGAACAGAAGATTTTCCTAACAGAAGATTTCCCTGTGTCAGGAGGTACATGACCATTTTAGCATAGGATGGGCTTTATCTTCATATTCTGTCCTTGTCAGAGGATAAATGTTCTAGGAAAGGTCTTGTTCTTGAAAGGTCAAAACTCCAACAAACATATGAGGTCATGATTCTTGGTGCTGTCTCATTCCCTGAGCTCAATGAAATTATGGAAAGAAGTTTTCTGACCAAATTAGGCTGCACTGTGGCTGCTTTTTCACTGCATGACTTGTCCTACAGGAAAATCCTGGGTATCCCCAGAGCTTCTTGACTGGGTTTCATCATCTTTTTGGAACTAAGTCCTGCTTAGTTGAGTGACCTTCTCTAAAGGTACTTGGTCAGTGATGATCTTTAATAAGCAGGATTGGTTTCCCTGAAGACAAGAAGAGAAAGGAAAATTACTTGCAAGTACCTTGACTTGGAGGAGCAAACCTTCTTACTAAGAAGGTGCTTTTCCAGGTCATTGTTTTCCAGGATTAAGGCATCCATATGTAGAGATTGGACAGGAGGGTTTTAGCCACAATTCTTTGTTAAGAGTGGCTCTGGGAGTTACAACATTTTTGTCTTTTCTAAACAACTCATAGATTCACAGAAAGGTTTGTATTGGAAGGGACCTTCAATACCATCTAGTTCCAGCCCCCCCAGCAGACCTTATAGCAGCCTTCCAATATCTGAAGGGGCCTATAGGAGGGCTGGGGAGGGACTATTCACAGTCTTGTAATGACAGGATGAGGGGGAATGGGTTTAAACTGGCAGAGCGGAGATTGAAACTGGATGTTAGGAGGAAGTTCTTCACAGTGAGGATGACGAGACACTGAACAGGTTGCCCAGGGAGGTTGTGGCTGCTCCCTCCCTGGAGGTGTTCAAGGCCAGGCTGGATGTGGCCACGAGTGACCTGATCTAGTGGGAGGTGTCTCTGCCTATGGCAGGGGGTTGGAACTGGATGATCTTTGAGGTCTCTTCCAGCCTAAACCATTCTATGATTTCTACAACCAACAGAAGCTGTTTTAAAAATGCCACTTTCAGTCCCTGGTGTGTTTCTAGTTCCTAAATCCCCTGGAATGGGACAACTCATTATCTTACCCTTTGCTCCCACTAGTTCAGATGTTCAGGGCCCAGGCAGATTAACAGAGTGGTTATTCAGAAAAATAAAATTGCAGTTTTGGATTGGCTTTATGATTATTATGCAAATGTGGCTGCCATATTCTGTGCTCAGAGAACACATTTTAAAAGCCTGAAAAAAAACCCAGCAATAATCACGTTGAGTAGCTCCTTCAGCTAATACTTTCTTATATTGAACTGAGTGTTCATTAATAACTTCTGGATTGTTATTGGTATTGTTTCATTGTAACATGTAATTTGCTTCAACCGACTCTGTCTTTCCCAAAGTGGTTTTAATTACAGAAATAAATGACAAAGCTTAGTGGAGATGCTTACACAACAGTGCAGTCGTTCTCTGTGTGCCAACTGGAAATTCATTCTTAACAGATGGAATTCATCAGTCTGCAAAGAACGAACAGGAGGCCTTAAAACTTTACTTAATCTGGCTGATAAAGTAGGAACGTGATGCTCTCCACGCTGTTTCATCTTGGCTCCTGCACTATTACTCACTTACAGCTGCAGAAAAAAAAACACAAAACAAAACAAAAAACCCCATCCAAACAGATTTGTTCATTTTACTGAGGGTGCATTTTGCTATTAGGATCAATTTTGTACATCCCCTGAGATGTAGAGGCGGGTCAGAATGAAGGTATGGCTCAAAATGCTGCTTTTCTTTACAGTGGTTGTGGTATTTATCCTCTTTCCTTCAGATTCATTTGCTCTCTTCTTGTCTTTTTTGTTATCATTCTGCTTGACTCTCTTCTTGTAGCTCTTGTTATCTTTATCAACCAGTGGTTACAACCTTCTGCTAGATTCTGATTCAGGATAAAGGTTGTAGATGCAAACTACCGTGAATACAAAATCAGTGTTTTTCTCCTATGAGGACAGGCTGAGGGGGCTGGGGTTGTTTAGCCTAAGGAAAAAAGAAGGCTCAGGAGGGACCTTAGAGCTGCCTTCCAATACCTGACAGCTACAGAGGGACTTTTCATGAGGGTGTCTAGAGACAGGACAAGGGGGAATGGTTTGAAGCCGAGGGAGAGCAGGGTTAGACTGAACCTTAGGACTAAGTTCTTCAGTGTGAGGGTGCTGAGACTCTGGAACAGGTTGCCTAGAGTGATTGTGGATTCCTGCTCCCTGAAACTGTTCAAGACTAGATTGGATGAGGCTTTGGCAACCAAGTCTAATTCTGAGATGTCCCTGCCTGACAGTGATGGAAAAGCAGGACCCTACCTGATACAAGCAAGGTGTCCTATTATTGCATGCAAAGCACTAACTTATATACTCTAAAATCCAAAGCTTTTTACATTGTGTCAAATAATGATTGGTTGGTACAGCTGTTTATATCAAGCTATTGGCTAGTAACAAACCCTTATTTGGGCAAAGCTTTTTACTTGGCATAGCTTAGTTCCCAGACAGTAGCTATCTCTAATACAGAAACATCTGCCGAGGTTCTGCTCTTACGTCTTTGCAGTCCTTCAGCAGTTATCTATTTGTGCCTACCAGTACTCTTCCACCAGCTCAGTTGCACCCTGTACCCATGGTTTTCGTCCCACTAAACTCAAAACATCTCCATGCATCAGTCTCTCAGTATTCTGAGCAAAGTCTTCCTTCACCTGCCCATGGCAGCATGGTTGGAGTAGGTGATCGAAGCCATTCTATGATTTTGTTCCTAGTTGATAAGGTGGATGATTGCAAGTTTCTTTGCTTCCTCAAGACTCACTAATTTTAATGAACAGCAGTTAAAATGAAGTCCAAAAAATGGAGTAGTGCTGATTAGGTATGACACCAAGAAAGGGTGCATGATCAGTATGGAGAAAATGAGGGCATTGAGCTTCAGGGCCCTGTGGACTGGGGTGGGAGCAGGGACATGGTACAAAGAGCAAAATCACATAGTGAAGAATAGCAAGGTATTCAGCTACAAGTTAATTACTCATCAGTTAGAAACGAATGAGGAGTGGAAGTGTGTGATGTGCTAAATGACAATGTGGTGAGTAGGCAGTAGTGTTGTGGCCGTGGGAAGGGCAATTGCAGTGGTGGCCTGTACCAAAGGAAGGAGAAGTGGTGAGGATTCATAGCTTCACAGAATGGTTTCGTTTGGAAGGGACCCTGAAAATCATCTAGTTCCAAGTGCAAGGTCATACACCTGGGTCAGGGCAATGCCACAGATCCAGGCTGGGTGAGCAGTGGTTCAAGAGCAGTCTGGAGGAGATGACAAACTCCCCATGAGGCAGCACTGGTCGCTGGCAGCCCAGAAGGCAGCTCTGTGCTGGGCTGCATCCAAAGCAGGGAGAGCAGCAGCACAGGGAGGGGACTCTGCCCCTCTGCTCTGTTCTGCTGAGACCACACCTGCAGCACTGCCTCCAGTTCTGGTGTGCCCAGTAAAAGAACATGAAACTGCTGAAGAGGGCCCAGAGGAGGTTCGCAGAGTTGGTCAGAGGGCTGGAGAGCCTCCCCTAGGTGGACAGGCTGAGAGAGCTGGGGCTCTTCTGTGTGAAGAAGAGAAAGCTCTCAGGCAAACCTTATAGCCACCTTCCAGTACCTACAAGAAAGCCAGGAAGGGACTTTTGACAAGGGTTTTGGCTGATAGGAGGAGGGGGAAAGGATGGAAGCTTGAGGAGGGCAGATTTAGACCGGGGAAAACCTTTGCGGTGAGGGTGGTGAGACACTGGAACAGGTTGCCCAGAGAGGCTGTGGATGTGCCCTTGCTGAAGGTGTTGAAGGCCAGGCTGGATGACACCTTCAGCACCCTGTTCTAGTGGGAGGTTGGAATTGGATGATCTTTAAGGTCTCTTCTATCCAAAACCATTCTATGAATGGGAACATTTTATCAATTATAAGCTCACTGATTTTATGCTTTTTATGATACAAGCTCAAGCATTTGCCTCTGCATCCTGCTTGGCCTTTTTTTTTTTTCCTGTGTGCTTCCAGCCTGCCATGTCTTACTCATATGATTATTTATGCATTTGCTCTAGCAATGTTTTGTTAAATAGTGTAAAGTTTGTCACTTAAGCCTGATGGTGATTTGAGCTGTAAAGATTTCTTACAGCCCTAAAAGCTAAACTTTAACACTAGGCTGGTTTTATTTATTTTTATTGCTTTAATTTTGTAGCAAGACCGAGCAAGGATGTACTTAGTTCATTAACAATACATGAGGAAATAGTGCAGCTGTGCTGTCAAGAAAATGAAAGAGCATAGGAAAAACCAAAACAGTCAGGACTACCTAATTAATGGTTTCACTCTGCATCGTCCTACTTTTTATTCTTCTTTGAGGTGGAGAAAACAAGTCTTGATAGACAAAAAAAAATCATTATCCTGGTTGTTTAATTGAAATGAATATTCACTTCTAGAATACTAAATTAATTCTAATTATTATGTTTTAGGAGGGGGGGAAAAAAAAAGGGAGGTGGGGGGTGGGAGAGATCTGAACTA
The DNA here is from genome assembly GCA_013396835.1 of Psilopogon haemacephalus. Classification (NCBI taxonomy): domain Eukaryota; kingdom Metazoa; phylum Chordata; class Aves; order Piciformes; family Megalaimidae; genus Psilopogon; species Psilopogon haemacephalus. The sequence continues at coordinate 213,598 of VWZI01022768.1, forward strand.
GATGAGGATTGCCTGGTTTGTAATCTGTGAATAGAATCACAGAATTGTTTTAGTTGGAAAAGAGCTCTAAGGTCACTGAGTCCAACCTTCAACCTAAGAGCACCATGGCCATTAAACCAGGTCCCCAGCTGCCATGTCCATGGGTTTCTTGAACACCTTCAGGGATGGTGGCTCCACCGCCTCCCTGAGCAGTGTGTTCCAGTGCCTGACCACTCTTATAATTTTCACTAATCTTCCCTGGCATAATTTCAGGCCATTTCCTCTGGTCTTATGACTTGATACTGGGGAGAAGAGACTGACCCCCCCCTCACTGCAACTTCCTTTCAGAAAGCTGTAGAGAACAACAAGGACTCCCCTCAGCCTCCTCTTCTCCAGACTGATAAACCCCAGTTCCCTCAAGGATGCTCCTTACCAGACCCTTCAGCAGCTTCATTGCCATTCTCTGGTTGTGTTCCAGCATCTCAATGCCCTTCTTGTATTGAGGACCCCAAAAATGAACACAGCATTCAAGGTGCAGCCTCATCAGTGCTGAGTACAGAGACACACAGATCTGAGTGTTGTGGCAGGCAGGATGGTTGTGCTGCTCACCAGTGCTGAGTACAGAGGCACACAGATCTGAGTGTTGTGGCAGGCAGGATGGTTGTGATTCTCACCAGTGCTGAGTACAGGGGCACACAGATCTGAGTGTTGTGGCAGGCAGGATGGTTGTGCTCTCACCAGTGCTGAGTACAGGGGCACACAGATCTGAGTGTTGTGGCAGGCAGGATGGTTGTGCTGCTCACCAGTGCTGAGTACAGGGGCACACAGATCTGAGTGTTGTGGCAGGCAGGATGGTTGTGATTCTTTGTTGTTACGGTTTAGGTACTTAATCCACTTCTGTGGTGGCATAACGAAGGGCACTCTCTTGGAGCCTGGAAAGCAGCTGGCTTTGCTGCCAGAGGATGCTGCTGGTGCAGCATAGCTGTGCTGTGGATTCTCATCAGAAGGCTTCAGTGGAGAAAGCAAGACCTGTCAGGGACCCCTGAGGGAGGATAATATACTTCCTCCTTTCTTTGTGCAAAAAGCCCCTCCTGTGACCCAGGAGCTTTTCCTGGCATGGAAATAGATGCCAGCTCCAGCAGCCAGAGCATGCCTGACCTCCAAGGCTTAGCTGGGGCAAAGCAGATGTGAATTCTACTGCAAAGAAAAGAAGAAGAAAA
>VWZI01022768.1:227080-266293 GCA_013396835.1 Psilopogon haemacephalus
GTTATATATATATATATATATATATACACACATATATGTGCATGCTTTAAGAAGGAGAAAAACAAACAAAAATAATGCATACAAGTGGATGATTTTGTTATCGTTTTGTGATGGTATAATGCGAAGCAGATTTGTACTGAAATGTTCTTACCTTTTACTATTTTGGGGGTGGGGGGGAAGAGGGTAAATTGCTGCATGTTTATGACCAAGTGTTTGTGTATTTCTTAAGGATTAATTATTTACAGTGCTCGTTTCTAACAGTGAAGTGTATGTGTGGTGGTGGTGGGAGGGGGGGGTGATGGTGGTGTTTGGTTTTCTTCCCCCCCCATATATATTTATTCGGTGGTTAAAAAGCCAAAGCTCCAAGGCATCTAATTTAAAAGAGCATCCATTTCCAAAAGCTTTTGCAAGCAGGAAAAGAAGGTTTGCGTTTGTGTGGGGAGCTCCCAGCTCCTCTGGGACGAGGGGGATGTGATCTTTGCTCCCTCTCGAGTTCAGCCCGGCGAGGGTTAAAAGATGCCTGCGGTCACCATGGGAATTCTGCTGGCGAAACCCCCAGAGCCTGGCCGCAGGTGGGACTGGGGCTGGGGCTGGGGTTTATGGCGATAGCGAGCAAAGGTGAGGATGAGGCTTGCCAAAAGGGACTTTGGCAGTGAGGAAGCAGCAGCTTCGGGCTGGACATCCGTAGCTAATTGTCGGATTTCCCTCTCGGTTAAGTGGAAAGTGCAGGGTGGGGAGGTGTGGAGGGGAAGCTTTTCTGCCACTCTGTTTGCTTTCAGATGTAAAGGGAGGATGCTAATCAGTGGAGGAGCTGCTTGTGTCAGACGTGTTCTGGTGTGCAGGGTGTCACCAGTGTGTCTAGTTACGGTTTGAGGAGGGGGGTGTGTGGTTTTTTTCATGCTTGTGAAAAGGTTACCTGCTGGATTGGAGAGGAACTATACAAATGTGCTGGGTTCTATCTGCAGTCGTGGTGCTGGTCTCAAACCTCTGTACCTTGGGTGTATTGGGTGTGTTGTGTAACCTTGTTTGCAGTTGTCAGATGGGCTTCCTCAGACTTCTCCTTTTAAGCCTTTTTGTTTGTTTGTTTTTAATTGTCTGCATTTAAATCTCTTAATGTGCAGCTCTTACTACTCTGAGATACTCTGTACCTGTTTTTTGGGGGGATGCTATGATCCCGTAGTATCCCAAAAAAGACTTAAGGGTGGTGGTTGATGTTGTCCTATGTCAAATAGAATCATAGAATCAGTCAGGGTTGGAAGGATCCACAAGGATCATCTAGTTCCAAACCCCCTGCCATGCCCAGGGACACCCTACCCTAGATTAGGCTGGACAGAGCCTCATCCAGCCTGGCTGCAAACACCTCCAGGGATGTGGTCCCAACCACTCCCCTGGGCAGCCCGTTCCAGGGCCTCACCACTCTCATGGCAAGAACTTCCTTCTCACATCCAGTCTGAATCTCCCCACCTGCAGCTTTGCTCCAGTGGTTCTGGCCTGCTGGTATCTCAGGCTGCTCTTCATCTTGCTGAAAACTTTGTGGTTTGAGTTTGCTCTGCCCAGCTCTGGTCCTAATAGCCTTCCACATCAGCGAGGCGTTGGATATAATTTGACACAGCTGACAGCATCTACTTAGAAGAAGCTTAGGGCTGAGCCAGGGTGAAAATTGAATTGCCTCTCAACTCCCTAATATTAATGATCCTTCCAGGTCAGCACTGGAGTAATTGCCAGGGCAGCCTGAGGAACTGTCCATTAAACCTGCCTAGATGGGAGCTCACCTGTGGAGAAATGTATCTGGAGAACGTGTACAAAATGAATTCCATTTGCTTAATGGAAGGCCTGCTAGAGTTGGGAATGTGTCAAAAGTCAACATGTGGTCTCAAGTTTAGTATGAAGTGATTTTTTTTTTTTGGGTGATATTTTAAGATTGATTATAACTAAGGTTGGGCAGATTTGCCTTAGATACGTCTGGAAAAGAAACCTGTGCAAAAATCAGCTTGGCAGTTTGTACCTCTGAGGGCAAACCTGTATTTCTGGAAAGGTGTGGGTTGATCCAAAGCCTGCTGGTGTAAGGCAAGAGAAGAAAAGGTCATCTTGTCCAGGTTCTTTAGGCCACGAGGTATCAGTGCATTTTAAATAACCCATTAATCACTCCCCAGTTTGTATAAGCCTGCATAGGTGGGCAGCTGGATTTTAAAATCCCAACTCAATATTCCACAGGAATTCAGAGGAGACAAACAGCCTGAGGGCAATGCTGAAAACTCGCTGTGCTCTCTGCTGATTTAGCAAGAAATCCCAGTCACAGAGCGAGAGGATTTCTTTTGTGACCTTGTGCATTTGAGATGACAGAAGAAGTTAAGAGTTGTCAGCATGGCTTTAGTGTGAGGAGGACATGCAGAGGGTTGTGAAAGGCACCCACATGGTCATAGGTGGGGGCAGCCCTTGATATCAGTACTGGCTGGGGGATGATGCAAATGGCAGCAGCCCTGCAGAAAAGGACTTGGGGGTGCTGGTGGATGAGAAGTTGTTTGTAAGCCATCAGTGAGCACTTGCAGCCCAGAAGGCCTGGGCTGCATCAAAAGCAGTGTGGCCAGAGATGGAGAGAGGGGATTCTGCCACTCTGCTGTGGTGAGTACTGAGTTCAGCTCAGTGGCCACCATCACAAGAGAGACATGGACCTGCTGCTTCAGTGGAGGTCCACCAAGGTGATCAGAGGGCTGAGCACCTCAGCTATGAATACAGGCTGAAAGAATTGAGGCTGTTCAGCCTGCAGAAGAGAAGGCTTCAGGGACACCCTAGAGCTGTGTTTCAGTATCTGAAGGGGACTACAAGAAGGCTGGGGAAGGACTGTTTGGAAGGGCCTGTGGTGATAGGATGAGGAACAGTGGTTTGAAAGTGGAGCAGGGGAAATTTAGGTTGGACATTAGGTTGAAGTTCTGCACAACGAGAGTGGTGAAATGCTGGAGCAGGTTGCTAATCTGGTTCAGACATTCAAGACCAGCTTTGATGTGTCCTTGGTCAGGCTGATCTAGTTGGAGGTGTCTCTGTTAAGTGCAGGGGGTTTGGACAGGATGACCTTTGGGGGTTCCTTCCAACCCAGTACAATGTCTGAATCTGTGAATGGAGAACCAAAGATCATAGGCAGAGAGAAAAGACTGAAATAGTGATGCTTCAATATAAAAGATTCTCCTGAAATGGCCTCTGCACCCTGTAGATGGTTTAATGAAAAATAACACCGTGAGGGTACTTTTGTGATGCAGATGAAGGAACAGTTGTAATGCCTTGTCAGGAAGGACTAGAGAGTGCTCAGTGGAGAACTACAAGGATGATGAAGGGACTAGACCATCTGTCTGATGGGGAAAGGTTGAGAGAGCTGGGGCTGTGCAGTCTGGAGAAGAGAAGGCTTAGAGGGGACCTGGTCAGCATCTACAGATACCTGAAGTGTGGCTGTCAGGAGGATGGAGCCAGGCTCTCTTTAGTGATACCCAGTGACAGGACAAGGGGCAATGGATGTAAACTCAATCACAGGAAATTCCATCTCAATAGGAGAAAAAATTCTGTTACGATGAGGGTGTTGGAGAACTGGAACAGGCTGATCAGAGGGGTTGTGAAGATCTCTCAAGATCTTCAAAACCCAGCTGGGTGCATTGCTGTGTGACTTGCCCTGGGTGATCCTGCTCTGGCAGGGAGGTTGGACTGGATGATCTCTGGATCATCTGGGTCACTTCCAACCCTACCATTCTGCAATTCTGTGATTGTAATCCAAACGAGAAGTACCCTGTAGGAGGTTACTTCACCACCTCTTCATCTGGTCTGTCTTTATGGCTACTGAAAGTCTTGGGCTTTGTTTTCACCAGCCACGTAAACTGTAGCATCCCCCTATTGTAACAGGGTGTCTCACTCCGCTGACTGCCTTCTGCCTTGGGTCACCCGTTGCTACTACTTACAGCATCTGCTTCCTCTCCTTGGAGCTCTTTCTGTCTTCACACTGTTAGAGGTGGTGTCACAGCTTGGTTGGGTTGTGTGTATATAAAGAAATCATCAAGATAGATAAGCGGTCGAGGAAGATATCTGAGTCAAGCTTGACAGGTGGAACTTGTTGAGAAACAGTAGATGGTTTTTGTAACTTTTTGCTTGACATTTTCAGTGGCTTGACATACTCAATCATTATTTTTAGTTGGATGTTATTAATACAGAGCTTAGTCACTGTGCATGCTTCGTGTTACTAATTGTTATGAATTAACTAAGATTTTTTGAGAGAACTGAGAACTTCTCTGACACAAAGGGAAATAAGAATTGTACACTTCTTTTGCATGTTCAGCCACTAGTGTTGTCGAGTTTCAGGCTGTGCTTTTCTCTCTCTCTGTTTCTAGATCTCTGACATAGTTTTTTTTTTTGGTCCAGACTGTGTTTTCATAGAATGGCTTAGGTTGGAAGGGACCTCACAGATCATCTTCTCCAACCACCCTGCTGTGGGCAGGGATACCTCTGAACTAGGCTTGGTGGCTCAAGGCTTCATCTAGCCTGGCCTTGAACACTCGCAGGGAGGAAACATCCACAACCACTCTGGGCAATCTATTCCAGAGTCTCACCACCCTTGTACTGAAGAACTTCTTCCTAAAATCTAGTTTAACCCTGCTCTCCCTCAGCTTCAAACCATTCCCACTTGTCCTGTCTTTAGATACCCTTATGAAAAGTCTCTCTGCAGCCTTCCTGTAGGATCCCTTCAGGTATTGGAAGGCAGCTCTAAGCTTACTCTGGAGTCTTTTCTCCAGGCTGAACACCCCCAGCTCCCTCAGTCTAAGATGTAAGATGAAGTTCTAAGGTGCAAGGTGAGGCTCTGTCCAGCCTAATCTAGGGTAGGGTGTCCCTGCCCATGGCAGGGGGGTTGGAACTAGATGATCCTTGTGGTCCCTTCCAACCCTGACTGATTCTATGATTCTAAGCTGAAAATCTAAGGTGCAAGCTGAAAATCTAAGGTGCAAGCTGAAAATCTAAGATCCAAGCTGAAAATCTAGGATGGAAGATGAAAATCTAAGATGCAAGATGGAGTTCTAAAATACAGGGTTAAATTCTAAGATGTTACATGAAATTCTAATACTGAAGATGAATGTTTAAGACCTAAGATGGAATTGTAAGATTTAGGGTGGAATTCTAAGACTTAAGGTGAAAGTCTAAGATGTAAGATGGAATTTAGGATTAAATTCTAAGATGAAGATTGAATTCTAGTATTTAAGATGAAATTCTACCATCCTTACAGTCAGTGGACTTTTTGCCATTGACTTTAATGCCGTTGACATCCCTGGCTGAAGTCTGAATAGCACAGACTATAAAGTCCAAGTAGGTAAGGAGACATGAATTGATTTCTCAACCTAGCTGTCTCTTGCTTGCTAGTTGATAAAGGTATAGCCAAAGTAAGATGGAGCAATGTGGGATTTTTTTCCCCAAAAAATTACTCATTTAAAGTTTGGTTGGGTTTTTTTTTCCATCAAAATGACTCATTTTAAATTCCACCTCACGAACCAGCTACTTGGCAGTGCAGAGCTGGGAAGCTTTTCAGGTGGTGAGACATCTCTCATGCTGAGACTCTCTAATGTCCAGGACCTTGGAACACCTTCTGGTTTGAGTCTGGCCATATGTTTTTTGGCACAGATCCAGAAATGAGTAAAGTTGTGTGGCTTTAGCCCAGAGTAAATTGCATTTCTTGGTCACAATGATATTAATGCCCACTCCACTGGTTTCTCTAGATTGGCTGTGGTATGGCTGCAAGCCAGTCAAAACTAAAGGGCAGGAAGTAATAAAAGTAAAGGATTTCCCTTGAGTTTCCAGGAGTTTTGCATTTGTTTGGTTTTCTTTTTTTGTGGCTCTTCTGCTTTCTTTTATTCCCCTTGTGATGTATTTTCAAGGCTCCCTTGCTAGCTCGCCCTCATTTTGAAGGCTGCACCATCATGTATGCTCTTGTTGCATTATTCCATACTGGTGGCTGGGAAAGGAGCTTTGCTTGTTGCTGCTTCACTTGAGTTGTTCAGGGGCTCTGTTGGATTTTCAGAATTTGTTCTTTGAATTGCTCCCCCCAAAAAGTCTGCATTCAGTCTGCAAAGTTGATGAGCAAGTTTGGTGTTGGGAAAATGACCTTTACAGTCCAAGGCTCTGTGTCTCTGCTCTATGCCTGCAACTAATTTCTACAGCTCCCTCAAAGCAGAATATACACCTGAGGCACAGCTGCATCAAACAAGTAGAAAATGGCCATGAGTTTTAAAATCTGTTTTATCTTGCTTGGCTTTAGGAAATGTGTTGCCCAAAGAGAATACAGAAAGCGAGCAAACGTCCATTGCTTGTGGTTAGAGCCTGTTGTGTGGTAGAAGCAAAAATTCATAGAGTAACAGATTGATAGAATGGTTTGGGTTGGAAGGGAACTCAAAGATCATCCAGTTCCAACCCCCCTGTGCCATAGGCAGGGACACCTCCTGCTAGACCAAGGCCTCATCCAGCCTGGTGTTGAGCACCTCCAGAGAGGGAACATCCGCACCACCCCTGGACAACCTGTGCCAGTGTCTCACCACCCTCACTGCAAGGAATTTCTTCCTCATCTCCACTCTGGATCTCACTTGTTCCAGGTTTAATCCATTCCCTCTTGTCCTATCACTACAAGCCCTTGTAAAAGGTCCTGTGACCCTTAGGAGTAAAGCATATTTTTGAGTTCCTCATTCAAGTTACCACCCTTTAGTAACAAGGATCTGACAGCAAATGAAAAGTCATGATTTTAATTCACATATAACACTTAAGGTGCCTAAAGGACTGGTATTAAATGTCAATAATATTCAGTAAAACTACACCTCTTTACTGTGAGGGTGCCAGAGCCATGGTGCAAGTTGCCCAGAGAGGTTGTGGAGTCTCCTTCTCTGGAGACTTTCAAAACCTGCCTGGATTTGTTCCTGCCCTTGGTGAGGAATCATTGAATCATAGAATCAGTCAGGGTTGGAAGGGACCACAAGAATCATCTAGTTACAACCCCTCTGCCATGGGCAGGGACACCTTACCCTAGATTAGACTGGACAGAGTCTCATCCAGCCTTGCCTTAAACACCTCCAGGAAAGTGGCCCCAACCACCCACCTAGGAGAGGGAGTTGAACTTCCATTATTCACAGAAGTCTCTTCTAACCTCTAACATTCTGTGATTCTGGAATGCACCAAAGATGGAGAGGCTGAGGAATGAGTGCAGTGGAGTTTTACCAAGCTAAAAGCTCTGAGGTGAGCAGGGATGTGGCAGTGAGGGGAGGGGAGAAGCCCACTTAGCCAAAATCCCAGCAGGCCACTTCACAAGTCCCCTCTGCTCTGCTGCACTCCCAAATGCAACTCCCTTCTGCGAAGCTGACATCCACATCAAGCACCATATCCTGGGCAAGCTCACTTCCCCTGGCCCATGCCAGCTCCACAGTGCTTTGCAAAGCCAAGCTAAAAATGTCACTTGTGATTTCATAGAGGATGTCCATCTGCCCTGAACAGCCTGAGCAGCCCCGGGCCCTCGCCCACAACCCCCTTTGCAGCTCTGCTGCTTGTGGCACGTGTTGCATCCGCTCCACAAATAGCTCTCCTCCTCTCCTAGGCGTAAAGGGCACGGCTCCAGGGCACTGCATCCTTACTTGGCGCTAAATTTAGCCCTGAGAGACAAAGTTTGGATCCTTTGCATTAGTTTAAACTCAGGCTGGCCCAGCAGGAGATCTCTGTGGGAGTCATCTGGTGAGTTAAGAGTGTATTGGCTTATGGTCACTTTGATTGGTTTTGGTTAGGAAGAGGCTTCACAGGATGGCTTTTCTGTTATTCTTTCTGTTTGTGGACTAAATGTAATGACAGGACAAGGGGGAATGGGTTCAAACTGGCAGAGGGGAGATTTAAATGGGATGTTAGGAGAAAATTCTTCACAGTGAGGGTGGTGAGACACAGGAACAGGTTGCCCAGGGACGTTGTGGCTGCTCCCTCCCTGGAGGTGTTGAAGGCCAGGCTGGGTGAGGTCTTGAGCATCCTGATCTAGTGGGAGGTGTCCCTGGTTATGGCACAGGGGGGTTGGAACTGGCTGATCTTTGAGGTCTCTTCCAAGCTAAACCATTCTATGATTCTATGAAATGGTTCAAGAAGGACAAGGAGCTACTAGTGGAGAGCCTCTAAGGTGATGAGGTGACTGGAACCTCATGAGGAAAGGCTAAAAGAGCTGGGGCTGTTTAGCCTGGAGAAGAAGATACTGAGAAGGGATCTCACCTGTGCTTAGCATTATGTGAAGGGTGAGCATCAGGAGGATGCAGCCAGTCTCTTCTTAGTGGTGTCCAGTGACAGGACAAGAAGGAGTGGACAGGAATTGGAACACAGGAGGTTCCATGTAAACGCAAGGCAAAACTTTTTCACCTTGAGGATGGCAGAGCACTGGAGTAGGCTGCCTTAGGAGGCTGTGGAGTCTGTCTCTGGAGGCATTCCAAACCCTCCTGGCTGTGTTCCTGTGTGATTTACCCTGGATGATCCTGCTTTGGCAGAGGTGTCTTCCAACCCCTGCCATTCTGTGCTTCTTTGAAGTTGGTCTAGCTGAGGTAGCTGCCCATAAGATGTTCCTGCTAGGTCTTGCAGGGCTCTTGCAGGCAATGGTTGAGCATCAGGGAGATTTGTTTCTTTCTGCTGCATCTTAAGTGCTAAACTGCCAGCTGCACCATTTTTGCTTAGAGGCACATCAAAGTCAGACCCCATGTTTCCTCCATAAGCTACACTGACAAATTTTGTCTTTACCAGCCCTAGCTCTTCCCTTTGCTGCTTTACCTGTGCAGAAAATGTCTCTCACTACATAACTCACCTTTCTGCTGGGGCTGTTGAGGGAATAAAGCAAGGAAAGTGGCAGTGGAGACCTCTGAAAAGGCTGCAAGGGCGACCTTTGCAAAACGGTCCTTCAGGGTTACTGGGGATGGTGTGAGAGGCAGAAAGGATACAGACTGACATTCAAATCTCACTGGTTTTGCACAGCAGACAGTTGCAAAGGAAAGAACAGCAACTTGTAATCCCACTGGAAGGTATCTGTCACTTTGTCTCATCTGTGTTTTCTGCCAGTCTAAAAGAAGCAGCTGAGATGGACAACCTGGTCCTGAAAAGGTCCTAGAAAGTTTTCCTGCATCCAAGCTGCCTGTAGTATCTGTGGCCCATTCCTCTGGAGGTGATTTATCTGAAGCAGGAAAGAGCAGCAGGTTTTTGTGACAGTGGTGGCATTCTTCTAGTGTGCAGTCACTGCAGGATGAGGAGCCCTGGCAGCTGATCCATGGCCCTTGCTCCTGCCTCGCATTGTTGTGAGACTGACTTGACTGCTTTAGTAGACTTTGTGTTACTCTTTTTATAGTCTGGGATCCAGACAGCTTCAGGGATTCAAGGCAGCTTTTCAACTTCAGCTATTGTGTGCAGAAATAAAGCAATTGAAATGACCTGCCTCAAATGAAGTGTGGCCACCAGGTCAAAAGAGGTGATTCTGCCACTCTGTTCTGCTCTGATGAGACCTCACCTGCAGAACTGTGTCCAGCTATATGCCCCCAACACAAGAGAGACATGGAGCTGCTGGAGCAGGTCCAGAGGAGGGCCACCAAAAGGGTCAGAAGGCTGGAGAACCTCTGCTAGGGGCACAGGATGAAAGAATTGAGCCTCTTCAGCCTGCAGAAGGCTCCAAGGAGACCTTAGAGCTGCATTTCAGTATCTGAAGGGGGCCTACAAGAAGGCTGGGGAGGGACTGTTTAAAAGGGCCTGTGGTAATATGATGAGGGGCAATGGCTTGAAAGTGGAGCAGAGGAGATTTAGGTTGGACATGAGGAGGAAGTTCTTCACCATGAGAGTGGTGAAATATTGAGACAGGCTGCCCAGGGGTGTGAATGAGACCCTGTCCCTGAAGAAATTCACCATCAGATTCAATGTGTCCCTCGGCAGCCTGCTCTGGTTGGGGGTGTCCCTGCTGAATGGAGAGGGGTTGGACAAGATGACCTTTGGGGGTCCCTTCCAACCAGATGCAATCTCTGAATAATCTAAAAATGCACTGGGAAGTGAGTAATTCCCATTTAGAGTCCACCTCAGTTGTAAATCATTTCGGTTCCAAGCAAAGATTCTCATTTATTTGCGATTAATTGGACAAAACCATTTAAGATTGCCAAATAATAAGATGACCCTGGGAAATAACAGGACTCCCCTTGAATGAACTCTGAGCAGTTTCAGCTGTGTATCAGACTGTTGGTGCATGTCATATGCCTGCACTACTGCTGAGCTATAGAAAGTGGAAGGATGATGGTTTAGCTAGGCTGATCACTAGACTAAGAGCAGATGAAGCTGTGAAAAATGTTGGTCAAACAGTGTCCTCTTACAGTGTGGAAACTTGTGTTGTTCAGAGCCTGACTAGAATCATAGAATGGCTCCCTAACATCCAGCCTGAACCTGCCCTGGCACAGCACCTGGCTGCAACATCCTTTCAGGTAGCTCTAGAGAGCAATGAGGTCTGCCTTGAGCCTTCTCTTCTCCAGGCTGCACACCCTCAACCCCCTCAACCTCTCCTTACAGGGCTGTGCTCCAGCCCTCTCACCAGCCTTGCTGCCCTTCTCTGGGCACGTTCAAGCACCTCAGCATCTTACTTGAATGGAGGGGCCCAGAACTGGACACAGTACTCAAGGTGTGACCTGACCAGTGCTGAGTACAGAGGCAGAACGACTGCCCTGCTCCTGCTGTCCACACTCTGCTATCCTCCACCTCAGCAACACCACAAATCCTCATCTCACTTCTACTCCAGTTTACTCAGCTGCGTCTGAGGGGGTTATGAAAGTCTATAGAGGAGACTCCACAACCTCTCTGGGCAGCCTGTCACTCCAGGGCTCTGTCACTCTCACCATGAAGAAGTGTCTCCTCCTGTTGAAGTGAAGCCTCTTGTGTTCCAGCTTCTACCTATTGTTTGTTAGCCTGTCATTTGGTACCACCAAAAGGAACGTGGCACCTTCATCTTGACACCCACACCTCAGATTTTTGTGGGCACTGACAAGGTCCCCTCTCAGCCTTCTCTTCACACTGAATATCCCAGGGTTTCTCAGTCATGTTCTTTCGGCCCCCAAGTCAATGTGTGACTGCATTTCACCTGTATTTCTAGCTCGACTGCAGAACTCCCTGTTGCTGTATCCATTTCTGTGCACTTCATGTTCCTCCTCAGTCATTTATGAATATGCCAGATCATTTCTAGGTTTTGACTGGATTTAAGAATCCAGCAAGAACTGAGCAAATCAGTTGTTATTAAGCTGACATTTTGAAGGAAGTCTGTGTCATCATTTACCTTACTCACATTCAATACATGGTGAGCTCTGCAAAGTGCCTTTTATTTTGTGTGGTTTTATGCTAAAGCATGGCTCTCATTATTTTCAGATTCTATGATTCCGTGATTCTGTTTTCAGATATTAAAAATCCTTTTATCTTTCCTGTGAGTATCATCTACTGGCCTTTTCCTCCAGTACCAGTGTCCCAGAACAGGACATCAGCAATGCTCTAGACAGTGAGATTGAGGCACCCTCAGCAAGTTTGTAGATGGTACCAAGCTGAGTGGTGCAGTTGATAAGGCTGAAGGACAGGATGGGTGTCATCCAGAGGGACCTGCATGGGCTGGAGAGTTGAGCAGAAGCTCATGGGGTTCAATAAGGCTATGTGCAAGGTCCTGCACCTAGGTCAAAGCAATTCTCATCAATCCTGGGAGATGATGATGTTTAGAGCAGTCTTGAAGAAAAGGATTTGGGGCTCCAGGTGGATGAGAAGCTGCACATAAGCCAGCAATGGGCACTTGCAGCCCAGAAGACCAATTGTAGAATCATAGAATACTTTAGATTGGAAGTGACCTCAACGCTCATCCAGTTCCAACCCACCTGTGCTATAGGCAGGGACACCTCCCACTAGAACAGGTCACTCAAGACCTCATCCAACCTGGTCTTCAACACCTCCAGGGAGGGAGCAGCCACAACCTCCCTGGGCAACCTGTGCCAGTGTCTCACCACCCTCACTGTAAAGAACTTCTTCCTAACATCCAATTTCAGTCTCCCCTCTGCCAGTTTAAACCCATTCCCCCTTGTCCTGTGAATAGTCCTTCCCCAGCCTTCCTGTAGCCCCCTTTCAGATACTGGAAGGCTGTGCTGCTCTTGGCAGCCTGGGCTGCAGCAGAAGGAATCTGTGAATCATCTCTCTAAGAAGGGTCATTGGGAGTGAGAAGTAAAAGTGTTTCTTGAGTGGAAATCACCCTGGCTGTTAAAACTGACAGTCTAAGAAGTAAAAATGTTTAGAAGTGCCACCATGGCTGCCTGTGCCAGGTGCCATTTGAGTTATCCTTGAGGCAAGGATTCAGTCAGCTACTTCTTTGGGGTCTGGTAGACTTTCCCCACTAAGGAAATGTTCTTAATTTGGAAGTGGCATTTCTCTCTCCTCTGAGTGCTTTTGCACCCTCAGTGTATGAGTGCTTGTAACTGGGAGGGGGAAGGCATCTGCAGTCCAACCACCAAAGCTTCTCCTCTTGCTGGTGCCCTGATTTTGGGCCAGAAGTGTAAAGTGTGTGTGTCCAATCTCTCGGGGGAAGGGAGCCAGCCAAGCCTGGATACTGAATGGAGCAAAGCACTGGCTTCATTCCAAGCATCTCTCTAATTTTATTAGATTGTCTGTAAGAAGCAGGTGGCAGACAGACTCCCAGAGAAGTTTTAAGGACAGAGATTGTAGTCTTTATCGGGGAACTTTTGTTTATCTTTCACTGCAGAGGTCAAGTCAGGGAAAACAGAGCTGTTCCTGCCATCAATTTCATGCCAATTAAAATCTCCAATAAGAGTCTTGTAACTATCTCATCTGCTCTTGGTAGGGCAGGCACTTTTTTTTTTTTTTTTTTTAACTTAATTTACAGTGGAAGACTGAATATTGGATTTCAGAACCAGCCTGCCTCCATCTTGAAATGTCTGGGAGCAATACTTGCTTCTTATATCTGTTGTTTCTTTGTGGTTGAAAATTCAACTGAGCACCATTGGCTCTGTCTCTGTTCCATCCATGATCCTCAGTCAAAGAAGGACAGGGAGCTGCTTGAAAGAGTCCAGTGCAGACCCACCAAGATGCTGAAGGGAGTGGAACAACTCCCTGCTGAGGGAGCTGGGGGTCTGCTGCTTGGAGCAGAGGAACCTGAGGGGTGACCTGAGTCATGTTAATAAAGATGTGCAGGGCAGTGTCAGAAGGACAGAGCCAGGCTCTGCTCAGGGATGTCCAATGATAGAGCAAGGGGCAGAGGTTGCAAGCTGGGTCAGAGGAGGTTCCAGGTAAACATAAGGAAATATTTTTTCACTGTGAGGGTGTCAGAGCCCTGGAGCAGGCTGCCCAGAGAGGTTGTGGAATCTCTTTCTCTGGAGACATTCCAAACTCCTGTGTGACCTGCCCTAGGTGATCCTGCTGTGGCAGGGGGGTTGGGCTGGCTGATCTTTTGAGGTGGCTTCCAACTCTTGTGATTTTATGAATTGCACCCTGGGCCACTAGCTCACATGCTGCAGTCCCCTTTAGAACCATGTCAGTATGGAGGAGAAGGGACCTCAGTACAGGTGCCTGCCTTCAGTATATTTTTAAAAGCAAGTACCCAATATGCTGTAGCCATGTGTCTGCCACCAGGGGCTTGCAAGCCTGCCAGCTTTGATTCCTGCCTTTGCACACCATGCTCATGGGGAAGGCACCCTTCCCAAGGTCACACACCAGCCTACATTTAGCTCAGAAAGCTGAAGAAGAGTTATTCAGAACAACAAGGAAGACTCTGAAGGGATCAGTCCCTCAGCAAGTGCTTTGAATCTTGCGTGCAGCCGTGGACTACAGCTGTGCATGTCACAGAGAGGTAGAGAAATTAGCCTTGTGGGGAACACCTAATTGGCAGCTTCTCCTTCGAAACCAGACCCTTTTTGTGTGCATATTTTCCTAGCCAGGCAGAGCTGTAGAAATGTATGTATGTTTTTTTTCCTACAGTGATTCAGCTGTGGAGAACAGCTGCTGGAGAACAGTTGAGAATGATCATAGATATCATTCAGCCCTGAGAGAAAGGGAGAAGCTTGGATTGGAGGAATCTGGTTTCAGGCTGGGAATCTTCTTTGGACACTCTTGCCACACCAGACTTCTGAGTTGATAACCATCCTCAGAAGCACTCCATAAAGCAGCCTGGTAAACACTGATTAATCTCATGGACATTATGGAAGAGAAGATTAAGTTGTGAGGTGTTGAAACAGTTCTTCCGTGAGCCAGTGATTGGGCAAGTGCTGTTGAAAACTGTAGCTCCTTTGTCAAAGTAACCTAATAAGAAGACTTTTTAACATTGCAGAAATCTCTTCAGAGACTTCACAGTTTGTCCTTGTGTTGTTCCAAGACATGAGGAACATGCCTGAATAGCACTGCTGAAGAGCAAGGGTCACGCATGGGTGCAGAGGGAGAGGATTTGGGCTGCAGCAGGCAACAGGGAAGTTCTCTTTTCTTCTGCACTTCTGAAAACTTCAATTCCAGCAAGACCTGAACAGAGTAGATGCAGGCAGGCTTTGACCTCCCAGATAACAGCAGGCATTCTGAGATGGTTACTGTCCAGCACAGTGAGATTTACCCAAATGCAGGATTAAACAGAGAAGCAGTTGGTGGCAATCTGAAAAGTACAGGAGCTGTGCGTTTGTCCCCAGGAAGGGCTGTAGCGATGCCAGGGAAGATTAGGAAACACTGTTTGTGTTTTCCCAAAGCCCTTCCAAGAAGTAACAGGAGCAGGTGTGGATTGGGCTGGCTTAGGGAGCAGCTGAAAGCTGCCTGGAGAAACTGCTAAGTAGCTGAAGGTGCAGTTGGTTGATGCCAAAGTTCACCAGAGGAGACCGAGGCAGGATCATTTCAGCTGATGTTCATGATACAGCTGTCGTTTATCTGTCAGGTGCTGGAAGCATTCAGCAGAGCTGCCTGATGGGCTGTTTCACAGAAGGGAAGTTCCCTGCCTCTGTGTAAATGGGCAGCTGAAGAGGCCAGTTTGCTAGTCCAGCTGAGTGTGGAAATGGATGAGGACTATCAAGCTCAAAAGAAAGCAACTGAGATCCAAAGTTTCCAATAGCAGTATATCCAGAGAGTAGAAAATATGGTTCTTAATGCTGCATCCAGTTCTGGTATCCCCAGCGTAAGAAGGACACAGCGAGTCCAGAGCAGACCACAAAGATGATCCTCTGCTATCAAAACAGGCTGACAGTTTTAAGACTCAGTTTGATAAGGTGCTGGAGCAGCTCATTTCAACTGCACTGTGACCTAGAAAGGGGATCCTTGGGGTCCCTTCCAACCTCTGGTGTTGTGCGATTCTCTTTAGCTAAGCCCTTTACAGATATGGATACAGATATATGTACACCATCATCAGTTAACAAGAAAGATAGGAAAGGATTTGATTTTGTTAGGCTGACCTGCTGGAAAGCAGCTCCATGGAGAAGGAGCTTGGAGCCCTGCTGGACATTAAGTTATCTGTGGGACAGCAGTGTGTCCTTGTGGCCAAGAAGGCCAATTTTCTGCTGGGGTGCATGAAGAAGAGTGTGGACAGCAGGTCAAGGGAGGTTCACCTCCCCCTCTGCTCTGCCCTAGGGGGACCATATCTGGAATATTGTGTCCAGTTCTGGGCTCCTCAGTTCAAGAGAGACAGAGGAATACTGGAGAGTATCCAGTAGAGGCTATGAGGATGACAGAGGGCCTGGAGCATCTGTCTGAAAAGGAATGGCTGAGAGCCCAGGGGCTCTTTAGTCTGGAGGAGAAGGCTGAGAAGGGATCTGATCAATGTTTATAAATAGCTGAAGGGTGGCTGTCAAGAAGGTGCCAGGCTCTTTTCAGTGGTGCCCAGTTGTGGGGCATGGCACACAGGATACAAGCTGGAACACAGGAGGTTCCACTTCAACAGCAGGAGGAACTTTGCTGTGAGGGTGACAGAGCCCTGGAGCAGGCTGCCCAGAGAGGTTGTGGAGTCTCTCTGAAGACTTTTAGAGCCCACTTGGGTGTATTCCTGTATGACCTTCCCTAGGTAATCCTGCTCTAGCAGGGACATTGGACTGAATGATCTCTGGAGGTCCCTTCTAACTCCTAACATTCTGTGATTCTATTTGTCATGGTTAACATCCACAGTCCTTCCTCTGCCCAGTGTAGCTTTGGCCCCAGCAGGCATGGCTCTAGGTGCTGGCACTTTTGAAGCTTCACTGGATTTCTGTGGGAGAGGAAAAGAACAAAGAAAAAAGTAGTGCACCCCCCACCCCCTCCAGAATTCCTGTTTTATGCAATTGTCTCTCTGCTTTGGCTCTCCACAGTAGAAACTGTGGCATGAAATCCTGATTTGTTGCAGGGCATGGTTCCAGAGCTTATTTGCTTGACTTCTGCAGTATTTTAATGAAAATCCAATTTGATTTTGACAGGTGAGGGTTGTACTCTTAAAGGAAAAGTGGCAGATTTGTAGATAGTGACTCCTTGAAGAGTGATTACCAAGACAGTTGCATATATAATTACCGCATTAGGGGTATGTTGCCATGTTACTGACATGAAAATCAGCAATTAATCCATATTCTTATGTTCCCCAGTAGCTAAAGCCATAGGGAGTGAGAAGAATAGCTCAACCACCACGAGAAATAGAAGGGGTCCTCAGAAAAGGCTCCTGATGGCTTAGCAAAATGAGATCCCCTGTCAGACAAGGAGCTCGTGAGCAGGTATTTCTGAGATCCTGCCATTACACTTTGCAGATAATTTCCTTATCTAGAAGAATGAAGGCTCTCTGTTGCTGGCGTGTTGCCCTGTTTTATTGCTGAGCTGCTGCTCAGAGGCAGAGTTTTTTCTCCTGGGTACACCCAGTACAGCTCTGAAGCATGCACTGAAGCATTGCAGAGCTAAGCTACAGTGGCTCTCTTACCAGGTCAAGCAGAGCAGGAAGGGATGAGAATAAAGTCTCTTGGAGGTGATGGGCGATTGCTCTACGTAAAAAGAAGCAGAGGCACCTTAAATCAGGCTGTGTGAGTGGGAGAAGGGTTGATCTAAATGGTTGGACTTGGGACAGAAATGCTAGGTTTATGGAATCTTTAGTGCTTCTACATGTGTCTAGTCCTTTGCAAGTGAAAACGGCAAGGTTGGAACCATTGCATGCAGTGCATGGCACCTGCAGAACTGAATCCTTCTTGTCATGAGGAGCTGAAGCACTTCTCTGTCACTGAAGACAGGCTGAGAGAGCTGGGGTTGTTCAGCCTAGAGAAGAGAAGACTTCAGGGAGAACTTAGACCAACCTTCTGGAGTCTGAAGGGAGCTACAAAAAGGCTGCAGAGGGACTGTTTCCAAAGGCTTGCCACACTAGAACAAAGGCAATGGATTTGAACAAGAGCAGGCTGGGTTTAGATTGGACGTTAGGGAGAAGTTATTTGCTATGAGAGAGGTGGAACAGGTTGCCCAGGGAAGTGGTGGTGTCTCCCCTGGAGGCATTCAAGGTGAGGCTTGATGGGGCTCTGAGCATCCTGCTCTGCTTAGAGATGTCTCTGCTGACTGCAGGGGGGGTGGACTAGATCACCTCCGGAGGTCTCTTCCAACACAGTACCTTCTATGACTCTATGGGAAGGGCAGTGCAGACCTTGAAGTTAGAAACCTGTATGAGGCTGAGTACAACCATATGGAAAGATTTGGCATGGGCTTGAATCCCAATCCCGGGAGCTGATCCAGAGAGGCAGAGATGTGGTGCTGCGGGGCCGTGGTTTAACTTCACACTTGGTAGTTAGATGATGGTTGGACTTGATAATCCTCAAAGCCTTTTCCAACCCAAATGATTCTGTGATTCACCAATCTTTGCACTGGTGCTTTGATGAAGCTGTGAGTCCTACAGCAGTGACCTGTGTGAAGGCAGCTGCAAAACAGTGACTGTGCCTTTCCAAACGTTGTGAAATGCAAGGATTCAACACACAGCCTCCCTCAAACACACACATGCTCACCCTGCCTGTATTTATAGCTCACTTTGTACCAGAGAACAATTAAATATTTAGTCCTTTTCCTCTTCTGGAGGTAAGATTATACCTTCTATTCAATTATTCTGTTTTAATTAGTAGTGTGGGTGCCTGAAGCAACACAGAAGGTTCAGAGGTTTAACTGCAAGGCTACAGATTTGCTGTGCTGGAAGATGCCCATTGTTTGGGCAGGTTTTGGGTTGAACTGAGCAAGTTTCAACCACTGCTAATTAGCTTTTGAACAATATTTCTCTGTTGTTTTTTTCTTTTCTGTCATACAACAATTTCTCTTTTGTTTGCTCTGTGCTTAATCAGGCAAAGCAAACATTAAATTTCAGTTAAAGATTCCTATACTCATCAAGTGGAAATTTTCACAGATTGATAGAATGGGTTTGGGTTGGAAGTGACCTCAGAGATCATCTGCCCTCCATGGGCAGGGACACCTTCCACTAGAGCAGGTTGCTCAAGGCCTCATCCAACCTGGCCTTGAACACCTCCAGGGAGGAAACATCCACAACCTCTCTGAGGCAACCTATTCCAGAGCCTCACCACCCTTGTACTGAAGAATTTCTTCCTAAGACCCAGTCTAACCCTTCTCTCCCTCAGCTTTAAACCATTCCCCCTTGGCCTGTCTCTAGACACCCTCAACAAAAGTCCTCTCCATCCTTTCCTGTAGGATCTATTCAGATATTGGAAAGCAGCTCTGAAGCCCCCCAGTACTAACCCAAGTGAGAGAGGAGAACCTGAGTGGTAGGTCAGGTCTCTGTGTCAGAGGGCAATAATTATCTTTTAAAGAAAAAAGTACTATCATAGAAGGTTACATTGAGTGGTTTGTAACTTTAACAAATATCAGAGAAGGATGAGCCCCTCAGCATCGATAAGAGAAGAACTGGGACTTGTGGTGACCCCTCACTCTCCAGCAGAAGTTCCCAAACAGCAGGCACATGTAGCAGAGTGGAGGCACTGCTGATAGTACTCTCTCCTCTTATCACAGTGTCCGAGGGCCATATAGGCAAGCCAGCTGGACCAAAGCACAAGGAAGCAGGGTAGATTTTGGTTAGGTAAAATACTGGAACAGGATTCCCAGGGGTGTGCCTGAGTTTCCATCCCCTGAGACATCTAAGATCAACCTTGCTGTGTCCCTGGGCAGCCTGGTGTAGCTGGAGGTGTCCCTGCTGAATGCAGGGGGGTTGGACAAGGTGACCTTTGAGGGTCCCTTCCAACCCAATGCAGTCTGTGAGGCTCTGAAGCAGCAGGTGATTTTCTGGTGCTTCACTGGAGACTCACCCAAAACGGTCATGACAGAAGCTGATTAGAAATTAATTGTGGGGTGGGAGAGTGGCTATGGGTGTCACTGCCTGTCTCCATTGCTGGTGCAAGGCCCAGTGCCACACTTCCCTGGGGAAGCCATGTGTCTCTTACCACAGTGAGTCACTTGCCTTAATTAAGCAGGAGAGAAGCTGCTGTGCCATTTGCATTACGGCCCAGAGCCCCTAGCTCATTTGGATGCAGACAGCCAAGCCCAGGGGGTTTCAAGGGACTGGAGTGTTCAGCATTACACAGGGCTGCACTGGGGAAATGCCTTGCCCAAACCATCAGGAGGAAGTTCTGCACAATGAGAGTGGTGAAACACTGGAACAGGTTGCCCAGGGATGTGATTGAGGCCCCATCCCTGGAGACATTCAAGATCAGCCTTGCTGTTTCCCTGGGCAGCCTGCTCTAGTCGGAGGTGTCCCTGCTGACTGCAGGGAAGGTGGACAAGATGACCTTTGAAGGTCCCTTCCAACCCAATGCAATCTGTGAACCTGTGATTTGTCTATTAGGAATGCAAACATTTATATTTCTGTGTCAGAAGAGCGGTGTGATTTCTGGGCAGCTCTGCTTACAAGAACCCTGTGCTGCAAAATCTGGTCTGTGGCTGCTAAATAGTTACCCACCTAAAAGCTGTGCTGGCCTATGGGTATTTTTAGGCATCCTATCAATAAATATTTTATAAAGCACTGCAGAAAGTCAAGGGAGGAAATTTTTTCTTGCAGAGGAACCCAGTTTCAGGTTCCCCATAAAAAAAAAAGATGTGGTTTCTCAGCTCTGCTATCAGATCCAAACCCGAGGATGTTGTATAAGATGCATCAGATGTGGGCAGTGAAGAAACCCTGCTGTGTTGTGCATAATTTGTGATCCTTCAAAGAAAACCAGAAGGGCTCTAAGCAGGCCATGCAGTGAGAAATATCAGGCTAGGTGTCTTCCTATGCTGATGAGAAAAAAAGAAGTTGCTTCTTACTTTTATTAACAAGGTCAGATCTGTAGGAAAGGAAAGGAAGACAAAGAGTCTTTATTGATACTTGTGCTCCGTGTTTAAGGGGGAATAAATTCTCCCAAGGCTCCCTCTAACAGCACATGTTGTGCTGTGTGAGAAGGCTGCCATCTCCAAGGAAGATATCTGCCCATGATAATCCCTTCTTGGAGGCTTCACTCTGCCGTTTCCAGGACTCCAGATCTGTGGTGTTGTGCAGTGGTGGAACTTGTTTTATGTTCTGGACCACTGGAGCAGGCTACACAGAGAGGTTGCGGAGTCTCCTTCTCTGGAGGCTGTCAAAATCTGCCTGGATGCATTCCTGTTTGGACTCCTGTTTAGAGTCTCTTTCTCTAGAGACATTCATAATCCACTGGGTGACCTGCCCTGGGTGATTCTGCTTTTGGCAGGGGGTTGGACTGGATGATCTCTGCAGGTCCTTTCCAACCTATAACATTCTGTGATTCTGTTACCTGTTCTGTGTACATGAGACCCAACTAATGCCCAGTCTGCTGTTGTTAAATTGGTGTAGGAGATAACAGCCTTCAGTGAAGTGCAAATTGATGTCTACAGCTGAGGTTTAGCTACCTGCATAATTTTACAATGGCAGATTGAAATTTCAGAGCAGGATGATTGGAAACATCCCATCTGCTGGCATTTGCCATGTGCTCTTAGACTGAAGAAGCACACAGTCATGGAGGAGATATCACACAATCACAGCATATTAGGGGTTGGAAAGGACCTTGAAAGCTCATCCGGTCCAGCCCCCCCTGCCAGAGCAGGATCACCCAGGGCAGGTCACACAGGAACACATCCCAGTGGGTTTTGAATGGCTCCAGAGAAAGAGACTCCACAATCTCTGTGGGCAGCCTGCTCCAAGGGCTCTCCCAGGGCACCCTCACAGTCTTTACCCATGGAACCAGGTGATCTTTAAGGTTCCTCCGAACCCAAACCATTCTATCAATCACCACAGGCTTGTGCTTGGATCTACAGCATTAAAGCTGCCTGAAGGGGTGGGAGAGTAGAAAGAAAACAGGAGCTAAGGTTTAAGACTGCAGAATAAGTCAGGGCATCCCTTTTAGTACAGGGTAGGAATGAGAGATGAGTTTTCTAGCTATCCTTTCCCTAGGACTGTGTAGATATCCATATTTCTGTCTCCTATCAAGAGAAGTGAACATTTAAATGTCAGCCTCATTCTCTCCCTCATCTATTTTTAACGTGGAGAGTTGGTGCAGGGAAGCTGAAGAGCAGCTCTACACACAACTGCTACTTACAAATACCAGTTGCCACTCGTTTTATTGTTTGGAGTCTGAAATAATAGGATAAAAAAGCCAAGGCTTGAGGGGGCAGCTTGTGTGATCTGGGACTCCTGTGCTGAGCGTTTGCCCGTGTCAAGGGTGTTTGAGAAAATGGCTTTGTTCTCTTACCTGTAAAAATACTACAGGGAGTGGCGAGCCTACTCCACGCCTTGATGGATGAGGTTAAGAAGTGTGACTTTCATGTGTTGAAAAGGCCTCCTGGGTTGTATTTCAAGCCCCAAAAGCCAGCAAAGAGGAATGATACCTTTGCTGAGAGAGCACTCTGAATAAAAGAGTGGTGGGTTTCATTGTTTTTTCCCCTAGGATATTTGTCATCCCAAAGCTCTCAGTGTAATTTGCATAAGTAGATGGTTTTAGACTTACTTTAATTCAGCCGTCGCTGCAGAAGAAGGCTGCGAGGAACAAAGGAGGGAGGCTGCAACGTTTTGACTCTGCTGAAGCACAATATTAAGACGTGCTGAAATGTGCTGGCTGCAGATGCTGGGAAGGAGATGTTAGGGAGCAGCCTCCCTGTGTGTCTGACAGAGTTAAGCGAGAAAGCTTTGCCGCGTTGCCGAGCAAACGCGCAAGGCAGCCGGGTCCTCCGTGGCCTCATTTTATGTAGGGCACTCACTTTGTACCCTGATGGATCTTTCATTACCAAAGGCTTCATGGTGAAATTAAGCATTGTGCACTCCTAGGACCTATCCTGTTCTGGCTGCCGAGGCAATTTTTAAAGTGTAAGATCAATTAATAAAATCAATTGGGGATTAAAGAAGAGCAGGTTGAAGAAAAGGACTTCTAGCTGGCTGAGTGTATGACTCGAGCACCCTGGAGGATCTGGTCCGCAGAGGTAGTTTCTCCATTGTCTGTGAGTTTTATGTTCGTGGATTGCTTTGCTGGACTGAAGGAGCTCCAAGCCTAAACCCTCCCAAAATCTGGGATAGTTTGGCTCCAAGGTCTCTAATAGGAAACCTGAAGCTGCCTGTTAATGTCGCAAGCGTTGCACAACCGCGTTTACTTCTAATGAATGTAGCCAGGAAAGTTTAGATTAGCCAAGCAATGAGATATTATCAAATGGACAAAATGCAGGCAGGGGTGATTCAGATATTTCTGCTTTATCTGCAGCTTGGGCTTTTGAGGATACCTGAACATTGCTTTCCTCCCTTCCCCCCCCCATATAATGCTGAGTGGTTAGAAAATTATTTCTCTCGACCAAAGTTTTTCTTCCTTTGCTTCCAAATACTAATCTGATCCTAAATCACTCCTCTTCAAAGCAGACCTCATTGGAAGGATGCATTATGCACAGTCGTTCAGAAAGTGCAATTGATTGCTTTTAGAATGCATTTATATAACTTGAGTTCATGGAAAGGAGCAGATGAAAGAGCTAACTGGATGCATAGGTCCGAAGGCTGTTGCTGACCGTAAAGAAATATTAGTAACAAAACCTATTCTTCCATTCCTGTTTATTGGAAATGCAGCACTATACAAGTAACTTGCAAATCTTATTAAGGACACAGTAAGCATCAGACAGTTTGTGTTCTGGTTAGGAACAGCATGCAGGAGCTGGTGAGCTGAAATGTGACTGAGGCACATTCCCAGAAATAATTGCTATAGCAACATTGTCTGAGACCTGCCTCCCTTGGGGTTCACACCTGAAGTTGTCTTCACAGTGCAACAAAATGCCTTCTGAAGTTGAAAATGTTGTGTGATGGTGAGGGGACTGATAGCTTTTGCATTTTTAATTATTTTTTTTTTCCAAGTAATTAGATTTCAAATGTTGAGAAACAGGATAGAGCATTAGGGAAAATGGTTTGCTGTCATATTGCCCATTTATCACAAAATTCAACCTCGTGTAGCTCCTTCCATACAATTCATCTCTGCAAGCTGCTGTGATCAGGTGAAGAGATTCTCTCTGGGTGGTCTCACCTAACTTGTGGAGTTTCTCCCTTCTCTCCATCAGATTGCTTAGGTGTTACATTAATCTTTGACAAAAATCAATCCAAGCGAGGTTGTTATTGCTCTTAAATTGCTGCACACTGCGATGTAGGCTGTGCCTCTGCTTGTTAGGGGCTCTTTATCTCAAAGCACTGCAGTACAGCAGCTTTTTTGAGGGACTCTAATAATGAAACTTACATTTCTGCAGTGGGTTGTTTTGGAGTTTTTTTGCTAGAAGCTAGAGCGTAGAATGATAAGAGTTGGAAGGAACCTCTGGACACCACTGAGTCTGCCAGAGCAGGCTGCACAGGATGGCATTCAGGCAGCTTTTAAATGCCTCCACTACCTGTCTAGGTAGCCTGGTCCACCTCTCACCACTCCACCACCCTCAAGCTAAAGATGTTCCTCCCCATGTTTACACTGAACTTCAAGTGTTAAGTTTTTTGCCTGTTAGCTCTTGTGCCCTCACTGGGCAAAGACTGGTCCCATCCTTCTGACTCCCACTCTTGAAGCATTTCTAAGCATTGACAAAATCCCCCTTTAGCCTTCTCCCACCCAATTCCTGCTTTCCTTTTGCTGTTGGATAAAAGTAGGAAGGGATGCCCCCAATCTTGCATCGCAGAGCAGTCAAGGAGTTTGGTGTTGCAGTGTAAAACGTTCCTGAGCATCTGAAGAGTGTTTGTTGTTTTGCTTGATACCACCAAGGAGTAGAGGGGTGGAGCAGTGCTTTGCAGGAAGCACCTGCACTCCTCCTGTCAGCTCAAAATCTTGCTCCTCTGTGTAGAAGTTTATGACAGACATTAAAGCTCATTGATGACTTTGTGACATTAAGTTAACTGGAAGGTAAAGTTAACATTTGGGTTCATGGTGACCTTAAGTGAAGAGTATTGCTCTGTTATCATAATGAACAGGGAGCAACAGATGATTTTTTTTCCACTGGGTCTTAGAGTGATGCAGTGAAGTCTGAACAATGACTGCAGAAGGTAGAGCACTGAGGGCAACAGAGATGGTGTTGCAGTGTGAAACATTCCTGAGCATCTGAAGACTATGTTTTGTTGTTGCTGTTTTGCTTAATACCAGGTCCAGGAGAAGAGGGGTGGAGCAGTGCTTTGCAGGAAGCACCTGCACTCCTGTCAGCTCATGATCTTGCTCCTCTGGGTAGAAGTTTATGACAGACATTAAAGTTCATTGATAACTTTAACTGACGTTAACTTGAAGGTGAAGTTAACATTTGGGTTCATGGTGACATTAAGTGAAGAGTATTTCTCCGTTATCATGATGAAGAGGGAGCAACAGGTGATTTTTATTGTTTTTTTTCCCTGGGTCTCAGAGTGATGCAGTGAAGTCTGAACAGTGACTGCAGAAGGTAGAGCACTAAGGGCAGCAGAAATGGTGTTGCAGTGTAAAAGATTCCTGAGCATCTAAAGACTATGTGTTGTTGCTGCTGTTTTACTTAATACCCGATCCAGGAGGAGTGGGGTGGAGCAGTGCTTTGCAGGAAGCACCTGCACTCCTGTCAGCTCATGATCTTGCTCCTCTGGGTAGAAGTTTATGACAGACATTAAAGTTCATTGATAACTTTAACTGACGTTAACTTGAAGGTGAAGTTAACATTTGGGTTCATGGTGACATTAAGTGAAGAGTATTTCTCCGTTATCATGATGAAGAGGGAGCAACAGGTGATTTTTATTGTTTTTTTTCCCTGGGTCTCAGAGTGATGCAGTGAAGTCTGAACAGTGACTGCAGAAGGTAGAGCACTGAGGGCAACAGAGGGCTTCGATCATCTGGCAGGCTAATTAGAAGTCTTGCAGCAGGGAGACAAAGGAGAGCAGAGGTTATAACAAAATGGATCTTGCAGTGATATTAGGGAGAGGAGAGAGGTCTCACGCTTCAAAGGACAGACCTCCAGAGAGCAGCAGTGGAGGAGGAGGAGGTTGGGACCTTTGCGTAAGACAAAAGAATACTAAAGACATGGGAAATCAGTGGTGGGCAGTGTGTGAGGGCAGTTCTGGAGCTTTGCTCAGATCTAAGAAATCTGGGGAAGCAGGAAATGAGAATCCAGCCATTGCATGGTTTTGTATAGAGGCATAAACAAAACAAAGGGTGAAACGTTCTTTGCCCTCCTCACCCAGTGCTAAGATACTGTGCTGCTGTGGCCCTTTGAGCTGGATTTGTAGCTCAGACATAGAACCAAAATGGGAACAAAGAAAACTTAGAAGTGGAAGCTGTGAGTGGTGAACATTCTAGGGATAGGTCATATAATAGCAGCAATTGATAAGCTGATATAATTTCATTGGAGCATCAAGAGCCTTATGTCTGGAAGCACAAGCTCATCCCTTCCCCTTGCTGCATCTGCTGCTGTCTTCCCCCTGCTGCTGTTTTGGCTGCTTTGCCACCGCTTGACCCCCTCCCCATCTTAGAATCATAGAATCAGTCAGGGTTGGAAGGGACCACAAGGATCATCTAGTTCCAATGCTCCTGCTATGGGCAGGGACACCCTACCCTAGATCAGGCTGCCCACAGTGTCATCCAGTCTGGCCTTAAAAACCTCCAAGGATGTGGCCCCAACCACCTCCCTGGCCAACCCGTTCTAGAGTCTCACCACTCTCATGGTGAAAGGTTTTTTCTGTAGTAGCTTATTCTCCTTCTACTGTTACATTTAGCTTAAACTGTAAGAAATACAATCTCATTTTTCCTGACTTTCAGAAATCTGTGTTGTAGTGAGTTTAGTCTGGATCAGCTCTAATCCAGTACAGCTGCACTGCTGAAGGTAAAGAGACCCTCTTGAAGCTTCCTCAGCCTCATACAGACATAGGGACTTGCACATGACCCTTTGATGGCTGTCCAACATGGGGCACTTGGGGTTTGCTGACAGTGACAAACTGCCTGGATGCCTGATGTGGAACCGCTGGGAGAAGGACTGACATGTTTGTGTTTAATGCAGACTTTATCACAGGTTCACAGATTGCACTGGGTTGGAAGGGACCCTCAAAGGTCATCTTGTTCAACTCCCTTGCGCTCAGCAGGGACACCTCCAACTAGAGCAGGCTGCACAGGGACACAGCAAGACTGATTTTGAATATCTCTGGGAACAGGGCCTCAACCACATCCTTGGGCAACCTATTGCAGTATCTCACCACTCTGTGCAGAACCTCTTCCTGATATCCAACCTAGATTTCCCCTGCTCCAGCTACAAGCCATTGCTCCTTATGTTATCACCACAAGCCCTTCTAAGCACTCCCTCCTCAGCCTTCCTGTAGGTCCCCTTCGGATACTGTAATGTAGCTCTAAGGTCTGCCTGGAGCCTTCTCTATTCCAGGTTAAACTCTCCCAATTCCTTTAGCCTGTCCCTATATCAGAGCTGCTTCAGCCCTCTGATCACCCTTGTGGCCTTCTGCTGGACATGCTCCATCAGGTCCACATCTGGTTGGTTTGTATGGTTGTGGATGTGCAGTTTGCTCTCCTGACAGCAGAATGCAGTCCTTCCAGGGAAGAGAGCTGAACCTGAGGAGCTGAGGTGTAGTGGAGATGATTATGCAGTCAGACAGAAGGAGCAGGTCAGCATGAGTGTAACAGTCCTTAGGAAGGGTCTGACACATCATGTGGCTGCCATCATGCCAGTATCAATGAACCAGTGCAGTATGACTGCTTCAGCTCCTACTGACACACACAGATAGAACCATGAGTTGGCTGGAGGTAGCTTGCACTGCCCTCCAAAGCACAGGAAATCTCTGCTTTTTTTGCCCAGCATAGATTTATCCACCTGGGAGTTAGCCCAGTTTTAGTGAACTTCATTGATGTCACTCTGACATTCCTAAACAGACCAGACTGACAAACTCAGAGAGTTTAATTCCAGCCTGACCCAATATGGCATGCATACTTAGGAAGCTAAATGCTGCATCCAGTTCTGCTGTTCCCAGCAAAGATGGACATGGAGTTGTTGGAGCAAGTTCAGAGGAGGGCCACAAAGATGATGCAAGGACTGCAGCACCTCTGCTGTGAGGATAGGCTGAGGGAGCTGGGGGTGTTCAGCTTGGAGAAGAGAAGGCTCTATGGGACCTTAGAGCTGCCTTCCAATACCTGAATGGATCCTACAGGAAGGCTGCAGAGGGACTTTTCCTCAGGGTGTCTAGAGACAGGACCAGGGGGAATGGTTTGAAGCTGAGGGAGAGCAGGGTTAGATTGGATCTGAGGAAGAGGTTCTTCAGTGGTGAGGCTGTGGAACAGGTTGCCCAGCAAAGTTGTGGGTGCCTCCCATTTGTACATGGCACATGGAAGTTAAAGACCATTCCCTATGGGTTTGGGCTTTTGGTTTTAAATGACAGCAGAAGACAAGATGGGCCAGATACACAACTTGAGTGTGAACATTTTGTTTCCCTGGCACTGTGTAGCTTTCCACCAGCTGACATCCAAATATGTTGTTATGAATCTCCACCAGCATGTTATTAAAGATGGCATCAGCTTGTGCAGGCACAAGGGGTGTGAATTAAGGCTTCACATCAGACTCCAGTTCTCACTTCCTCTAATTGTTGGGTGTTTGTTCCCTTTCACACTTCAGATTTTCCAGATCAAATGTTTTTGCCTGTGCTTTTGCCAGTTGCTTTAAAAAAAACCAAAACCAAACAAACAGCAGAAACACATTGCACTCAACACTGACAAACTGGCACCCCAAACCTGTGGCTCCACCTTGCAGATCTCTGAGGCTGAGATTGCACTCCATGGGAGTCTTGCACTTGCAGATGATAGATCCTCATGGACCAGACGTTTGCAGAAAAGTTGGAGGTTTTGTTAGAATGATTAGCAGGTAACTGCTGAAAGTGGATGGAAAGCTAACATCTTCCCAAAGCCTCAGATTGCCTCAGGGAAGCTTTAGGTTGAGTATTTGGAAAAACATTCTTTGCTGCAAGAGTGGTCAGGCATTGGAACAGGCTGCTCAGGGAGCTGGTGGAGTCACCATGCCTGAAGGTGGAACATGGTTTAATGGCTGTGGTGCTATTGGCTTGATGGTTGGACTTGATGATCTTAGAAGTCTTTTTTGTCCCTTTGTCTCAGTATCCCATCTTGCCATCATTTCAAGCTTAATTTCTCTCCTTCTTACTCAAATCTGGCCCACTTCTCCTCACTGTCCAAATGCTATCAGCAGCAGTGTGGAAAGAACAGCAGAAATTGTCTCCCAGGTGTTTGTTTCTTTCCTTGGTACTGGGAATCCACTACTTGTCCTCTGAAGGCAATTTGTTTAGGTGTGAAATCTAAATAGTTTCCTATTTGAGCTGCAGTTTTTCTTAGGTTGACACCCTTGGGTAGAAGTTAGGTAGCAGGGTAGCAGGTTCCTGCTTTACACCATGGTACTGAACAATGGCAGCCTGGAAACAATGTCCCTGCCAGTCTCCCTCTGCCTTGGTGCCCTTGGCTGCATTAAGAGTATGGACAGCAAGTTGAGAGAGTTTCTACCCTGGTGAGACCTCACCTGCAGTGCTGTGTCCAGCTCTGGGGCCCACAGCACAAGAGACACATAGACCTGCTGGAGTGGGTCCAGAGGAGACTACAAAGATCATAGAATCATAGAATGGTTTAGGTTCATCCAGTTCCACCTCCCACTAGATCGGGACGCTTAGATGATTAGAGGGTTGGAGCACCTCTGCTGTGAAGACAGGCTGAAAGAATTGGGGCTGTTCAGCCTGCAGAAAAGAAAGGTCTAGGAAAACCTTGTTGCTGCATTTTGACAGCTGAAGGGGAGCTACAGAAGCTGGAGAAGGACTGTTCAGAAGGGCTTGTGGTGACAGGATGAGGGGCAATGGTTTGAAATTGGAGCAAGGAAGATTTAGGTTGGACACCAGGAGGAAGATCTGCACAATGAGAGTGGTGAAACACTGAACAGGCTGCCCAGGGATGTGATTAAGGCCCCAGTCCTGGAGACATTTCCAAGACCAGCCTTGCTGTGTCCCTGGGCAGCCTGGTGTAGCTGGAGGTGTCCCTGCTGAGTGCAGGGGAGTTGGTCAAAGATGAACTTTGAGGGTCTCTTCCAACCTGATGTTCTGTGTATTGAATTCACAGCAGTAAAGCAGAGAAAACTTTTCTTTGTAAATAACAGTTTCAAACTTTCTTTGCCTTTGCTGAAAGTGATTGCTGAAGAAAATTAGGGCCTGGAAAGAATGATACATAAGTTCCTGAAGGCCATCTGAAGTTCACACCACTCCCCCAGTGGTCACCTGGAGCATCTCCTGAGCATGCAAAGCTTTCCTGTAGCCTGTTTCTCACTTTAATTTTCAGTGCCCTTTGTTAGACAGGTAAGAAACAAAGGCATCATTAGCTAACCCCAAATACCTCAGTGACAAATGTACACGTTCAGAAACACTCTAATTAATTGTATCTCCAAAACAGTGGCTTTAATGAAACCCTTAATTGAAAGGCAATTAGGCATTGTCTCCTTCCAAGGCATGTGTAGCTAACTCTTGTTGGTGTTAACAAGATGCAGAACTGAGCTTCACAGGACATTGCTCTGCCCTCCAAAAGCCATGTGTTGTTTCCTCAGTACTGTCCCTCCTCCTGCCAATGCTGTGAGTGTTCCAATGAGGACCTGCCACAGATTTTTAGTAGTGGAACTAACTCCTTTGTATTTGAAAAAAAAAAAAGGCATAATTCAGAGTTAGGTTCGTGGGAAGCCAGCTGCAGTTTCATTCTCCTGGGAGAGGAACTTGGTAATCAAGGTTTTTGCTTTCTCCCAATGTCAAACACAGGCTCACAGGATGTCAGGGGTTGGAAGGGACCCAAAGAGGTCAGCAAGTCCAACCCACCTGCCAGAGCAGGACCAGACAATCTAGCTCAGGTCACACAGGAACACATCCAGACAGGCCTTGAAAGGCTCCAGAGAAGGAGACTCCACAACTTCTCTGGCAGTTCCAGTGCTGTCACCCTTACAGTCAAGAAGTTCCCCCTTGTGTTGAGGTGGAACCTCCTGTGCTGCAAGAACCTCCTGTGCTCCAATGCAAACAGTTGGAGAGTATCATACATTCACAGAGTGGGTTGGGTTGGTTGGAAGGGACCTAAAAGATCATCTAGTTCCACCCCCCGACCATGGGCAGGGACACCTTTCCCTAGACCAAGCTGCTCAAAGCCTCATCCAACCTGGTCTTCAACACCTCCAGCGATGAGGTGTCCATAAATTCTCTGGGCAACCCATTCCAGTGTCTCACCACCCTCAAACTAAAGAACTTCCTACAATCATAAAATCAATCAGGGTTGGAAAGGACTACAAGGATCATCTAGTTCCAGCACCCCTGCCATGCCCAGGGACACCCTACCCTAGATCAGGCTGCCCACAGCCTCTGCCAGCCTGGCCAAAAACACCTCCAGGGATGTGGACACAACCACCCCCCTGGGCAACCTGTTCCAGGCTCTCACCACTCTCATGGTGAAGAACTTCCTCCTTACATCCAATCTGAATCTCCCCACCTCCAGCTTTGCTCCATTCCCCCTAGTCCTGTCACTCCCTGATAGCCTCAAAAGTCCCTCCCCAGCTTTTTTGTAGCCCCCTTCAGATCCTGGAAGGCCACAAGAAGGTCACCTGGGAGCCTCCTCTTCTGCAAACTGCACAGCCCCAACTCTTTCAGGCTGTGCTCACAGCAGAGGTGCTGCAGCCCTCTGAACATCCTCGTGGCCCTTCTCTGGACACACTCCATGTCCACATCCCTAATGTATTCTTCCTAACGTCCAGTCCAAATCTACCTTGCTCTAGTTTCAAACAAGCAAAATACAATCCCCAAGTGTAATATCAAATCACTGAACCTGTGGCTTCAGTCCTTTTCAGACCACCAAAAAAGGGTATCCAATGAAGGCAGCAAAATGAACTGAAACTAAGCATGTTGGGCTTGCTTTTCAGCCCAATAATCAGGATGTTAGCCCCAAAGGCAGGTTTTACAGTGTCTCAGGAACAAAAATGTCCCTCCTGGATGCATTCTTGTGTGGCTTACTCTAGGTGATCCTGCCTTGGCAGGGAGCTGCTAGACTGGATGATCTCTGGAGGTCCCTTCCAACCCCTAACATTCTGTGCTGCTGTGAATGATCTCTGGAGGTCCCTTCCAACCCCTAACATTCTGTGCTGCTGTTAATGATCTCTCGAGGTCTCTTCCAACCCCTAACATGCTGTAATTCCATGAAAATAAAGACCAAGGATTTCCACACATGACAGATTTAAAATCACTGACCAAACCCAGGAACTGGGCAGTGGGGAAAAAAAATGGGCTAAAAAATACTCTACTGGAAGGACTGAGTTATACAGAACCTGACATGAACTGGAGCAGAACCTGACCCATTGTGACCAGTGCAGCCAGGAGCTTTCTGGCAACGTGATGGTATTAATTAGACAAGAGCCAGCACTGAGAGAGAAAGTGTTTTGATTTTCACTCACTGTATTTTCACATTACAGGGTAATAATATGTCAGCAGTTAGTAAAATGTCTACTAAATACTGTGCATGTACTTGAAATATTAGCATTTTAATGCCCATGTCCAGAAATAACTTTTTTTTTTTTTTTTTAAATTATTTTCAGGGGAAAACACTGTTTGGATGTGGGTGGATGAGTAGCAATTGATGCCCATGCACTTGATTGACCTATGGCAGGTTAAATACAACTTTAGAGGCAGTTGTCCAAACAGCTTCTCATCTAGAGCTGATAATATTTGCTGGTAGAGAGCATCTTTCTCAGCAAACTGCCTCCTGCAATGGGAGGCTATTTTCAGCAGGGAGAAGCTAGCTGAAGAGGAGGACTGATTAATTGGACATATTAAAGCTTCTCCCTACAACTGTCTCAACAACCAGGCATAGAGATATGCTTCATACACTGAAAATTAAATTTAAATTACATAGTCTTGGCTAGAAAATTGTGCAGTTCATCCTTCTGCCAGAAAAAAAAAAGAGATTTGATTTTTTTTTTTTTCCCCACACACGAACTTTTTTGTGATTTTTCCTACCCTGTTCTTTTCTGCCATCGCTTCAGGTTACTTTATTCTTCCTTTTTAAAGTCAAGTAGGGGGAATAAGGAATACAGATGAGGGATGGTCCTTTAAGAAAGTCCCTCACTGCCTCAGAAGTTCATGGGTCCAGTGTAAAAGTAGAAACTGACTGCTCTAAATTGACTTCTGTAAACATTCCAGAATTGTAGATTCATTGAATGGTTTGAGTTGGAAAGGAGCTTAAAGATCATCCCATGGGCAGGGACACCTTCCACTAGAACAGGTCACTCAAGGCCTCATTCAGTCTATTCTTGAACATGTCCAGGGAGGGAGCATCCACAGCCTCCCTGGGCAACCTGTGCCAGTGTCTCACCACCCTCATTGCAAAGAATTTCTTCCTGATTTCCAGTCTAAATCTGCCTTCCTCAAGCTTCAATCCATTCTCATCCTCTTTTGGCAAGTCCTTGGCAAAAGTCCCTTCCCTGCTTTCTTGTAGGCCCCTTCAGGTGCTGGAAGACTTCGGTAAGATCTCCCTGGAGCCTTCTTTTCACCAGACTGAAACAGCCCCAGCTCCTGCAGCCTGTCCCTACAGGGGAGCTGCTCCAGCCCTCTGATCATCTTCAGGGATTCCTCTGGGCCAGCTTCAACAGTTCCATGTCCCTCTTATCCTGGGGGCTCCAGAACTGGAGGCAGTGCTGCAGGTGTGGTCTCAGCAGAGCAGAGCAGAGGGGCAGAATCCCCTCCCTGTGCTGCTGCTCTCCCTGCTTTGGATGCAGCCCAGCACACAGCTGCCTTCTGGGCTGCCAGCAACCAGATCTTTGATCACATTCTGTGATTCTGTGCTCCACAAGCTCCCTGGAGGTGTTCAAGGCCAGGTTGGATGAGGCCTTGAGCTACCTGTTCTAGTGGGAGATAGCCCTGCCTATGGCAGGGGGGGT
This sequence comes from Psilopogon haemacephalus, assembly GCA_013396835.1. Taxonomy (NCBI): domain Eukaryota; kingdom Metazoa; phylum Chordata; class Aves; order Piciformes; family Megalaimidae; genus Psilopogon; species Psilopogon haemacephalus. The sequence continues at coordinate 260,498 of VWZI01022768.1, forward strand.
GGAACTGGATGAGCTTTGAGCTCCCTTCCAACCTAAACCATTCCACGATTCTAACCATTGTGCTGTTGGTGCTTCCTGCACCACCCTGCCTGCCCTCACTCCTTTGCTCTCTGGACAGGGTTTGAAATACTGGGAATTTTCTCAGAGAGGCTTGCAGCCTCAGCAGTGCTCTGCAGGCACCGTCTGTTCCCAAGTATCTCCTTGGCCACTCGCAGGCTCCTGCGTGGCTTTCCACTGCCTCCTTCCTTCCTGACCTTCCTTCCTGCTATTTTGAGGCATCATTTTGGAAGATTTGCTAGATCAGAGCCTGTGTAACCGCTAGTGCTTATCAGGGCTGCCCCTTCTCACCCTCTGCTCCCCTCTCTCAGACTCATTTTCTTGCATCTTGTCTGAAATCATAGACTCTCAGAATCATTTTGGTTGGGAAAGACCTTTTAAGATCGTCCAGGCCAGCCATTATCTAACTCTGCCAAGTCTGGTGCTGAACCACGTCCCTCAGCAGCACGTCTGAAGGCAGAAGAGATGCTTGGCTGTGAAAGACAGGGCCAATTTGGAACTGAAATTGGGTAACATGAACTTCTCCCCTTGAAAATGAGCATATCAGGGGAAAAAAAAAGAAAAAAGATCCAAGGGTAACCTTCTCAGAGCAGAGCCTTTTCCCTCCAGCTGCCTTCACCAGCAGCCACAACGCTGCCTGGCCACCATTAAGCAGGCACCAAAGCTGCACAAAGTAAATAAGAAATAGTTTTGATTACACCGTCTGAGTCCTCATCTAAACTGATTGAAGCATTAGTCAGAAGCAGTGGTGCTGTTTATAATTCATCTAATAATTTAGGACTGCTGCTTTTAAGCCGTTGCTTAATTCGGTTCCCACGGGATAAAGTACACAATTGAAGAAGAAAGGAGCCAGCCACATGCAGGGGTGGCTGGAGGGTGCTGGGAGTTAAAGGAGAGCTGGGTGGAATGCAACGGGAGAAAGGAATACGCAGGATCCATTATGCTGCTAATGAATGCACAGTTCAGAGTTGCTGATTTAATTTCTAAATCACATTCCTCTTCTCCCCTCAGGTACAACAGGCTTTGCATGCATAATAGCTGAGGAAGCTGAAGGGGGCCTACAGAAACGCTGGGGAGGGGCTTTTGAGGCTATCAGGGAGTGACAGGACTAGGGGGAATGGAGCAAAGCTGGAGGTGGGGAGATTCAGAGTGGATGTGAGGAGGAAGTTGTTGAGCATGAGAGTGGTGAGAGCCTGGAATGGGTTGCCCAGGGGAGTGGTTGGAGTGATGGGTTGCCAAGGGGTGCCCAGTGGTTGGAGCTACTTCCCTGGAGGTGTTTGCAGCCAGGCTGGATGAGGCTCTAGGGTAGGGTGTCTCAGCCCATGGCAGGGGGCTTGGAACTGGATGATCCCAGCCCATGGCTGGGGAGGGACTGTTCACAAGGTCTTGTAATGACAGGACGAGGGGGAATGGGGTCAAATTGGCGGAGGGGGGGTTTGAACGGGATGTTAGGAAGAAATTCTTCACAGTGAGGGTGAGACACTGGCACAGGTTGCCCAGGGAGGTTGTGGCTGCTCCCTCCCTGGATGTGTTCAAGGCCAGGCTGGATGAGGTCTTGAGCGACCTGATCTAGTGGGAGGTGTCCATGCCTGTGGCACAGGGGGGTTGGAACTGGATGAGCTTTGAGGTCTCTTCCAACCTAAACCATTCTATGATTCTATGATCCCTTCCAACTCTGACTGATTCTGTGATTCTAAGATGGTCTATTTTTATGCCCAGTCATGCAAAAACCGAATAAGGAAACCCAAAATGCCTTTCCTGTATTGTTTATTCATTTGCAGTTAGTTGTTTTGAGTTTTTTTTATAACGGCAGAGCATTGACAGAGCACTGTTAGAAGGGCACAACCACGACTGGTACCAGTTTGGAGCCCAGGGTAGTAACCTTCAAGGGGGTTTGATATTTATCCAGAGCTACAGACTGTCACGCTAGTTAAGCCATGACTAGAGCATCATTTTCCAATCTGGCCAGGAGCTATCTCGAAATAGTCCCCATTTCCTTCCTCAGGCAAGGTGGCAGATTGGTGATATTTTAAACTCTGTCTTGGCTAAGAGACAAATCCCAAAGTCCTTTTTTTTTTTTTTTTTTTTTTTTTCCCTTTTTGCAAGCAGATCTGATTGATGTAAGCAAGACCTGTTCCCGCAGGGGCCACACCCATGAATAATTGTCAGAAGTGACATTATGCAGGGACTAGGAGCTTTACAGAATGTGACCTTTGGGGAGTAGTTCTTTGGTCCATTTTTCATACTGACATGTTAATTCTAAGCCTTTCTTTTTTTTTTTCCTCCCATCCCTTTTCTGAAATGGGAAGAGATGTTCAGCTTTTGAAGGAGCTGCGTGTTGCAGTGAGCTGCATTGTAGATTGTATATCCACATAGGTTCATGGAATGGGTTGGGTTGCAAAGGGACCTTAAAGATCATCCAGTTCCAACCCCCCTGCCATAGGCATGGACACCTCCCGCTAAAGCAGGTTGCTCATGGCCTCATCCAACTTGGTCTTGAACAACTCCAGGGAGGAGGCATCCATGACTTCCCTAGGCAACCTATTCCAGTGTCTCACCACCCTCACTGGAAATAATTTCTTCCTCATCTCCAGTCTAAATCTGCCCTCCTCAAGCTTCAATACGTATTCTCTCCTTCTGTTGTCAAAAGTCCTTGTCAAAAGTCCCTTCCTGGCTTTTGGTAGGTACTGGAAGCTGGCTTTAAGGTTTCCCTGAGAGCCTTCTCTTCTCCAACCTGAACAGCCCCAACTCCCTCATTCTGTCCCCATCAGGGAGGTTCTCCAGCCCTCTGATCATCTTTGTGAACTTCCTCTGGACCTGCTCCAACAGCTCCATGTCCTTCTTGTGCTGTGGCCCTGGAACTGCAGGCAGTGTTGCAGCTGAGGTCTCAGCAGAGCAGAGGGGCAGAATCCCCTCTCTGTGCTGCTGCTCTCTGCTTTGGATGCAGCCCAGCACATAGCTGCCTCCTGGGCTGCCAGCGACCAGTGCTGCCTCATGGGGAGTTTGTCACCCACTGACACTACAAGCCCTTGTGAAAGATCCTTCCCCAGCTTTCTTGTAAGCCTCCTTCAGGTACAGGAAGGCAAGATGGATCCGGAAAGCTCTGAAAAAACACACCAGGAGAAGAAGAAGATGTAATTGAAAGAAATTCTGCCAGGCCTTCTAGGTTGTCCACCTGCAATGTGGTAACATTTTTTTTGGCAATCTCTTTCAACTGGAGTGTCACTCCTTAAATGAATTTGAACAACCTGCCCGAGAGACATCCTAATCCAATCGTGCATTATGATGATACCAGTTGGATGTTATCCTATTAGGCACTCACTGTAAATAAGGGATTTTCCCCTGACTTTTAAATCCTTGATTAATGAGAACGCTGGAAGCAGTGTCCTGTAAATTAGCCATCCTGCCTGCAACAATTGCAGTTCACTTAGGGAAACTGATGGGGTTTAAATCTTCCCATCCAAATTAAAAAGCATGAGGGAAAGATAATGTGCAGTAAGTAAAACGTCCCACTCTATCTCACATTATTTATCTGTGCCCCCTGGCTCTCTGAGACCTTTAGGTCTGAATCCTGCTCTCTGTTCAGGTAAATTCCCATCAGCCAGAGCTTTGCTGCCGAAAGAACTCTGATAGCTGGCCCACAGCATTTGGTTTATGCATTCTTTATATTCATTGGTGGTTTAGCTAATTCTTAATCCCATTTTAAATTGTCTTAAGCAGTCCAATGGCCTTCATTTGCAGTTTGGCCACTGCTGTGTGGATTGACTTTCACAGATGCTTTGCCCTTCTTTTACTGATAGAAATATGTAACAAGTATCAGGAAAGAGTTATTTAGGTTTGGGGAAAGGAAGAACAGGAATATGCTGGGACATCATGAGGACAGGCTGAGAGAGTTGGGATCCTGCAGCCTGGACAAGAGAAGGCTTTGAGGAGATCTTACAGTAGCCTTCCAATATCTGAAGGGGGCCTACAGAAGGGCTGGGGAGGGACTATTGACAAGATCTTGTAATGACAGGGCAAGGAGGAATGGGTTTAAACTGGAAGAGGGGAGATTGAAATGGGATGTTAGGAGGAAGGGTGGTGAGACACTGGAATGGGTTGCCCAGGGAGGTTGTGGCTGCTTCCTTCCTGGAGGTGTTCAAGGCCAGGTTGGATAAGTCCTTGTGTGACCTGATCTAGTGGGAGGTGTCCCTGCCTATGGTAGTGAGGAGATTTAGACTGGAAATTAGGAAGAAATTCTTGACAGTGAGGGTGGTGAGACACTGGAGCAGGTTGCCCAGGGAGGTTGTGGCTGCTTCCTTCCTGGAGGTGTTCAAGGCCAGGTTGGATAAGTCCTTGTGTGACCTGATCTAGTGGGAGGTGTCCCTGCCTATGCAGGGGGGTTGGAACTGGATGATCTTCGAGGCCCCTTCCAACCTAAACCATTCTATGATTCTATGACACTTCAGCTGGAATTCTTCCTGACACCTTTTTTTTTTCTGAGGAAAACATTTTTCACAATGTCTCTACCACTTCCCTTCTTCAAACACTGATAAGTGATTTATTGCTTGCAAGAAAATTAGGTTTATATCTGATATTGACTTTGAAACCTTGTATCTGGTATTGACTTTGAAACCTACATCTCTTTTAATATTCTGAGACATTAATGAGCTCTTTCTCGACATGCCTGATTCACATTTATTTAAGGTACTCTTCATCAGGGCCCCCATAATGTACATTAACTTTTATCAGTCAAGAACATTCCCTTTGCAGAAGTGTGAATACTCTTTCCATAGACTGGAATTAATGTCACTTCACAAAGGGAGCTTCCACACTCCCTCTGGTAACTCAGCAAAGTCTCTCTCGTGCATTAAGTGTAAGATTCCTGCATAGTTCTGTGGTGGTAGTTTTGGCTGCCCTGCCAAACTGTGCAAAAAGTGGAGTTACTTAAAGTGTCAAGAATAGTCAGAGACACTGCAGTAATTAAATCTATCTGATCTACCTTGGTTCAGTCAAATTGGGAAGGTTACTCAGCCCTGCATATGCCCTTAAACAGTGGCATTGATGAACCCTCAGAGAGTTTGTGGGTGACATCAATCTGGGTGGCCTGGGTGACATGCTAGAGGGAAGGGGTCCATCCAGAGGGACAGACTTGAGAGGTGGGCCCCTCTCAGCCCCATGAAGGTCAACAAAGCAAGTGCAAGGTCCAGCAGCTATGTCAGGGAAATTCCAAGCTGAGTGAGCAGTGGCTTGAGAGCAGTCTGGAGGAGAAGGACTTAGGGGTGTAAGTTGATGACAAACTCCCCATGAGACAGCACTGGTCGCTGGCAGCCCAGAAGGCAGCTGTGTGCTGGGCTGCATCCAGGGCAGGGAGCAGCACACAGTGGCACACTTACTGATTGTACTTTTTGCAATACTGAGTTAACTTTTCTTTTGTGTGCAGACTTTATTGGTTACTTGGATTGGTTTTTTTTTTTAATTACTATTATTTTTTCCTTTACACTTCAAGAAAAAAAAAACATTGGGGCTTTTCCACCAGGAAACTGAGCTGTTGACTTTCAAGCTTTTCAGTGGTTGTACTCTGAAGAAAAAAGAAATGGAGCACCTGAAATTCAAGAAGGTGTTCGTAGCTGGCTCTTGCCAGACAAAATGGGCGACTGGAATGCTTTATGATTTGATTTGATTTTTTTCCTTTCATCATTTTAACTCTCTTTGCAAACCTGCCAGCTCATTTTACCAGCATTGCACATTTATAGATTG
>VWZI01022768.1:269653-290218 GCA_013396835.1 Psilopogon haemacephalus
CTTAAAATGTTGAGGAGACTAGAGAAGAAAAAAAAAAAGCAACTAAAATAAACTGGATATATTCACATGGTTCTTCTACAAACTGACAAGTGCGAATTGAAAAAGCAAAGTTCTCTTAATACAGAGTCAGAGAGTGTCACTGTGCCATGACATATTACAGCTGGAATGCTCTGGGCCCTCCATAAATCCAAGCAATAAAAGAAATGCCAGTGAGAACCTTGCAATATGCTCAGTCAATTACAGGCTGCCTCACCTGCCTTTCTCTTCTCTTCGCAGACCACAGATGACATCCTGGTGGCCTCGGCTGAATGTCCTAGCGATGATGAGGACATCGATCCCTGTGAGCCGAGCTCAGGTGGGTTAGGTTAGTCAACTTTTTTATTACTTTCTTTTCTTTCATATTTGCATGCTCCAGCCCCCTAGAGTCCCATCTAGCAGGACAAAGCAGGGAGAGGTTGAGTGGGGCCTTTCTAAATGGCAGTGCCAGCAGACCAGGAGAGTTGGCTGCGCATTCGGTAGGTGGGGGCAGACTGATAGCTGTAATATGAGCAAGGTCATAGCTGGACCAAGGACCTAAGGCTAACCCCCTGCAACTGTGTTGTGATGATAAAGGAGAGACAACTTCATTTAGGAGAGAAAGATCACAGAGTGGTCTGGGTTGGAAGGGACCTCCAAAGGTCATCCAGTCCAACCCCCCCTGCAGTCAGCAGGGACATCCTCAACTAGATCAGGTTGCCCAGAGCCCTGTCCAGCCTCACCTTGAATATTTCCAGGGATGGGCCCATAACCACCTCTCTGGGCATCCTGTTCCACCACCCTCATGGTGCAGAACTCATTCTTAACATCCAATCTAAATCTACTCTTATCTGGTTTGAAGCCATTGCCACTTGTCCTATTGCTGCAGGCCTTTGTAAACAGTTTCTCTCAATCCTTCTTGTAGCCTCCTTCAGGTACTGGAAGGCTGCTATTAAGTCTTCCTGGAGCCTTCTCCTCTCCAGGCTGAACAGCCCCAATTCTTTCAGCCTGTCTTCATAGCAGAGGTGCTGAAGCCCTCTGATCACCTTGTGACCCTTCTCTGGACCCATTCCAGCAGGTCCATGTCTCTCTTGTGTTCAGGGACCCCAGAGCAGCACTCCAGATGAGGTCTCAACAGAGTAGGGGGCAGAATCCCCTCTCTCCATCTGCTGGCCATGCTGCTTTTGATGAAGTCCAGGATATGATTTGACTTCTGGGCTGCAAGTGCCCACTCCTGGCTCATGTCAAGCTTCTCATCCACCAGCACTCCCAAGTCCTCTTCTGCAGGGTTGCTCTCAAGTTCGTCATCTCCCATTGATACCAAGGATTGTCCCAACATAGATGCAAGACCTTGCACTTTGCCTTATTGAACCTCCTGAGGTTCTCCTCAGCCCACCTCTCCATCCTGTCCAGGTCTCTCTGGATGGCACCCATCCCTTCCTTTAGTCTTACCAACTGCACCACTCAGCTTGGTATCATCTGCAGACTTGCTGAGGGTGCCTCAGTCTCACTGTCTACAGCAACAATGAAGGTATCTCTTTCCTAATCCCACTGAACAGTGGAGATTTGGTACTACAGTTTTGCTATGATGCAGTTTCCCCCACAACTTGATATTCCATTAAACACTACATTCCTTCTCTGGAAATCCAAGTGTTTATCACAAATAAACTCCAAAGAATTAATCAGTTAATCAATTTGTTGTGCAGTGGAATACTTAGTTCAAGTAGGGACCAATTATATTTCAGAGCAGTATATTACTGCAAATCACAACTAAGAGCCAGCTCTGTACAAGAAATTCAGGGCAGGAGAAGTATTTAGATGGCTGTAAGTGAAATGAGGTTTTGCTTCAAATGCAGGTGTGTGGTTCCTGCTTCAGTTCACATGCAGAAAATATTTAGGTAAAGGCAGAGACATTTATTCATAGATTGATAGAATGGTTTAGCTTGGAAAGGACCCTAAAGATCATCTAGTTCCAAGCCCCCTGCCATGGGCAGGGACACCTTCCACTAGAACAGGTTGCTCAAGGCCTCATCCAACCTGGCATTCAACACCTCCAGGAAGGGGACATCCATGATGTCCCTAAGCAACCTGTTCCAGTGTCTTAACACCCTCACTGTCAAGAATATCTTCCTCATCTCCACTCACAATCTGCTCTCCTCAAGCTTCAATCCATTCCTTGTTGTTCCATTACTTCAAGCCTTTGTAAAAATTCTCTCTAGCTCTCCTGTAGCCCCCTCTCAGGTACTGGAACACTGCTCTAGAGTCTCCACAGAGCCTTCTCTTCTCCTCCCAGGTGTTTCTACCAAATCATTATCTGTCTTCAAATAACCTCAAAACCCTCTTGTCCCTTAAGGCTTGAGTCACTTTACCTCTTTCCTTTTGAATGTCCAGTGACAGCTCACCAACCCTCCCTCTGCCTGCCACCCTGGCCCAGGAGAATTCACATTGCCCCATGGGTCCTTATTTAGAAAATGGGTGCAGGAATACAAGGGGTAAAAGAAAAGGGGTCTGGCTTGATGAAAAGTTCAATGTGAGCCTTCAGTTTGAGTGCAGCCCAGACAGCAACTCTGTCCTGGGCTGCAGCAAGAGCAGCTGTGGGCAGCAGGGCAAGGGAGGGGATTCTGCCCCTTTACTCTGCTCTCCTCACACCCCACCTGGAGCACTGTCTGCAGCTCTGGAGCCCCCAATACAAGGACATGAAACTGTTGGAGCCAGTCCAGAGGAGGCCACCAAGATGCTCAGAGGGCTGCAGCAGCTCTGCTGTGATAACAGGCCGTGAGAGTTGGGGTTCTGCAGCCTGGAGAAGAAAAGGCTTCCAGGAGACCTTAGAGTAGCCTTCCAATATCTGAAGGAGGCCTACAGGAGGGCTGGGGAGGGACTATTGACAAGGTCTTGTAATGACAGGGTGAGGGGGAATGGGTTTGAACTGCAGGGGGGAGATTGAAACTGGATGTGAGGAGGAAGTTGATTGCAGTGAGGGTGGTGAGACACTGGCACAGGTTGCCCAGGGAGGTTGTGGCTGCTCCCTGCCTGGAGATGTTCAAGGCCAGGTTGGATGAGGCCTTGAGCAACCTGTTCTAGTAGGAGGTGTCCCTGCCTATGGCACAGGGAGGCTGGAACTGGATGAGCTTTGAAGTCCTTTCCAACCTAAACCATTCTATGATTTCTGACAGGTTAGTATTTTTGTCCACACTGTTATCCAGGAGGGGAATGTTTGGTTTCCTGCAGACCATTGCCATTTAGCTTTGCATGCTGCTGTTTATCTTTCATGGTTAAGCTTCTCACTCGTGGCCCAGCCAGGCTTCTCAGTGTTGTTTGTTTGAGGGTGGGTTTAGTGGTTCATTTCTTCAATCCTAACTGCTATGGAGTTTTTTGGGGTTTTGGGGTTTTGTTTTTTTGTTTTTTTTTTTTTTTTTAAAGTACAGATTGCCACAGGAATTACGTTCTTCATAATCCCAATTGTCTGCATCATTTTATCTGTCATTCTTCACTTCAAAATGTCAGCCTCCCACTCTCCACTCTTAGAAGCTATTAATTTGCCTCTCTCTTCATTGGCCTTGTCCTCTCTGATTTGAAACGATGTGAACCGAAGGGCTTCCTGAGTTCATATCTTCCTGCAGTTCTTTCTCACTATAGGCTGCTTTTCTCTTAGTCACTTCATATTGTGAATAAGTAGTAGTCCACATTGGCCTTACTGAATGTCATGAGGTTCTCCTCAGCCCACCTCTCCAGCCTGTCCAGGTCTTCTGGATAGCACCCATCCCATCCTTTGCTCTTATCAACTGCACTACTCAGCCTGGTGTCATCTGCAGGTGTGCTGAGGATGCCTCAGACTTGCTGTCCATAGCATTGATGAAGATATTGAACAATAATGGTCCCAGTACAGACCTTTAAGGGGCATCACAGGATCACAGGATGTCAGGGGTTGGAAGGGACCCAAAGAGATCATCAAGTCCAAGCCCCGTGCCACAGCAGGACCATACAATCTATCACAGATCCCAGAGGAACACATCCAGACAGGCCTTGAAGTCTCCAGAGAAGGAGACTCCACAACCTCTCTGGGGAGCCTGTGCCAGTGCTCTGTGACCCTTACAGTCCAGAAGTTCCCCCTTGTGTTGAGCTGGAACCTCCTGCACTGCAGCTTATACCCATTGCTCCTTGCCCTATTTCAGGGAGTAAGTGAGCAGAGCCTGTCTAGCCACTCCTGACCCCCAGCTCTCAGATGTTTATAAACATTGATTCAATCCCCTCTCAGACTTCTCTTCTGCAGACTAAGCAGCCCCAGGTCCCACAGCCTCTCCTCATCAGGCAGTGCTCCAGTTCCCTCATCATCCTCATAGCAAAGCTGGAGGTGGGGAGATTCAGATTGGATATGAGGAGGACGTACTTCACCATGAGAGTGGTGAGGCCCTGGAACAGGTTGCCCAGGGAGGTGGCTGGGTCTACTTCCCTGGAGGTGTTTGCAGCCAGGCTGGCTGAGGCTGTGGGCAGCCTGATCTAGGGCAGGGGGTTGGAACTGGCTGATCCTTTTGGACCCTTCCAACCCTTACTGATTCTACGATTCTATGACTGCCCATAACATGCCTTTTGCTAACCAAATTGCTGTACTGGCAACACTGTGATTATGGTAAACCTATCCATCAAAGAAAATAGTGCTTGTCTAGGTTGTGGCTGATTAAGAAGACTTCTGCTGAAAGCATGGCTTCTTCTCTAGGATAAACACATTGCAGTGACTAACAAGTCTCGGGCTGCCGCCAGCTTTGCTTTCTGGGCACCTGCCTTCTCCCACAGAATAAATGGAAAGATTCAATTTGCCACAAATGTCAGACGGGACATTAAAAGCACAGAGCAGATTAGGAGCTGCTAAGCAGCAATCCTATCGACTCACCTCGAAGATGAAAGTCACCAAAATGATCACTGCAGATTTCGTGGTGGCAGAGGAACTGCTAAATGTGCCACAACAGGATGAAGTCCTAACAAACTGATTGCCAAGCAAAACTTAGTCACCATGGTTTGGTTGCATTGGAGTTTGTGCAGCAGGGCAACGTTGAGCTGCTTTTGCAGTCTCCCCACATTCCCATCACCTATTTGCAATACCAACAATGGCACCAAAAAAAAAAAATGATGCTGATGAAAATAATCATGAATAATTCACAGGTTCACAGATTGCATTGGGTTGGAAGGGACCTCCCCCCCCTAAAATGTCATCCTGTCCAACCTCCCCACACTCAGCAGGGACACCTCCAAGTAGATTAAGCCTCCCAAGTTCACGTCAAGGCTGATGTTGAATGTCTCCTGGAATGGGGCTTCCACCACATCCCTGGGCAACCTATTCCAGTGTCTCACCACTCTCATTGTGCAGAACTTCCTCCTCCTCCTCCTCATGTCAAACCTAAATCTCCGAGACTCCACTTTCAAACTATTGCCTCTCATCCTGTCACCATAGGCCCTTCTAAAGAGTCTCTCCTCAGACTTCCTTGTAGGTCTCCTTCAGATTTTGAAATGCAGCTCTGAGGTCCCCCTGGAGCCTTCTTTGCTCCAGGCTGAGCAGTCTCAATTCTTTCAGCCTGTCTTCACAGCAGAGGTGCTCCAGCCCTCTGATCATCTTGGTGGCCTACTCTGGGTTCATTCCAGCAGCTCCATGTCTCTCTTATACTGGAGGCTTCCAGAGCTGGACACAGCACTGCAGGTGAGGTCTCAGCAGAGCAGAGGAGCAGAATCCCCTCTCTCCATCTGCTGGTCATTCTGCTTTTGATGCAGCCCAGGCTGCCATTGGCCTGGGATGCAAATGTCCATTGCTGGCTCATGCCCAGCTTCTCAGCCACCAGCACCCCCAAGTCCTTTTCTGCAGGGCTGTTCTCAATACTGTTAGTTTAAGCTTCCTCATCTTCATGACACAGAGGAAATACTAAAGCCTTTTCCTTTTGTAGGCAGATTATGAAAACTATTAGTGGAAATTTACTCCCCAAAAAACCCCCAGAACTTATCTGGGATGATTTAATGGTGTCACAGGAATTCTAATGCTGGGGGTGCACAAATTGCCAGCCTGCACATCAGGATTGCTGCTGCAACTTTCCCTGAGCCCTGTACAGAGCTCTGATTTCTGCTGAGCTCAGTGAGCATTTGTGTTACACAGCTTATTTGTTCCAGTTACACAGGGCTGGTATTTTATTTATTAGCTATTATCTAGCCACTTCTGTAGCTATTGAAACGTTCCAAAATGCAGAGAGGTCCAAAATGGGTCAAATGAAGTAAAAAACATTGAGTTTAATGGCAGCAAAACCTAGACCAGGGGAAAAAAGTCTCAGAGTTTTGAGCACTTGCAAACAGTTCTTCTTCTGTAAATTACAGCTAAATCCTTTTCAAGCTCTGGGCACCACAAAAAATGGAATTTAGAAATTGGGTTGAAAAATCTCTCCTGACAGCCCCAGCAGAAGTGGAATGGGGAGAGGTTTGGGCATTCTGAGGGCCAGAATACATGGTGTGTGCTGGGCTTGGCAGCTTCAGCAGAAGGCAGGCTTCAAAGATAAAAAAGTGCTGCTTTGGGACATGTTGGTGCTTAGCCAAAGGGTTTAATGGCAATAGGTTGGCAGCATTGGTGGGATTGTGAGCTCTGGGCAAGTGCTTGGACTCCATCATCTCAAAGTTCTCTTCCAACCTCAGTAGGTCTGTGGTTCTGAGCTTCTTTCAAGGTCAGATTAGTGCTTCTACCAACAGAAGGTCACATGCTGCAGCTGAAGGAAGTGCTTCGTCAGCCTTTGGTCAGCAGTTGTCTGGCAGCTCTTGGCTTCCAGTTCCCAGGATAGTGGTGGTTGATTGTTATCAGACCTTGTCCTGTGCTTGTTCTGTAGGTGAACAGGATAAGGATAGCCAAGGCAGAGTCCAGTGGTGCATGCTAACTGGTAGCATTAGTTACCTTCGTTCTGAGGGAGAAGTTACATGTGTTATATTCCTACGTTATTAAGTAAAGGCCAATAATAGGGAAGAAGCTCTTGGACTGATCTTTGAGCGTGTGTTGGTTTTCATACATCCTGGTCAGGCTCATTCCATTGTGGAAAAGACCTGGTGGCAGTTTGAAGTCTCCAAAGCATCAGTATGACCAAGACAGAGGACCCAAACTTTTCCCTGTGAGCAGAACATCACAGGGCTTTGCTTGCAAGCTGCTTCCTGTGTCTCTACATCTCTACGTCCATACACCTGCATGTGTAGTGATAGGATGAGAGGCAATGGATTGAAGCTTGAAGAGGGCAGATTTAGACTGGAGATTAGGAAGAAATTCTTTACAGTGAGGGTAGTGAGACTCTGGAATAGGTTGCCCTGGGAGGCTGTGGATGTCCCCTCCCCAGAGGTGTTCCAAGCCAGGCTGGATAGGGCCTTGAGCAACCTGGTGTAGTGGAAGGTGTCCCCATCTATGGCAGGAGAGTTGGAACTAGATGATCTTGAAGGTTCCTTCCAACTCAAACCATTCTAGGAATCTGTCAATGCCCTGCTGGCTGCTAACACCTGTTTGATAGATGGAGAGGCTGGGAACCATACATTCTCAAACATCTTGAGACACTTTAGGTTTGGTCCCACCTTTGGTACCTGTTTCCAATAACAGGCAGAGCTGTGAAATACAGACTGTGAATGATTCATGCCCATTTATCACAAGTTTTGCTCTTCTTTTGGCCTGTCTCACATTCTTGCATTTTATTCCCAGCAAGATAGCCTTGTGGTAGGAGGTGAAGTGACTCCTGTAATTTATACATCACTGCAAGTGCCCTGTTTAGTGCACTTCATTGTGCAAGGAGCTGAAACAAAGGAAAATAAAATTACAGTTAGTTCACAGGGCTACTGTGTTCATTATGGCTCAAGACATAAAGGGAATATTTGTGCCTCAGTCCAATTACCCTGTAGTTCTGTGTGCATTTCCAGTACTAGAAAGATCACTGGGTTGTCTTGAGTCAGCCTTTTAGAAAGCTTGGCTCAAATGCATGCAGACATGGTTGTGTGAGCTACTGCAGGGTGAAAATTATGCTTTATTTACAAAATGTTAGCACTTAACCGTGCCTGTGCATAAAGGAACTGAGGGGCTTTGGATGCAGATCAAATCTCCTGCAATTGAAGTAAAAATAGTTGTTAAGGTTGTTGGTTTACTTCCAGAAGAGATCAGAAAGCAACAGAAAGCAAATGTAGTGTTTATCCACTTTTATGGTTTATGGTGAAGTGAAACACTTCTTTGGGAACAGACTGAGCTCTTCCTAGCTCACAGAAGTACAGCAAACATCCAGACCTCAAAAATCATCCAGTCCAACCTTCGACCCACCACTGAAAGGTCGACACTAAACTTGTCCCTAAACACCAGATCCACAGGCTGCTTTGAACACCCTTAGGGATGGTAACTCCACCACTGGTCTGGACAGAACATTCCAATGTTTGAGAAGCTTTTTGGTGAACAAATATTTCCTAACATCCAGCCTGAACCCCCCTGGCACAGCTTGAAACTATTTCATCTGGTCCTGTCACTTGACATCAAGGAGAAGAGGCTGCCCCCTCCTTGCTTTGGACATCTCTTCAGGTAGCTGTAGAGAGCAGTGAGGTCTGCCCTCAACATCCTCTTTTCCCAATGGAACAACCTCAGCCCCTCCTCACAGGCTGTGTGCTCCAGGCCCTTCTCCAGCCTTGTTCCCCTTCTCTGGACATGCTCCGGCCCCATAATGTCCTTCCTATAGTGAGGGCCCCAGAACTGAACACAACACTCAAGGTGTGGCCTCACCAGTGCTGAGCACAGAGACATGATCACCTGCTTGTTCCTGCTGGACACATCTAATTCAAGCCAGGATGCCATTGGCTCTCTTTGTGTAACCTAAGTGGTACAAAGGAATTGCGAGCACCATGAAATTAGTTTGAAGTTTCTCTTTTCAGCAACATGACATTAGTTTAAAGTTTCTCTTTCCAGCACACTGTAAGACAAAATCCATCTTTTAGCTAAATGTGCCTTTTGGAAGTCAACCATTAAGTAGATAGTTCTTGCTGAACACAAGTCATTCAGGGAGAGGTTTGATACGTAGCCTAGAAAATGACAGCACAGCTTAGTGCTTCCCAGCATGTATTTGTTGCAATCCCAGTGATAGGAATGTATCAGAAGGCAGAATAGAAATGGAGGCTGGGCAGCAGGCTTTTTTCCCTCCACATGATGGTTTTCTATCAGTCTGGTATCAGTGGCTCACTGTGTTCTGAGACTGGTAAGAAATATTGACATCAAATTGCCATAAATCATAGAGAGCTCTCTGTTAGCTTGCACAAAGCCTTCTCCACTGGTGCTTAAATGATGAATGGTTTTCCTTGTGTGTGAACTTTGAGGATGCATTCATATTCCACTCCCGTTCTTGCTCAAGTTGGATATGGGACTGGATGATTTTAAAAGTCTTTTCCATCTGAAACAATTCAGAGAATCACAGAATGTTAGGGACCTCAAAAGATCCTCAAGTGCAACCTCCCTGCTAGAGCAGGGCCACCTAGATCAGGTCACACAGGAACACATCCATAGGAGGTTCCACATAAATATCAGGAAAAAACTTTTTTTCATTGTAAGGGTGCTGGTGCCCTAGAACAGGCTGCCCAGAGGGGTGATGGAGTCTCCTTCTCTGGAGAGATTCAAAACCCGTCTGGATGCAGAAGGTCACACAGGAACACATCCAAGTGGGTTTTGAATGTCTCCAGAGATGGAGACTCCACCATCTCTCTGGGCAACATGTTCCAGTACTCAGTCACCCTTAAATTAAACAAGTTCCTCGTCATGTTTAGATGGAACTTTTAAAATTCAAGTTTGTGCCTGTTACCCCTTGTCTTGTCATTGGGTGTGATTGAAAAAAGCCTGGCCCCATGCTCCCGACACCCATCCTGGAGGTATTTCTAAGTATTTATGAGACACCCTCCCTCAGTCATCTTTTTTTTTCCGGATTAAAAAGACTCAGTTCTCCCACTCTTTCCTCATCACAGAGCTGTTTCAATCCCCTAATTATCTTTGTAGTCCTTTGCTGTTCCCTCTCCAGAAGGTCCTTCATGAACTGGGGAGCCCAGAACTGGATACAGTATTCCAGATGTGACCTCTCCAGGGCAGAGTAGAGGGGAAAGAGAACCTTCTTTGCCCTTCTGGCCACACTCTTCTTCATGTGTGCCAGGATGCCATTGGTCTTGGCCACATTCCATGAGCCACATTGCTGGAATCTGTTTGTCCACCAGGACACCCTGATCCCTTTCTCCTAAGGTGCTCTCCTGCTGATGACCCCAAACTGGGAGCAGTGGCTGCCACACCTGAAGGCTGTGCTGTCTTTCATCCAGACCTGGACAGGGTGAGGACAGACTGAATGAAATCCAACAAGAACAAGTGTAGAGTCTGGCATCTGGGAAAGAATTGGATATCTTTTCCCCTCCCACCTAATTTGGAATCTTTTCTGAGGCCAGCCAGTCCTCAGCCTCTACCCTGCATGCTCCCTGATCCTAGGAGGAATGCTCTCTCCCCAGGCTATGGCTGCTGTCTTATTTATCCTTCTGCCCATCCACTACTGCTTTTCCTAAAGCTAAGGAAGTCTTTTTCCAGTTTTGTAGGTTGTTTTCTTGGTAGCTGCCTGTTGGTGCCTTGTTGATAGCTGGTTATGCCACTCAGGACTCAAATGTCACTGTCACTTACATGGTACATTTTTGGTCCAGTGAAGTCCATCCTACACTTAGCTGCCACCAACACTTTTTTCTAGTGTCCCTGCTCTTTTCTTGGCTTGTGCATCTGAATCTTCAGGAAGCTAGAGCTGTAGGTAACTAACTGAACAGAAGGTTGAGCTGTCTGAACTGGTTCTCCATTGTGCTGGTTTGAACTAATCAGAGGATTTGAATGAGAAATTAGGCCATAGGCTGAGAAAGGAAAACACTGATGGTGCTACATCACTCACCTGTGGTGGTTTAGCAGTTATCTGCCCCCCCTCATCCACAGTTCCATCATCTTAGCTCTAGCTTGAAAACATGCCAAGGGTAGTATAATATCTGTCTTTTGCTTTCCTTATATCATTTGCAAGAGCATTTAATTCCCCCCTCCTCCCCTACTTAGGAATACTTCACTTTAAAATCTACTCTACTGACTTTGCTGATCAGTCAGCATTTCTGAGGCAAAGTAACAAATTGCCAAAGATTTCCCAGAACAGGGAGGAAAACAGGATAAATTACTTGGCGTAGGAAAGAAAGAAGCAGAAGTGCAAAGGTGAATGGCAGATGTAGAAGCAAAGGGAGGCAGGACTGACAGCTGAACTGGTAAAAGGAGAAAAGATCCATATTCGGAGGGGGAAAATGCTGGAGGAGAAGCAATACAACTGCAAATGTTGATAAAAAGGGCAAGAGCACTGAGATGAAGGCTGCTAAAAACATGGAGTGATATATGGGTTTGCATTATCCATTTTGGCTAAAATTAACTTCAGGTTTGTGGCAAATCTTTTCCCCGATAGCTTCTTATTAAAGTGGGTGAAATATTCCCCTGGGCTCTGCAGAGCACATCAACTTCTGAACCCCATTGATTTGCCATGTCAGATCAATTGGCACTGTGCTGCCAGCTCACCTATCTCCCTTTAGACTGATGTTGACATTTAAAAAAAAGATTGAGACAACAAAGCCTTTCACCTCTCAAAAAATTAAAAAAAAAAAGTGCTTCTTTCGAAACTGGAGGTCCTAAAGAGTTGGTAGAGTTTGTGAATGATCTGAAGCCATTGTGCAGTAAATCACTGCCCTTCGAAGCCAACATATTTCGTTCTGTGCAGAGATGGAGTTTAGCTTCTTAGCAAAGCAACCTTTGTAGCTGGGGATGCTGTTTCACTGCCAGGCTGTTTTTGTGACCAGCTCAGTGGGTTAATGTCACTAGAGGTACTTTAATGCATTATGTCTTTCCTTTGGAGAACCTTTGAAATTTCAGTTTATAGGAAGTGAAGAACTTGGGTTTGTGCACCAAAGCAGAGAAGATACCTTCACCATTTTCTCTTGAAGTAGATTATTGTCTTGTTCCCTCCAACTCAGAGATACATAGGATGGTTTAGGTTGAAAGGTACCATAAAGATCATCCAGTTCCAACCTCCCTCCCATGGGCAGGGACAGCTTCCACTACACCAGGTTGCTCAAGACCTCATCCAGCCTGGCCTTCAACACCACCAGGCAGGGGGCATCCACAACCTCCCTGGACAACCTGTTCCAGTGTCTCACCACCCTCACTCAAAAGAATTTCTTCCTAATTTCCAGTCTAAATCTGCCCTCCTCAAGCTTCAGTCCATTCCCTCAGTAAGTGTCTGACCATTATCTTAGAACAAATTCAAGAGTGTGAGTTCGAGATGGCAGACATTGCCCCACAGATCCCCACTGCATCACAGGCTGTTGTGTGTGCAGGTCTTAGCCCCTGTTCTCTTTGAATCCCGATGCCATTGTGATCAGGGAGCACAGAGAGTGTGCTCAGCAGCTAGTTTTGTGGTGCCTCTCTCACATGGTTTAGCTTGTGGCTTTACAGCCACATGGGAAACAGCTTCATTCTTCTACACTCCCAAGGTAGATCAAGTTCAAGACATCCCCAGGAGAGCCAGTTCTTGTTGCCCATCAAGAGCTACTTGATGCTGAGTAGGAAGGGGACAGGCTGAGACAGTCTTATGTTCAGACTGGGGTGGGTTTGAGCTTAGTCTCCTGCTTAAATTTACAGCAGATATTGTAGCAGTTCCCAGAATCACAGAAGGGGTGGGAAGGAACCTTCAGAGGTGATCCAGTCCATCCACCCTGCCAGAGTAGGGCAGGTCATATAGGAATGCATCCAGGTGAGTTCTAAAAATCTCAAGGAAAGGACATTCCATGACCTTTGTGGGCAGCCTGCTCCAGAGCTTTGGCACCCTCGCAGGGGAAAAGTTTCTCCTTATGTTCACGTGGAACCTCCTTTGCTCCAGCTTGCACCCATTGCCCCTTGTCCTGTCATTGGACATCACTGAGCAGAGCCTGGCTCTGTCATCTTAGCACTGCCCTGCACATCCTTATAAATAGGAATGAGGTCACCCCTCAGGCTCCTCTGCTCCCAGCTCCCTCAGCCTTTCTTCACAGGAAGATGTTCCACTCCCTTCAGCATCTTGGTTGCTCTGCATTGGACTCTTTCAAGCAGTTCCCTGAGATCCTTCTTGAACTGAGGGGCTCAGAACTGGACACAGTATTCCAGATGTAGCCTCAACAGGGCTGAAAGCTCAGTTCTTCCTCTGCTGAAATTTGTTTTTTTCAGTCATGTTTGATGTAGTGAGATGTTGAGATTGCAGCAAGCTCAGAAACCAGCAATGTTACAGAAAGTCAGCCACAAACAGGTCTACAATGATAGCACACAGGGTGAAAATTAATATGTGTCCTGCCAATAATTGCCTTCATGCCTCATTGCAAGTGCAGTAGTTAAACATTCTTGTCTTGTGAGTAATTTCCTATTCACAGTCTGTGGGAAGGCATAAATGTAAAGAAAACAGATTTGGGGTCCTTTTGTTGGGTGTTTTGTTTTGTTTTTAAGTCTGCTAATTTCAATTCCCCAACACCCTGGGAGCCTGCAATTCCAATTTTCTTTTCACAGTGTTAGTGAAAACTGGGCACTGAAAGTAGTCAGATTTTTTTTCCCCCCTCTAAGTTTGAAACCACTTAGAAATGCAGTCGAGAATAATAACTTTCTAATCCATTATTACACCAGGTAAAAAAAAAACAAAACTCTGCTCAGTTGCTATTATTTCATGCAAAGTTTTTTTTCCTAAGTGGTAGAAGAGGCTTTTAAAAATCAGACTCTCTTAAGCTGGGCTTTTGAGGCAATCCAAAAAAAGTGGGTGGTGTGTTGTTGAGAGGAAGAGTCAAGTATCAGGGAAGTTGTTTTAAGGAAGGATTGCTGAATTTTTAAATTTATTTTTTTATGCAAGTTTAATTTCCTCTCACTGTTATTGCAAGGCCAAGGTGTAATCATGGTCTTCATGATTTCCTCTTGTTTCTCACAAAGCCTGCCTGAACTTACCATGGTTGGTTTTAGAATTTTTTGGAGGTGACTTTAAATGCCACAAAAATGACATTTAGGAGTAGAATCTTCCCAGTTAGCTATAGGGTATTTCACATCTCAGGTACCATAAATAGCTTTAGCTGGAGTGGAGTTAGTGCCTTTTTCCTGCTGCGGACACCACCAGCAAAGGCTGCAGTTGAGTAGCAGACATGCTTATGCCTAGACCTACCTCTGCTGCTGTGCCAGCCTTCCTGTGTGACCTGCTCTGAGTTAGTGTACTGTGGTGGTGGAGATGGACTCAGTGATCTCCAGAGGTCTATTCCAACCCCTACCATTCTGTGATTCTGTGTCTCTACTTGCTTTAGCCACAAGATGATGGAGAAAAACCCCTGCATGGTGTGTTTCTCAAAAAGTTGGGAAGCAAAGAGTAACAGTTCTGTAACATTATAAACTTTCCTTGCTCTCCATTGACATTCACAAAGTCACAGATTGCATTGGGTTGGAAGGGACCATCAAAGGTCATCTTGTCCAACTCACTTGCACCCAGCAGGGACGCTTTCAACTAGAGCAGGCTGTGCAGGAACATATCAAGGCTGATCTTGAATGTCTCCAGCAATGGGGCCTTAATCACATCCCTGAGCAACCTGTTCCAGTATTTCACCACTCTCATTGTGCAGAGCTTCCTCCTCCTCATGTCCAACCTAAGCCTCCCCTCTTCCAGTTTCAAACCATTACCTCTCACCCTATCACTACAAGCCCTTCTAAACAGTCTCTCCCCAGCTTTCCTGTAGATCTGCTTCAGGTATTGAAATGCAGCTCTGAGGTCTCCCTGGAGCCTTCTCTTCTCCAGGCTGAATAGCCTCATTTCTTTCAGCCTGTCTTCACAGGATCATCTGTTGTCCTTTGCAGTCATTCCTGTCTTGCAGGTAAAAAAGCATCCAGGTCAATTCCTCTTGGGTACTCCAGTATTAGTCAAATAAAGGTCCTGCTTAAATTAACAAAACTGATTCAGCAGAGTTCTGGATGGGGATTTATTTGTTTACATAGATAGGATGAGGGACAATGGTTTGAAAGTGGAGCAGGGTAGATTTAGGTTGGACATCAGGAGGAAGCTCTGCACAATGAGATTGGTGAGATACTGCAACAGGTTGCCCAGGGATGTAATTGAGGCCCCATCCCTGGAGATATTCAAGATCAGCCTTGATGTGTCCCTGTGCAGCCTGCTCTAGTTGGATGTGTCCCTGCTAACTGCAGGGGTGTTGGACAGGATGCCCTTTGATGGTCCCTTCCAACTGAAGGCAGACTGAATTTTGGAAGCATCTAGGCTAGTCTGTTCCTGGTGACCCTTTCTTCCCTGTCTCAGAACAGGACACTTGCTTTAACATGTGCTCCATGAGCCTTTCCTACCTAAAGACCTCCCAGACAAACCCAAGTGCTTTCTAAAAGTTTCCCTCTCTTTCCTCCTCCTTCATTTGCCTTCAGAGGCCCTGCTAGGTGTATTTTAAACAATAAAAAATAGCACAAAGCCATTTCCCAGTACTGAATCACTGCTTTTACAGAAGTCCAAACAAATGTAACAGCAGATGCTCCGAAAACAGCTCAAGTTTAACTAACATTAATGTTTCAGTGGAGTATTCCTCAGGCAGATGGGATAAATGAGATAATTGTGAAAACATTCTTAAAAATAAAAGGATGCCATCAGGTGAAAGACAGGAGTTTAGGGGAGGTTGGAGACTATTCCTTACATGGTTTTTGCTTTGTGAGGTTGCAATGTTAAAAGAATGTTGCCTTCCATGCAAGGTGTTAGGTGTCGTTTAGCAGACATTAATTGGAAAGTTAGGCTCTGGCTTTGGGCCCAAATGTCTGTGTTTCAAAAAAAAACAAAAAGGAAGAGCAGCTGTTAGTCCTTCAGGTACTGACAGACTTTATTCAGCTGCTTCTATTCTTTCTCAGGCAGAAACTCATTTCCTGAAATCACATACAGCAAGATAAGACTTTGTATCATGTTCACTGGCTGTGGAAGTACTCCAGAGTCTTTCTTCTGCAGCAGTGCATTGTCTCTTGTAAAACAATAATTGACACCTTATGTGCAAAAGAATCCCCATTTTCTACAACGACTATGGGAAAAAAACAAGATCTGAAACAGTCACTGACTGCTTTGGGACAGACCATGTGTTGTAGCAGGGTGGCATCTACCCTGAAATGAGAAAAAGTCTTTAGAGCCTTCTGAAGTAAAATGTCATGAAACAACAGAATGTTAGGGGCTGAAAGGGACCTCCAGAGATCATCCAGCCCAGCTCCCCCATGCCAGAGCAGCATCACTTAGGGCAGGTCATCCAGATGGGTTTTGAAAGTCTCCAGAAAAGGAGACTCCACAACCTCTCTGGACAGCCTGCTCCAGGGCTCTGTCAAGCTCACCATAAAGAAGTTTTCTTTCCTGTTGAGATGGAATTTCCTGTGATTGAGTTTCCATCCATTGCCCCTCATCTTGTCACTGGGTAGCACTGAAAGGAGCCTGGCTCCATCCTCTGGACAGCCACCCTGCAGGTATTTGTAGACATCATGGATAAGTTCCCCTCTTAGCCTTCTCTTTCCCAGACTAAACAGCCTCAGGTCTCTCAGCCTTTCCTTATAAGAGAGATTCTCCAGTCCCTTAACCATCCTCATAGCTCTCCATTGGGCTCTCTCCATCAGTTCCCTGTCCCTCTTGAGCTGGGGAGCCCAGAACTGGACACAGTATTCCAGGATATTCAGGATATCATAGAATCAGTCAGGGTTGGAAGGGACCACAAGGATCATCTAGTTCCAACCCCCCTGCCATGCCCAGGGACACCCTACCCTAGATTAGGCTGCCCACAGCCTCTGCCAGCCTGGCTGCAAACACCTCCAGGAGGGTGGCCCCAAACACCTCCCTGGGCAACCCATTCCAGGCTCTCACCACTCTCATGCTCAACAACTTCCTCCTCACATCCAGTCTGAATCTCCCCACCTCCAGCTTTGCTCCATTCCCCCTAGTCCTGTCACTACCTGAGAGCCTAAAAAGTCCTTCCCCAGCTTTTCTGTAGGCCCCCTTCAGATACTGGAATATTCAGGATCTCTTGTGTAGCCATGGAAAATACCAACTTGCAACAACTGAGAAATTTCAGAGGGAAGGGGTGGGGGGGAAAAAGCCAAGCTGGTCTTTGAGATGAATGACAATTTTCATGAGGCTTACTGTGGTGCCTCTATTCTTCTAGCCCAATAAAATGTCACCTTTTTAAACCTGTGTGGGATAAGTGCCAGGAATTGGTGTTTCAAGAGTAAGAACAGAAATCACCAATAAATAAATGATGAGTAATAGCACAGTGGGGAGGGAGCTCAGTTATTTTTGGAGTTTCTGGGTTTTTGGCTGTGTTTTATTATTCATTGGCCGATTGGAGATGCCTGTAGCTGGTAGCTGCTTTTAATTCTCACCACCTGGATTTCTTGCAGTCTTTTGAGCAGTGCTGATAGTTTGAATGGCATTACTTTTAATGGATTTAATACCTAATATCAGCAACCACAGAATGGTTTAAGTTGGAAGGGATCTCAAAGATCTTCTACTCCAGCCCCCCTGCCATGGGCAGGGATGCCTCTCAACTAGGCTCAGCTTCTCAAGGCTTCATCCAACCTCTCCTTCAACACCCCTGGGAAGGAGGCGTCCAAAACCTTCCCTCTGGGACAACCTATCCCAGAGAAGAATTTCTTCCTAAGATCCAGTCTAACCCTGCTCTCCCTCAGCTTCAAACCATTCCCCTTTGTCCTGTCTCTAGACACCCTTATAAGAATTCCCTCTTCAGCCTTCTTGTAGGCTCTCCTCAGGTATCGGAAAGCAGCTCTAAAGTACCCCTTGAAATCTTCTCTTCACCAGGCTGAACGAACCCAGCTCCCTCAGCCTATCCTCATAGGAGCCCTTGGATCATCTTTGTGACCTCCTTTGCACTCACTCCAACAGCTCTTCTCCAGACTAAACATCCCTTAGTTCCCTCAGCTGCTCCTCACCAACCTGTTCTCCAGACATTTTGCCAGCTTTGTTTCCCTTGATTGGACTCATTCCAGGACCTCAATGCCTTTCTTGTAGGGAGGGGCACAAAACTGAACAAACCCTGACCCTTTCCTGTCCTCCTATTGGAGGTGCTCAACTTTTAATGTATTTAATACCATCACTATTTAAATATATATATATATATATTTACAGTGAAAAAAAATTGATTATGTAGTGTATGTAGTGTAGTGTCTACCTTGAGCAAGACCCTTTTCTACTACACTTCAGTAAAATGCTACTTGGAGGCAGGGCCTGATAAAGTCTACATTATCAAGACACAGTAAAAGTAGTGCTTAATAATGCTCTTAGTTGGCATTTATACTGTGCTGACTGCATTTTTAGCTATGCATAATGATTTGAAAGAGGGTTTCCTGTAAGCCAGCCCAGATGCTTAATGAGAGCTTTCTGCACTGCTGGATGGGAAATCCTACTCCGCTCACTGCTCTCTTTGTGCTCTTGAGCTTAGCCAAAGCTGGCAGTGCTGGGGGTACACAGCCTCTCAGGAGTTTGGGAATGCTTGTGTGATCAGAAGGGTCTTGCACAGAGCCAGGTCACTTTGGTTTCATCCATGGTACTTGCTCAGTTACAGAAGGACATCCATCTATGCTGCCAGCACTTGAAGTGATTCAATACAAAGATTTGCCTCTCCTCCTGCAAAATGCAGTAAAGGAGATCACTGGATGTCAGGGATTGGAAGGGACCTAAAGAGATCATTGAGTCCAACCCCTCCTGACAAAGCAGGACCCTACAGTCTAGCTCAGGTCACAGAGGAATGCATCCAGACAGGCCTTGAAAGGCCCCAGAGAAGGAGACTTCGCAACCTCCCTGGGCGACCTGTGCCTGTGTCTCACCATCTCACTGTAAAGAACTTCTTCCTAATATCTAGTTTAAGTTTCCCTTCTGCCAGTTTAAACCCATTCCTCCTTGTCCTGTCATTACAACACCTTGTAAATAGTCCCTTCCCAGCCTTCCTGTAGGCCCCCTTCAGATACTGGAAAGCTACTACAAGGTCTCAAAGCCTTCTCTTCTCCAGGCTGAATAGCCTGGAGGCTACTCTCGTAGCCTGTCCTCATAGGAAAGCTGCTCCAGGCCTCTGAACATTCTCTCTGAAGGTCTCTTCCAACCCATAACATTCTGTGATTCTGTAATTTGGTGTTCCTGCTGACTGCGGGAGCGTTGGACAAGGTAATCTTTGAGGGTCCCTTCTGCAATCTGTGAAGCTGTGCTGACAGACATGAAAAGGGAATGGACTCCAGACCTAAGTGTTTTCAGAGCAGGAGAGCAGGGCACGTTGGCAGGCAGTGCAATGAGGGAGGTGCATGTTTGTAGCAGGCAGGATTTGACTAACTCCTCCGTGCGCAAACTCAACAATAACCTCTCCCTTATTTCATTATCTACCTACAGCAAATCCTACCAGGGCAGGAGGAGGAAGGGAGTACCCTGGCTCGTCCGAAGTGATCCGCGAGTCCAGCAGCACAACGGGCATGGTGGTCGGGATCGTGGCGGCGGCGGCGCTCTGCATCCTCATCCTCCTGTATGCCATGTACAAGTACAGGAATCGAGACGAAGGCTCCTACCACGTCGATGAGAGTCGAAACTACATCAGTAACTCAGCACAATCCAACGGGGCTGTGATCAAGGAGAAGCAGCCCAACAGCGCTAAAAGCTCCAACAAAAACAAGAAAAATAAGGATAAGGAGTACTATGTCTGATCCCAACAGCTAAAAGAACGCTTGTATAGGAATAGTCTTCATTTTATCTGAGACATAATACAAACTTATTTACTTTACTTTTTATGAAGCACATTCAAAGAAAAAAAAAAAACAACAAAAAAACCACAAAAAAAATCAAAGCAAACAGACAGGGAATGCAATCAGAAAGGAAAGACTGTTTTTAAAAACAAGCATTTCGTGCTCTTGTTTTTCAGAAACAGGAGCTGGTAAATTCCCTACCATCCACAGTGTTTTCATTTACTCTGCCTGTCTTTATGTTGCTGGAACATTTCTGAAAGACAATGGTGACACCACGCACTCATAAAGCAAGGAGTATTGCTACAGCATCGAGGCACAATACGAAACGAAACAAATTCAAACAGGGAAAAAAAAAAATAAAACCAACAAACCAGAACAGGAGAAAAAAAAATTAACAACCACACTTAAAAAAATAAAAGGAAAGAAAAACAAATAATAATAAAAAAAAAAGAAGCTACCTATGATTCTGGATTTAGCCAAAGTGCTAGCTCTTTCATGAGAAGTAAGTTAGTCTTATTGTCAGAGAAGACTGTCGTTAAATGTGGTGACTCAACAAGCAAACACAAAGAGTTTGCCCATCTGGTGCAGTGAAGCAGTGATTGGAAACTTGCATTTGAAACAAAGTGCTGGCTTTTCTGAAGACTTTCCGTAGAAATACTGTCAAAAAGCCCCTTTTCTGGTCGTGAGGAAAAAATAGTACGGAGGCCTTATTTTCAAATACAACAACAGGA
>VWZI01022768.1:300630-382741 GCA_013396835.1 Psilopogon haemacephalus
ATGTACATGTGGGGTGTATATGTAAGTGTGGGGTGTATATGTGGGGTGTATATGTAAGTGTGGGGTGTATATGTGTATGTGGGGTATATATGTGGGGTGTATATGTAAGTGTTGTAACCCCCACAGCAACAGCATCTGTGGCAGGGCTGAGGCCCAGGTGAGGATGATGATGTTGTGGGAGCTGCCAGGACCCCCTGGGGACGGCTGTGTGTGAGGAGTGGAGGCAGGAGGGCTGCAGGCCCCCAGCCCTGTGTGGCAGATTCAGCTGCCAGGCTGTGCCAGCCAGGCCTGGGCAGGGAGCCTGCCGCAGGGCTCCTGACGGAGCAGGAGCAGGGAAAGGTTTTCCTGACCTGCCCAGTCCCTTAAAGGTGAAAAAGAAAGGATCCTCCAGGAGGTAGAGGCATGAAGAGTTGAGGAATGTAATGTGGAGTTTGTTTAGTGGCACTTTTAGAGTTTTGCGTGCTTGTGCTTCACACCAGGAAGGAGAAGCTGAGGCGCCCTGGGCCTGAGGAACGAGGCCTGGTGCTGGGAGCGTCCCTCGGGCATGAAAGCGACCCCACAGCAGTGCAGCTGGCCTGGAGTGACTGGGGCCAGCTCTCTTTAGTATCTGTCAGTGATCTGGATGGGTGTGGAGTGCACCTTCGGCGAGTTTGCAGGCGACCCTAAGCCGGGAGGGAGCATTGACCTGCTTGAGGGTAGGAAGGGTCCACACCGGGCCCTAGGCAGGCTGCATCAGCAGAGCGAGTCCAGGTGTAGGAGGTGCAACAAGGCCAAGTGCTGGGCCCTGCGCTTGGCTCACAACAACCCCAGGACCTTTAAAAGCAGAGTGGCTGGAAACTGCCCAGCAAAGACCTGGGAATGCTGATCAAGAACCAGCTGAAGATTCTGCCCCTTTGCTCTTGTCAGACTGCACCTGGAGCACTGTGTGCAGTCATGGAACCCCCACACAAGAAGGACATGGAACTGTTGGAGCCAATCCAGAGGAGGCCACCAAGATGTTCAGAGGGCTGCAGCAGCTCTGCTATTCCTGAAAGAGTTGGGGCTCTGCAGCCTGGAGAGGAGAAGGCTTCCAGGAGGCCTTAGAGTAGCCTTCCAGTATCCCAAGGGGGCTACAGGAGGGCTGGGGAGGGACTAATCACAAGGCCTTGTAATGACAGGATGAGGAGGAAAGGGGTTTAAACTGGCAGAGGGGACACTGAATGTGCATGTTAGGAGTAAATTCTTTCCAATGAGGGTGGTGAGACACTGGAACAGGTTGCCCAGGGAGGTTGTGGCTGTTCCCTCCCTGGATGTGTTCAAGGCCAGGCTGGATGAGGCCTTGAGTGACCTGATCTAGTGGGAGGTGTCCCTGCCTATGGCACAGGGGGGTTGGAACTGGATGATCTTTGAGGTATCTTCCAAGCTAAACCGTTCTATGCTCAGTAGAGCAAGTCAGATTCAACAAGGCCAAGTGCTGGGCCCTGCACTTGGGTCACAACAACCCCATGAAGGCAGAGTGGCTGGAAACTGCCCAGCAGAGAAAGACCTGGGGATGCTGATCAAGAGCCAGCTGAAGATGAGCCAGTGAGTGTCCAGACGACCAAGAAAGCCACCAGCATCCTTGCCTCCATAAGAAAGGTTGTGGCCAGAGACATCAGGGAAGAGGTTGGCTCCCAGCACTCAGCACTGGTGAGGCTACACCTGGATACTAGGCCCGGTTTTGGGGCCTTCACTACAGTAAAGACATTAAGGTGCTGGAGCAGGTTGAAAGAGGGACAACAAAGCTGGTGGAGGGTCTGGAGAACAGGGCTGGTGAGGAGCAGCTGAAAGAAGTGGGGGTGTTTAGCCTGGAGAAGAGGAGGCTGAAGGGAGACTTCATTGCTCTCTACAACTGCCTGACAGGAGGTCGGAGCCAGGTGGGCATTGGTCTCTTAGTAACAAGTGATAGGAGGAAGGTCACAGGATCACAGGATGGGTCGGAAGGGACCTAAAGAGATCATCAAGTCCAACATCCCCTGTCAGAGCAGGACCACACAATCTAGCTCAGGTCACAGAGGAACACATTCAGATGGGCCTTGAAAGTCTCCAGAGAAAGACCCTTCACAACCTCTCTAGGGAGCCTGCGCCAGTGCTCAGCAGCCTCAGGTCGCCCCAGAGGAGGTTTAGATTGGATATTAAGGGAAACTTGTCTGAAAAGTCTCTCAAACACTAGAAGAGGCTCCCCAGGCTGGTGGTTGAATCCCCATCCCAGGAGGTGTTTCAGAGAGGCGGCACTGTGGTGCTGAGGGACATGGCTTAGCACCAGACACTCAAGTTAGATAACAGTTGGACTTGATCATCTTAAAGGTCTTTTCCAACCAGAGCAATTCTGTGTTTCTGTCTTAAAGATATAGACTTGAGAACTGGCTGAGAACTGATCCAGCAACATGCTCTATTAAACCATGGGGAGAGGAGCAAGCTTCAGAAGAGGGAGATGTGAAAATCTTAAGGAAGAAAACACTAATAGTACAAAGAGACCCCCTGCTGCTGCCTGCTACTCAGCTTTTCAGACGCACAGGTGGGTTTTGTTCCTTGCTGATCAGGCTTGGAGAGGTAGCATGTTCGTTACCTCTGCCTGTCAGCCCCCTTGGCAGAGGAGTTGCTGTGCTAGCAAGTGCAGGGCTTGCTGTGGTTACCAGACCCTTCACACCATGCATCATCTACAAGATTTCACTTCCTATTCAGGCATTGCTGGCAACCAGTACAAAGCAAGGAGCCACACGGGCAGAATTTCAAGGCCAGAAGCCTTCCTCACCTGTCTTCTGTGTTTTTACTCACTTAATGTGATTTACAGGAGCGGTCCAAGGCTTGGAACAAAAATATATCCCCAAAAAAAGGAAGAGGAAAATCCAACCAACCTAAAAAAAGAACACGAACATGCAAGCAGGCTTTGTCTTGTGCTGGCCATCTCTCTTGCTTTTGCTGGGACACAACTCCAGGCCTGTCATGGGTTGGTAACAGGTGTGAGTCAGCCAGCACAGCTGACTCGAGTTGGCTACAATTGTGGCTCAGCCCAGGAGCACCATAGCCAGCTTAAAAGGGGAAGTTTGGGTAGGGCAAATCTTTCCTCCTTGGGCTCTTATTCTTGCTTGGGTACTTCTTATTGCTGCTTCTCTTCCTGCACCTGAGGACTGCCTTTTGGTTTAGTGTGACTACCATACCTTGGCTGAAGTAAGTATAACTCTGTACATGTTGTATTGACTTGGGGATTAGTTTAGCTGTTTCATTAAATATGTTTTCATTTCAACCTGTTGGTCTCTCCTCCTTGTCCTGATTTCCCTTCTCTGCTGGAAAGGGAACATCAGGTGACAGAGCAGCTGGTGTAGTTTAGCCCTGGACACAGGTAAATGTAGCCACCAGCAAGTCCCCATATAGTAAGCAGGACAATTTCAGGTAATTATTTTATTTAAATCTTGATTTGCTGATGGATGGTGCTGGGGAAAGGCAGGCTTCTGCTCAGCTTTCCTGAAGGCTATATTTGTTTGGGAGCTCATTTATACCTGTCTGCAGGCTCTTTTTTAGGCAAGTCTCTCAAAATGCTGATAGCACAAATCTAACAGTCGTTACTTAGACCAGTTCCTTGTCTGTTTTAATAGGCTTATCTAAGGAAGGATTCCAAGATTCGACCCAAAGTTATGGCTATATCTGCACCAGTAAGAATAAACTCACAGAGCAAAGCAGCTGGTGCTAAGGCCTTGGCTTCCACGTTGCATTTCAGGATTCTCTTTGACCCAGACGTAGCCTGGTCTCATGGATCAAACAATGGTTAGGTGGCACGAGGTGCATTGATGGACACTGGAAAGTGTCCAACTCTTTCATGCAGAATGCTCTGTGAGTCACAGAACGTTAGAGGTTGGAAGGAGCCTCCAGTGTCCAATCTCCACACCCCTGCCAAAAGTAGAAAGTTTGTGGAAGTGTAGTAAGTGGGAGCAGCTGGAGCTTCTTCAGAACTGCCCTCCTGATTCTAAAGAGAACTTCCCTCAGTGAGTCACTATACACCAGTGTGCTTGTAATTATTAAAACTGGGGTGGTTTTAACATGAAGTACCCAAAAAGAAATGTGCTGGTAGACATGAAGGCCTTCCTGCTATTTTTACAGCATTCTGTGTCTTTGCACTTCTGACTCTCCTCTTCTTTTCTAACCACTATCCCTGCTTCCTAGCATCACTTTTTACATTTTTGCTTTAACTGTAGAAATGATGATTTGAAAGTTTTCTTTCCATTGAGTAAGTTGAGGTAGAAATGGAAGCATTTTGAGATAGACACTGTATGAGGAACCTGTGTTACCAACCATGAGACCAGCCACTAACTTGTAGAAATGTGCTTGTGGAGCTCTAGGTGATAGGGGTGAACTGGAAGAAATGGCTGTAGTAGAGCTGGGCTTGGCTCCTACTTCAAGAGGCACGGAACAATGCATCCCACCACCACCCTGGGCTTTGGGAAACTGCTTCCAGGTTTTGCAATGCGTAAGGGCTGTGGTTAGTAGGTCAAGGGAGGTTCCTCTCCCTCTCTGCTCTGCCCTGGTGAGATCATGTCTGGAATACTGTGTCCAGTTCTGGGTTCTTCAGTTCAAGAAGGACTTTAGGGAAGTACTTGACAGAGTCCAAGGCAGAGCTAAGAAGATGTTGAGGGGAGTGGAACAGCTCCCTTGTAAGGAAAGGCTGAGGGAGCTGGGGCTCTTAAGCTTGGAGGAGCCTGAGGAGTGACCTCATTTGTGTTGATAAAGATATGATATGTGATTGGCAGGAGGACAGAGCCAGGCTCCACTCAAGGACGTCCGATGATAGGTCAAGGGGCCATGGGTGCAAGCTGGAGTAGAGGAAGTTTGGCATGAACATAAGGAGCAACTTTTTCCCTGTGAGGGTGGCAGAGCCCTGAAGCAGGCTGCCCAGAGAAGTTGTGAAGTCTTCTTCTCAAGAGACCTTCAAAACCCACCTGGATGTGGTCCTGTGTAACCTGCCCTGAGTGATCCTGCTGTGGCAGGGGGGTTGGACTGGATGATCTTTTGAGGTCTCTTCCAACCTCTACCACTCTGTGATCCCTTTTAACCAGAGTTTTGAAAGTCTTCTCTAACCTACTTCTTCCCCATATAAATTCTTTTCTGCAAGGGAATTAATCATAACCAGTGTCCTCATTTAGTCAATATTAAAAATATAATGAGAAACCATAGGAGACTGGGCTGCATTTCTGAGCTCTTTGCTTCTGTCTCCTGTAGGCAGGGAGGGTGCCATTTCCATGAGAACTGAAACTTCATTGCTGCTTTTAACTACAGAGTGATTACACTTCCCTCTAGCATACTGCATATTATTGGCAACGTCTCATGGAAGTATTCTGAAGAGTCACTGCTAATTCTTCTAGATTTCCAAGTGTTAGGTATGAAAGCCTGGCAGTGCAGGCTGATGATAAAAGATTTCTAAGCCTCAATTCTTCTCAAATGACCACATTTCTGCTTAAGTGGCTGCTTGGAAGCTTTGCCTGAGTTCCAGAAATCATCTGGAGATGTCTATTTTTATTATTACATTTTAGCAGAAGTTGATTGCTAAATATAAAAAGGAGCATTCTCTGTTCACATAAGCTTGTTTAGAAATACAGATTCATAGAATGGTTTAAGGTGGAAGGGACCTTAAGCATCACCTAGTTCTATCCGCCTTGCTGTGGGCAGGGACACCTCCCACTACACCAGGTTGCTCAAGGCCTCATCCTATCTGGACTTGAACATCCTCAGGGAGGGGGCATCCACATCCTCCATCCCTGGGCAGCTTATTCTAGAGTCTCATAGCCCTCATACAGAAGAACTTCTTCCTCAGATCCAGTCTAATTCTGCTCTCCCTCACCTTAAAACCCTTCCTTCTCATCCTGTCTCTGGACAGCCTTATGAAAATTGCCTTGCTATAGGAAGTGTTCAGATGATGGAAGGCAGCTCTGAGGTCCCACCAGAGCCTTCTCTTCTCCAGGCTGAACACCCCCTAGTGTCCTCAGGCTGTCCTCATAGCAGAGGTGCTTCAACCCTTGCATCATCTTTGTGCCCTCCTCTGGACTCACTCCAACAGCTCTGTGTCCTTCTTATGCTGGGGACACCAGAACTGGATGCAGGATTGGAGGTTAGGTCTCAGCAGAGCAGAGTCAAGGGGCGGAATCCCCTCTCTTGCCCTGCTGCCCACACTCCTCTGGCTGCAGCCCAGCACACAGCTGCCTTCTGGGCTGCATGAGGGCACTGCTGGCTCATGGGGAACCTCTCTGCAACCAGCACCCTGAAGTCTTTTTCTTGTGGGCTACTCTCAACCAGCTCTGTACCCAGGCTGGGTTTGTGTCTGAGGTTGGCCCAGCCCAGATGCTAGCCCTTGCACTTTGATTTCATCCTAATTATGTAGCATCCCGAATAAATCAGTCTATTAGAATATGCTATGGACAGCAGACAGAGAGGAAGGACGTGGCCCTGCACAGATATCTTGAATACAGAATATGGAAAAGGACCTAACAGCAATCTGTTTTCCTAAAATGGATGCCAGGCTGGTGTGGATACACAGCTAACTTCTGCGAAGTCCTTAAGGGCCTTTCATAACTTGCTTTTTTAGCTCAGCAGACTGGTGAGATGTGAAAGCCTTGATGCTATAGCAATAAATAATGCAGGCTAACAAAATGGGGACTGTAGAAGCAGGACACTTCAATTTTCAGAAGTGTTTTCAGAAATTGGGCAGATGCTATATAATGAAAGTGGAATAAAAATCCAACAGTGAGACTTTGTGATAACAGGATGAAACAGCAAAATGATGAAGGTCACCAGCCACAGTAGTTGTAACCGTCTGGGAAAATAAAGAGGAGGAGAAAAGCAGAAGAGCCCAAGAGCTCTAAATATCACTGATCAACAATGAGATCACTTTGCCTCTGTTGTACCCTTGCTAAGGCCCCCAGTTCTGTAAACATTTGGGGGATGTTTGCAGTGCTCTCAGTTATGAGTGCTAGATAGGGAGCTAAGACAGCCTAGGATTTGTAGTGGAGTGGCTGTGGTAGCCTCTGAGCTCAGTGTGGATTAGGTGCTTCAGCAGCCAGGCTTCTCTTGCAGCTCTGTGGCACTGCAGCTATGCAGCTGCCTATGCTCCAGCTGGCAAATATAATGGCAGCTTGATACCTCTGTGCAAGCTGCATCCTGAGCCCCAGACTCGTTTGCCATGCTCCTCAGGAGATTCACCATGCTTGCCTAACCTAGCCTGTGGGATATGGTGAGGGGCAGTAAGGGCAGAAGTCCTCTGGAAGCAATGACAATGTACCAATAGTTTAACCTCTACGCACACTCCACTCTGCTGTGGGGTGGTCCTAGGGGTCTCATCTCCCTTTAGATGCTTATTGAACACAGTCAGCAGGAGCATCCTCACTGAACAGCCACATTTCCTTACTACTTGGGCTGTCATCCACCAGAATTTTTCAAACTGTAGGTGTCATGGCAGATCCATGTCCTGGCTTGCCCAGGCATAATCCTATAGTCCCTTCCCTCTGATGGGGGTAGGAAGCAGAGCACAGAGAGAAGACAAAAGGCTTGTAGACACTCACTTGGAGGGCCCAAGACTTGGTCAGACTTGTTCCTCCCAAATAAGGGCAAGCAAGCTCCTGACTTCACCTATTATGGCCAGGTTTGGCAAATTGCCATTCTGATTGGTGAGTTTGTGTGGCCATGGCAGCCCTTAGGTAGCCATTAGCCAACAGGCTTCTGCCACAGGCTTTGCTGCTTCTGCTTTTACTTTTGCTTTGCCTGCTCTGCCCTATCACATGCTCTGCCTGCAATGACCTTCAAGACACTGACAGAATTCCCTTCGAGCTTTGGGCACTGTCTAATACTATTTGGTGAGTAAATATTTCAAAGCCTCTCTCTAAGAAATTCTGTTGTGCCGTAGTAGCAGAAAGGAGCTTCAAGAGTTCCCTGGTGGGCAAGAGGTAGAGTTGAAACTAAGAACCAGTCAGGGTTGGAAGAGACCACAAGGATCATCCAGTTCCAACCCCCTGCCATGCCCAGGGACACCCTACCCTAGATTAGGGGTACCAAACACCTCCCTGGGCGACCTGTTCCAGGGCCTCACCCTTCTCATGGTGAACAACTTCCTCCTCACATCCAATCTGAATCTCTCCACCTCCAACTTTGCTCCATTCCCCCTAGTCCTGTCACTCCCTGATAGCCTAGAATGTTCCTCCCCAGCTTTTCTGTAGGCCCCCTTCCAATCCTGGAAGGCCACAAGAAGGTCACCTGGGAGCCTCATCTTCTCCAGACAGCATAGCCCCAACTCTTTCAGTCTGTCCTCACAGCAGAGGTGCTGCAGCCCTCTGGGCATCCTCGTGGCCCTTCTGTGGACACACTCCAGCATGTCCACATTCTTGTAATAGGGGCTCCAGAACTGGATGCAGTACTCCAAGTGGGGTCTCACCAGGGCAGAGTAGAGGGAGAGAATCACCTCCCTCGACCTGCTGGTCACACTGCTCCTGATGCAGCCCACCTCTTTCCAGTTTTAATGTTTGCATTTGCTACTTATTTCTTAAAGTATTCTAGTTTTGCCTGTTCCCTGGGTGTATAAGTATCTCAACCCTCCATTTTGAACATTGTAAATAAGTTTTCAGGCCAGATTTAATGTTAATGTACAATTTTCATAGTTATTAACAATCTTTGCTTGGATATGAAAATTAGTATTGATTATTAATTTTGCAGAATTCATAATAGTAGGGAGCTGCCTTTGTCACTGCATAAGCTTCTTTTCCTCCTGGGATTTTGTGTGGTTTTGCTGTTGTTGTGGTTTGTTTGGTTTGGTTTGGTTTTTTTGCTGTTGGAGGTCTTCAAAATCTGTCTGGATTTGTTTCTTTGTGACCTGCCCAAAGTGGCCCTGCTTTGCAGGGAAGTTGGATCTGGTGCTCTCTGGAGGTCCTTTCCAACCCCTAGCATTTTGTGATTTCACTTAGAACTGCAGTGTGAGCTTGCACATTTCAAGAATAGGAAACTTCTCAATAACCCATGGTTTACAGTAGGAAATTAAAACAGGAATAAAAGGAGGATGTTCTTGGTTAACAAAGCTCCAGTGACAACCAAATATCTGTATCACCACTGGACCACTACCAAATGCCAGAGCTGATCACAGAGGCAGACACTACTGTGTCAAGTGGGCCAGGACATGTCTTCAGGTTAGCCCATGGGCATATCGATGATGCAATTTCAGAGAGGTTGAGTTGGTTGGATTCCAGCTGTGTTCAGAGGCATTTTATATCAGCATAACTCTGTAGGCTTCATTGCAATTTTTTTTTTTTTTTTTTTATTGTACTAACATGAAACTGAGCCCAGCAGTGTCCATCCATGTCAGCGGGATTTAAAGTTCAGCCCTTCCTTCAACCTTGTGCAACGGAAAAATCTCTGCTCTCTCGTATTTTTATTCCAGAGGGAACATTGAAGTTCTATTGTTACTGCACTGCACCACAAAGAATGATAGATGTAATCAAAAGGGTCTTTTTGTCTTGATTTTTTTTTAATAAGGTTAAAAAAGGCAGTTCTGCAGCAGTGATTCTTGAAGGTATAGAGCACTCTTCTGTTACTACAGCAACACACAGCGCTGACGGTATCAAGGTACAGGTGAACTGGGTCCTGCAGCATCACATCACAACTAAAACGCTCATAATATATCTGCTTGGCAAGAAGTTGGTGTGATTAAAAGTAAGAGCTGTTTCTCTGGCATCTCTGGGTGAGGGAACTGCTCGTGGTCAGAGGATCTATCTGCTTTGGGAGAGGAAGGTCTGTGTTGAATGAAAAGGGCTACTGGAGGGCCTTTTCTCTCAGGCAGCTTCTGCCTAGGCACTCTTCTATGAGGACAGGCTGAGAGAGTTGGGGCTTTTCAGCCTGGAGAAGAGAAAGCTTTGAGAAGACCTTATAGTAGCCTTCCAGTATCTGAAGGGGGTCTACAGGAGGGCTGGGGAGGGACTATTCACAAGGTCTTGTAATGACAGGACAAGGGGGAATGGGTTTAAACTGGAAAAGGGAAAATTTAAACTGGATGTTAGGAGGAAGTTGTTCACAGAGAGGGTGGTGAGATGCTGGCACAGGTTGCCCAGGGAGGTTGTGGCTGCTCCCTCCCTGGATGTGTTCAAGGCAAGGTTGGATGTTCTAGTGGGAGGTGTCCCTGCCTATGGCAGGGGGTTGGAACTGGATGATCTTTGAGGTCTCTTCCAAGCTAAACCATTCTATGACTCTATGAAAAGGTAAAGAGGATGAATGCAATATAGGAAAGTTCCTCATTTTACAAAGGAGCTTCTGTGCTGTTTCACAAGCCCTCAATTCAAAATAAGTGAGGATATGTACTAAATCTTCAGCAATTAAATCAGTCCTCTTAGACTGTGGGGGTTTAGTTGTTTTGTTTTTCACCATTCTGCAAAGGTTTGTCCCTCCTTGGAGATGCTCAATACTGGGTTGCATGAGGCCTTGAACAACTTCATCTAGTGGAAGCTGTCCCTTCCCATGTTGGGGGGGGTGAGGGTGTGGGGGTGGGATTGGAACAAAATAATCTTTAAGGTCCGTTCCAAGTATTCTGTGAATCTCTCATTTAGGAAGTGAGGTGTCTAAGGCAGAAGTAATGACAGGATAAGGGGTAATGGGTTTAAACTGGCAGAGGGGAGATTTAAACTAGATGTTAGGAGGAAATTCTTTACAGTAAGGGTGGTGAGACCCTAGAATGGGTTGTCGAGGGAGGTTGTAGATGGTTCTTCCCTGGACATGTTCAAGGTGAGGTTGGATGAGGCCTTGAGCTGACCTAGTGGGAGGTTTCCCTGCCTATGGTGGGGGGTTGGAACTAGATGATCTTTGAGGTCCTTTCCAACCTAAACTATTCTATGACTTTCACAGCATAGAAAGGGCTGTGCCTAAGTGAAGCAGAGGACTTTCTCAAGGGTCTTGATGTGAGAAAGATAGTAGGAACTGCCTCTGTGTGTTTCTGCTGGACTTGCTTTGCTTTTTCCCCCACTGCTCCCTTTGGGGGTCTGTGTAGATGACACAAGGTATATTGGGAATGAGGGCAACCCTCACCTTCCTCTTTCCTCCCTGCCCTTCACTTCTCCTTCCTCTATGAAAGAGACAAAAATCTCTCTTCTTTCTAAGGCATCCTCAGAATAAACACAGGATTTGTGTTATTTCAAACTCTAAGCCCACACAGACACCTTAATGCAGTTCAGCTTTCAAAAGCACGCAGTGATGTGAGCTATTATGTGCTGAGCTCCTTTGAAAATCTGACTGTAAGTTTTATTTTATTTACCAAGACCCAGTCCCTGCGAGTGTTTGTGATGCAGGAATACTTTCTAAATCGTGCCAACGTGTTTCCAAGCAGAGAAGCTGCTTGTACTGGGCAAAATGTGCCTGGGGCAAGAGAGGTTAAAAAGAAATGAAGGATAAAATAACAAGCACAAAGCATTCTCTTAGTGTAACTGTATCTAATTTAGCTCCACTTGCTGATATTGGGGTGGCTTCTTCCCTTCTGTCTTCTGTACAGGGTGAGAAAGAAGCATATCCATAGAACAATACTGCACTGTCAAGGACAGTTTCATATTGGCTTTGCCTAAGCAAAAGCAGGATGAAAGCTAGCAGAGCAGCTAAGAAGAACCAAATTCCTGAAGTACAGTGCCAGGCTGTGTTTGGAGTAAGGCCATAGGATAGGACTGAATTACAGATGCTTGTTAAAGCTATGATGTATTAGCTGAGCCACTCTTTCCATGTGTGCATGCTCTGAGATTGCCTCGAGAGTTGTATGGCTTAGCTTAAGCAATAATGAATGAGGCTGAATCTCCTGCATTTTGCCTTGACTTCAGGGAGGGGGGAAAAAACCCAAACCAACTGTGGTGGAGAATGTCAGCTGAGGAGACAGGTGGTAACTTGTTAAAGCCACCCTGACTCATCTGTGTTAATATCTGCCTGTACCCTTAGCTGCAGCTAACTAGACTTTTAGGCAGCTAAAAGAACAAATGCAGACATGGGATAAGAAAAGCAGCCAGTGCTCTAAATGCACTTAGCCAATCAAAAACATGACTGGAACAAAATGCTTGAGAGAGAGAGACCTAAATAATTCACTGACTTGAAAGTTTAGCATTCTCTGACATTGATTTCTGACTCTCTGACAAATTCATCATTATATGGCATATTATTGAATTACTGACTCTGGCCAAATGGAAACAAACCAGTCAATTCTTCACCTTCTGAAGGAACAAGGGAAAAACAAAGACTGATCTCACCATTGTCTCAATCACACTCTTTAGCCATGCTTTCTTTGTAATTTTGAACTCTTGCATGTTGTGGATATACAGAGAATCATAGAATGGCTTAGGTTGGAAGGAAACTCAGAGATCATCTATTCCAAACCCCTTGCCATGGGCAGGGAGACCTCTCAACTAGACTCAGATGCTCATCCAATTAGGCTCTGAACACCCCATCGGAGGAGGCACCCACAACCTATTCCAGAGTTTTCCAGGCTATTCACAACTATCATACTGAAGAACTTCTTCCTAAGATCCAGTCTAACTCTACTCTCCCTCAGCTTCAAACCATTGCCCCTTCTCCTGTCTCATGGAAAGTCCCTCTGCAGCCTTCCTGTAGGATCCCTTCAGGTATTGGAAGGCAGCTCTGAACAAATCCAGCTTCCTCAGCCTATCCTCAAGGTGCTCCAGCCCTTGGATCATCTTTGTGACCTCCTCTGGACTCACTCCAACAGCTCTTCTCTGGATTAAACACCCCTTAGTTCCCTCAGCTGCTCCTCACCAGACCTGTTCTCCAGACCCTTTGCCAGCTTTGCTTCCCCTGACTGGACCCATTCCAGGGCCTCAATGCCTTTCTTGTAGGGAGGGGCACAAAACTGAACAAACCCTGACCTTTTCCTGCTCCTGCTCTCCAGGTGTCCTTCCTCCTTCACACTCCTTTATCAGGGAGCTCTTGGGGGTGACTGAGGTAGGAGATGCTGCTGCTGCTGCAAAAAGAAACCATTTGATAGCTATGTAAAGAGTGCTTAAGCCTCCAAAAAGTGTCCATGCTGTGTCATTCTGTTTTGCCTGAAAGAAACCTATTGCAGAGCTGGTCATCACATGCAATTTTGTGAGCCCTAATCTTAATTCCCATAAATCTTCCTCTGTCTGTAGTGTGAATACCCAGCAGAATGCTGCTGTGTACAGAACAATGGCAAGTCCTCTCTTCTGCAGAGTAGAGAGGGACACAACAAAAAAGCAAGGCTGGTTTTTTTTGTGCATGAAAATTGTGAACGTACACACACAGAGCCCTGTAATTCCAAGAGTGATTGAAACTGGGAAGCTGGTAAGGCCTTGGTGAAAACAAACAGCTTTTCATTCGTTGAGCAGCATCACTGCAACCCCCTGAAATGCCTTATGGCAGCATCTGGATGAAACCTTCTGGCTTTCAGCATTTAAAATGTGAGGTCCTGGGGGTGGGGGGAAGGAAGAGACAAGAGCAGCCGGTAGGATTAGAGCGTGCTGGATAGCTTTCTGCAGTCTCCTCTTTTCCTCCCTTTTTTTAAAGCTATCTTCCCTTTTCATCTTAAAATATCAAAGAGTAAGAGCTCCCCTGCATAGCAATAAACCTGCAGACAGAATCAAAATGTTGGTGTGTTTATGGCAGTCAGATCTTACTCCATTCAGTAAACTGGTTCAAGCAGACCTAGTTTAGATGGACCTGTAGTAAACCTTTTCAGTGTTTAGGTTGTTTTCACTTAGTCCTAAACACTCCTGCCTTAGAGGAAACTTTGTCTTGTGTGTTATCAATACCTCCTTCACATCTTTGTGCTATCTATTGCTATTTAGCTCTTATAAAAAGAAAAGGGACTAGATCTAGTGAAACTAGAATGCAATGTGTGCTTGCAGTCCAGAAGGCTAACCATGCCCTGGGATGCATAAGCAAGAAATGTGACCAGCAGGATGAGGGAGGTGATTCTGACCCTTTGGTCTGCTCTGGTGAGATCCTACCTGGAACAGTCCTTGCAGTTCTGGGGCCCCCATCTAGAGGGACAGGAAGCTGCTGGAGCTGGTTCAGAGGAGGGCCACAAAGGTAATCAGAGGGCTGAAGAAACTTCCCTATGGGGACAGCTGAGTGAATTTGGGCTGTTCAGCCTGGAGAAAAGAAGGCTTTGAGGATACCTTAGAGCAGTCTTCATTACTTGTAATTCCCTACAAAAACCTGGGGAGGGACTGTTTAGAAGGGCTTGTAGTGATAGGATAAGAGTGAGGGGAAGTTTAGACTGGAGATTAGGAAGGAATTCTTGACAGAGAGGGTGGTGAGACACTGGCACAGGTTGCCCAGGGAGGTTGTGGATGCCCCCTCCCTGGAGCAAGGTGGTCTAGTGGAAGGTGTCTGCACATGGCAGGGGGGATTGGAACTATATGATCTTGAAGGTCCCTTCCAACCCAAACCACTCTGTGAATATACAAAACTCAGAGCAAATAAACATTTGTCATGCATTTCTTCCTCAAACTTGTTGGTCCATTTCAGCATAATTAGTACACAAGATCTTGGTTTAAGGAAAAAAGGAAAAAAAAAAAAAAAAAGAGCTTGACAGTTTCAAATAGATCTTTTCAGAGAAAGCTGTGAGTCATGCTTTTTCTACCTCTGTTTCCAATAATGTCATGGGCTATGGAGGTAAATGCAGGCAGCATTTACTGGTAGCATGATATAATCTAGTTGGAGGTGTCCCAGCTCACAGCAGGGGATTTGGACAAGATGACCTTTGAGGGTCCCTTCTAACCCAACGCAGTCTGTGAATCAGTAACATCCTTTAAACTTATGCCCATAAAAAGCAAGTGGGATAAATGAATTCTCACAGTACTTGCTGGAGGAGAAAAGTCTTAGGTCTCCTGTTGTCGATATATATACCACACAGCTCTTAATTTTTGTGTTGGTGCAAATGATCAGTTCAGCTTTCTGAGGTAGCTCGTTCTTGTCTCTTTCAATGCTTGTAGCCTGACTGGACTTTTCAAACCTATCTGGTTTTAGATCCCCCAAAACTAGAGTCATCTCCTCTGGAGCCCTAGCCACCTTGACATCTTCTGTCCTGGTGTGCTTTCCTGTTCGTGTTCAGCACTACCTTGTTGCATTGTGCTCTACTGAAACTTTTGACATGCAGGACCTTCAGGAAAATATCCAAGTGATGGTGCTTCCCAAGCATACCTACCCAAAGAGTCCTAGGAATGCATCTAGGCTATCTCATTTAAACTTTATTCTTAGCTTGAAAGGTTGGACTACAATGACTCTTGAGGTCCCTATGAATCTTTCCCCACTGTTCCAGAGAGCTTTGTCTGATTCAGCTGGTGAAACTGCACAAGAACTAATGAGCTCACTGACTTCTGAGACCATTTTTAGCTCCAGCTCTCTCTGTAGCTTCTCATGTCTTGACTGATTGATTGAGTCATCATTAACAGCCTGAAACTTTGAATGAAACCAGTGGGAGTCTTGCCACTTTTAACCAGCAAGAACAGGCTGCTGCATGTTTCCCACGTGAAAGCACAATTCACTAACCTGTGAAATGGTAAAGAAAAAAAAAAATTAAAATAAAGAAACACCCCTCCCAACAATAACAACAAAACCCCAAATCCCATCAGTTTAAAAAACAACCAAAAAATAGCAATCCAAAACTAAAATACCCCCAACAACAACAAGGAAATCCACCCCAAGACCCAAAAAACTGAGGCCACAGCTTGTAAGTACATTTAGTATAGAAATCTTGCACTGAGACAACTGTTTGAGTACAATAAATATGTGCATGGTTCCTATGTTTATTTTTATCTCCTGATTTCACTTTGAATTAGCTTTTTTTTTTTTTTTTTTTTTTTTTTTTTTNCTTTTTTTTTTTTTTTTTTACTTATAGAATTGT
This sequence comes from Psilopogon haemacephalus, assembly GCA_013396835.1. Taxonomy (NCBI): domain Eukaryota; kingdom Metazoa; phylum Chordata; class Aves; order Piciformes; family Megalaimidae; genus Psilopogon; species Psilopogon haemacephalus. Next base: position 316,523 of record VWZI01022768.1, read on the forward strand.
AGGATTGTTTAGGTTGGAGAAGACTTCTAAGATTATGGAGTCCAATAGAATGAAACCAGCCCCAGCTCCATACTTCCACCCCAACCTTCAAAAGCCATTGTCACTGTGATAGAATTGTCTCAGCTGGAAAAGACCATCCAGCTCATTGAGCCCAACCATCAACCCAGCACCACCATGGCCATTAAACCATTTCCCTCAGTGCCATGTCAACACATTTCATGAACACATTTCCACTATATCCCTGTTCTGATGCCTGAGCACTCTTTCAGGAAAGAACTATTTCCTTATATCCAACCTAAACTTCCCTTGGTCTCTTCTTGTTCTATCACCTGATGTTAGGGAGAAGAGACTGACACCCACCTCACTCCAACCTCCTTCAGGGGGTTGTAGAGATCAATGAGGTCTCCCTTCAGCCTCCTCTTCTCCAGACTGAATAATCCTACTTCCCTGAGCTGTTCCTTTTGACACCTGTTCTCCAGCCCCTTCATCATAGAGTGGTTTAGGTTGGAAGGGACCTCAAAGATCATCCAGTTCCACCTCCCCACCATAAGCTTTGCCCTTCTCTGTAATGCTCCAGCAGCTCCATGTCCTTCCTTGGGAATATGTGTGTGGCTATAGGTAGGGGTGTGCTGGCATACCTTGAGCACTACTGCATCCCTCCATTTTTTCCTAGTATGGTTGGTCTCCTTTGTCACTCTCCTCACCATCTCATGTGACACCCTTGTCTTTGGGACTGCAGAGGATAGGATGTCTTCTTAAGGAGGCATTGTCATTGATGTAGCTGTCCTGAGGCATGTCTGTGGAGAAGTGCACAGTGTATGCCAGCAAGGGCTGGGTGAGCTGCCACAGGATCACTAAAAAATTAATCTGACCCTCCCACAGATCATACAAAGAACCTACCCCTAGTGTGCTGATTTTAACCCTTGAAATCCCAGGCTGGGCTTGGTCATAGAAGCAGATGATGAAAAAAAAAAAAAAAAAGCCCTTGGGAAAGTGCTTGGTCTCATATGTTATACTTCAGTGAGCATCATCATTTCTTGCTTGCACCATCAAGGAGAGATATAATTAAGTTTATATTTATGTGCTTTTGGCAACACAGAAGGTTACTTTCTATTTCTGCTCTTACTGCTGTGGGAGTACAAACAAAACTGATGAACACATTATTGTGTCTTTATGAGGGCGAAGTTATTCAATGCATGAGTGCCAGTGACACGTTCAGCCCGGTCCTCACCATGCAGATCCTGATCAGAATGGTTTCAATAATACATGAACTCATGCATATACATATTGCAGCTCAGCTCTTTTATTTAGAAGCCTCGCTAAATTCTCTCAGCCACTTCTCCAGAGCTCTGTACAGGTTTTGAGGGTGAAAGTCCTTTTATTTGTCGCAGGCAGGTTGCAAAAATCTTGCTGAGATATCATTTTGGGTTTGTTTGACTGTGCAACCTAGTTTAACAAGGACAACTTGCAGCCTTTGCTTTTCCTATTCTTCCTGGGGAAAAAAAAAAAAGCTTATGGGAAGTGTTTTAATGTATTTTAAAAAAAATATGAAAGAAAAAGTGGAAAATGGGATTTGGTAATTAAGATTTTTTGCATTTGGGACTGCAATGGTCTCACTTCAGTTCCCTTGAGCTTCTACATGACCTTGGAGAAGTCATGCTGATCTTCCCCAGTGTCTGAAAAGTGGAGGAATCATTCTGTCTTTTCTTTCCTCTATGTCTTGTCTATTTGGCTTGGGTAGAGCTTCCTCTTTCAGTGTGTCTATAGGATGCCCAGCGTACCACGGCTTCAAACATTTGGGAATTTTGATACAGATCAAGTGCTAGCAAGGAAAATACTTCCAAATTTAAGTCGTTGGCACTCCAATTCAGGATAATAACTTTAAACAAATATGTTGAAGAATGTGTATTTATAGAGAGAGCTCCTGCTTCCCATGATTTTGGGCAGAAAAGCAAGATTGTGTGTTGAGAGCAGGATGGGATCTGTGCATTAAATACAGCTGGCACAGAGAATGAATCCATCTTTTGTGCCTGCTTTAGGCTCTGTCTACTTTGGAAGTGCTGCAAGAGCGAGGAGAAATTCTAGGGAGGGCTGATGTATGGCAACAGAGTAGGACTTGGAAGCAGTGAGAGACAGAGAGGCATGCAGACAGAGGATCCCTGCTGGGAGAAGAAGCTAGAGTTGATGATATGCCTTATTTGTACAGGAGTGCAGGCTTGTGGGGCTCTGTTGTTCAGGAGAGTACCTGCCCGCAGAGTCTGCAGTGCTTCCTGAACTGAACTCTAATATATGGCTTTGCATTGAAATAGCTGTGAGGACTTCTTCCTTCCTGCTGACCACTGCCTGGTATTTCTGCTGAAATAAAATGCAAGTGTCTGAAACAAACCAAATGCTGCCTCCCACCCCAGCCAAATTTAATTACTTGAACGAAATGGAAATTTAAACCCTGAATCATACAGCAGCACCTATCAGGCCAGGACTTCTGGGCTGCTAATGAAGCACTGCTGCTCATCACCTGCTACATGTGCCCAGCTTCTACAGCTCGAGGTGGTCCAGGCTCATCATTTCCACAGATGCTGCTGTGATCTGAGAAGTCCTCAGCCTACAGCTGTACATGGGGGTCATTCACAAACAGGCCAAACAAGGCTGGGCTGGTTTCCTGCCCGCTGCCATGAGACTGTACTGCTCCTCTAAATCCACAAAGAGGACTGCTCAGGGCACAACTCGGGGCTGTGTTTGTGAGAGAGTGCCTGGTTCATTAGCTCTGATTGCCACGTTAGATACACCTGCAGTCCCATCTGGTCTTGACACTGTCTGTTAGACCAGAGTGACCTCCATGCTGGGCAGCAATCATTAGTCACTCGGCTCTTAAGAGAACACGGGTGGCACTCACCTGTGCTGCTCATCAATTTCTAGTGTCTTTTCTGTTGTTCTGTACTGTAAGCCACGCTTTTGCCTGGGAATTTGCTGTTTCAAAGCTGCAGCAGCTTGAACAAAACCAGGGAGTAATCCTGCAACTGAGGAATTTCCAATCTATTTGCTGTCAGCGGTCACCCTGCTGGAGGTTGCACAAAATCTGAAAGGGGAAAGAAAAAAAAAAAAAAAGGCTAAACCAGATCTGCATTGCAGCTTCTTTGCAATTCTCTGGCAGGTCTGTGAGGATTTGATGTCTTAAGAGCATCGCTGAGACTTTGGTTAGAAAAATTCCTGTAACCTTCTTTGGGATCAAGTCCTGTGGCCATAGCCTAGGAATAAAATACAATCCTGTAGTCCCCTGTACCAAGAGGGACTGAGAAACAGTGAGTCCCTCAGGACTCTGTTTGATACCGGGCATGACCTAACATTTGGCCACTTGGAAGGGTTCAGGAGGGCCCTAGACCAGGAAATGTTCCCTTGGGTAATTGAATTTGTTTCTTTATTCATTATTTCTTTAACCGGGCATGGCTTTTTGTGAGGTTCACACAATTATGTCTCCGCATGCTAACGCACAGGAGTCTCTGAAATCTCAAATCCACAGACAGTGCATTCCTCCAAAGAGGTTTCCAATAAAGCACATTTCTGGAAATCATAAAAAAAAAAAAGCTGGAGAGGAAAGATGAGAACTTGGCATGGTATTGTTATGTTTAGTAAAGGGAGGCTGCTCTAGCTGTGAGAGTTTCAGATCCTTTTTTATTTTGTTCAGGACAATCTGGCAGGGAGAAAGACAGAACAGATCAAAAGGAAGAAAGTGAGGCTGTTGTTTGTAAGGAACAGCTGCTGTCCTTCTCTCCCTTTGCTAGCTGTGGGTCTAGTTGTGCCACTACTGAAGGTGATAGAAAGGCTTTGGATGATTTTGGTGGCTGGAGACCCTGGAGGAGAGTGCCTGCCTCATATCGTTTCATCTTTCTAACTCATTGTAAAATGTTTGAGCTAGATGATCACTCTGGGCTGCTTTCCACCTGCCTTCTAACTCTTACCCTCCATTTCTGTAGAAGTAATGTCCAGGAAGCTTGTTGCAACTAATGTAAGGTAAGAAAGGCTCTGCTATCCAGTCTGTAGCTGACACATGTCATCCTCTCTAGGCTTTTTATGTTATAAACATTTCTTTTTAATACCTCAAAGAGAAATACTGTAGTAATTATAGCAGCAATTTCCTTCCTTGGTTTTACTGTTTCTTCTCTCCTGTGCAGATTATTTCATTTAAGCTGATATCCTGAGCAATTATAGTACAACATCATTTGAGATGCAATCACCCCTGGCTAACCTCTTCAGGATCCCTTGGATATAAATGTGTTGGTGTCTAAGCATCCCAGTGAAAATATTTCAGTCAGGAAAAAAAAAAACCCAAAACAAAATAACTGTATGAAATGTAGTATTTCCCAAGAAACTTGGTCAGGATCAGAGGCAGAGCAAGTTCTTTCTCTCAGGGAGAGATAAGGAATATCGGAAAGGAGATACTGCATTGATTTTATGGCCAGAAAGAATAACTGTGATTATCTATTCCCATTGCCTGGGAAACACAAGCCAAGATTTTGGCTGCAGCCAGTGCTGCTGGGTGTAGTGGGTCACATCCAAAACTCTGTGCAGTGACTGGAAAAAATGCCATTGGCTTTTGTGAGAGCTTTGGATCGGGATCGGAGTGATCAGAAGCCCAGCAGTGCAGCACAGCTGTGGGGAAATCCCTGACTCAAAGTGAGCACTGATTGTCTGCCAGTAAAGGAGGAATATCAGTGGCTTCCTGGAGGCAGGACAGTGCCTCTTCCAGTATTTGTTCCCTGGCTCTTTAGCTGTCCTCACTGGAGTTGGAAGGAAAAAAAGGACTTTTTGGTACTGATGGATGAGAAGCTGGATATGAGCCAGTGATGTGCACTTGCAGCCGAGGCCAATTGCATCCTGGGCTGCATCAAAAGCAGTGTGGAGAGAGGGGATTCTGCCACTGTTCTGGGGAGACTTCACCTGCAGTGCTGCATCCAGCTCTGTGAGCACCAACACAAGAGAGATCTGGACCTGCACAGGAGTGGGCCCAGAGGAGGCCCCCAAAATAATCAGAGGGCTGGAGCACTTTTCCTATGAAGAGAGGCTGAAAGAATTGAGGCGGTTCAGCCTGGAGAGGAGAAGGCTCCAGACATCTGCATTTCAATATCTGAAGAGGACTTATAGGAAGGCTGGAGAAGGACTGTTTAGAAGGGCCTGTGGTGTTAGGATGAAGGGCAATGGCTTGAAACACCAGGAGGAAGTTGTACACAATGAGAGTGGTGAAATACTGGAACACGTTTCCCAGGGACGTGGTTAAGTTCCGTTCGAGATCAACCTTGACCTTGCCCTGGGCAGCCTGCTGTAACTGTCCTTGATGAGTGCAGGGGGCTTGGTCAAGATGACCTTAGGGGGTCTCTTCCAACCCAGTGCAATCTGTGAATCTGAATTTGTGGAACTCAGGGAACATGACCAGGGAGAAACCATTTCTCTCTTCCTCCCTGCTGTCTGCAGCCATGGCCCCTCAGGCTTACTCTCAGCAGCGGCTTCTGTTGCTGCTGAACACCTGCACAGAGTAACTTCTCCGTTCTCCATTGTGGGTGATAGAAACACAGAGATTTGGCGTGCTCCTCTAATGCTTTGGTCAAAATAAAGAGCTGTTTAATTCTCTGGTGTAGGAATAGCTGAGTCAAAACTGGTGAGAAGCACGAGAGGTGCTTCTGTGCGCGGGAGTAGGTCATTTGGCTAAAAAAAATGAACAGCAACAAATAGCTACATCGGGGAGGTTTTAGATCTGTCTGACTAGTCTTGAGGAAAAATGCAAACAATTTGCAAGGAGAAGAAGGCTGCGAAGTGCTCCTCTGGGGGCTCCTTCGGGGCTGCAAAGCGCAGTAATTCAGAAATCCTGCATTTGTGACAAAATTGCAGTTTGCATTTTAGCGGCGGCCGAACTCAGCGCAAATGTATAGTCAATGGTTCCCACTCCAGCAGAACCACGTTGTGAAGGTGATGATAGAGGAGCAGAATTCCCACTGGGGGTGTAAAAACCTCGCTTTGCCACAGTTATGGCAGCTCTGGTGTGCGTGCTCCCCAGCAGGACTCTTTGCAGAAGCAGGGAAGGTGAGCCGAGGCCTGCAGGGTTTGGCATTTTGGGTGAAAATGCTCATTTCCAGCTTGCGGTTTAATTCCTTCCCAGCTGACTGATAGCTTCAAAACACGAATTGTGGTGCAGGGTTTTGTGTTACACAAGTGCCTGAGTCCTGCTGCTGTCCCTCATGAACCAACTGGTCTTGCTCTGGCAGGGGTGTTGGACCACTTCCCTGGAGATGTTTGCAGCCAGGCTGGATGAGGCTCTGTCCAGCCTAATCTAGGGTAGAGTGTCCCTGTCCATGGCAGGGGGGTTGGAACTAGATGATCCTTGTGGTGCCTTCCAACCCTGACTGGTTCTATGATTCTATGATGTCCAGAGGTCCTTTTCAACCCCTAACAGCCTGTGATCCCATGAACTCACCAGACTTTGACAGGCTGGAGGGTAGGGCAGAGGAGGATTCAAAAATAGTGTTTTCTTCTTTTTCTTTCAGGTTATTAGCTTTTGCTGCAAGACTGTCAAGCAAGTTGGCCCAGACAGAGTTTAAAGTTTTGCTTCTGGTTGCCTCTGAAGACAATGACATCTGAGAGCCTCCCCATGCCTGGGCAGCAGGTAGGTGTCTGGACATTCTTTTGGGGGTCTGGTATCATTTTAAATGCCCTCTGTGCCCTGGCTTCCAGCTGCCTCTCTGCTTCCACACAGAGATTTCATTGTGCTCTTTCAGTCTGTCCCCTGACAGCCCCACACTCTTCTGCAAAGGCAAACAAAGGGCAATCAGGTGAAAAGCCCTGAGAGGCTAAAAAGATTCAGCTGCCTGAGGGGCTTTGATGGGACATGGCAGGACAACACAGGGAGGCAAGAGCTAGCTCTGCACAAGATTATGCTGAACTGTGTTGCCTGAGCGAGCCAGCTGGGCCCATAAACCCTGCTCTGCAGTCAGCACAACCACCCTGGCAGAGCAGCTTTTTGATGTAGCAGTTTTGTTCCTAATAACTCCATTAGTCCAGGGATAACTCTGTTATCCTTGCACAACACTTCATTGCACCATGTAGATACCCCCTGAGGAACTCTTCTAAAGCCTTTGATAAAACAGGAGGTGAAAAAAACTGTGGATCAGAACTCGGAGCACAAAGCTCCAAGAAGTGGCACTGGAAAGCACGTAGTGCCTGTAGGAACTCACAGGCAAGTTGAGTATTTCCTCTATCCCTTTATCATCACTGTAGCAGAAGGCTGATTTACACCAGGAAGGAATCCAACCCTCTGCTTTTCTCACTCTGCTGTAGCATTAAGGTGGTAATGTGCTGGGGAGGGTGGAACAGCCTAGGGCAGCATCTCCCACAACATCCTTTTCCTTAAGCTGGAGAGGTATGCATTTTAATGGGTGGACTTCCCAGTAGCTAAGGAATTGGTTGTCTCAATGTCCAGATGGAGACAGGTAAAAAGTGATGTCCCCAAAGGGCCTGTACTGGGACCAGTGATGTTCAATACCATCATCGGTGATACAGGCAGTGAGATTGAGGCACACTCAGCAAGTGTGCAGATGATAGATACCAAGCTGAGTGGTGCAGCTGATAAGACTGAAGGACAGGACTGGCTACCATCCACAGTGACCTGGGCAGACTGGAGAGGTGGGCTGAGGGGAAGCTCACAAGGTTCAAAAAGGAAAGCTGAAAAGTCTTGGACCTAGGTCAGGGCTATTGTCAATATTAGTTGAGGCTGGAGGGTGTTGAGACTGAGAGCAGCCCTGCAGAAAAGGACTTGGGGGTGCTGGTGGATGAGAAGCAGCACATGAGCCAGCAATAGGCACTTGCAGCCCAGAAGGCCAATGGCAGCCTGAGCTAATAAAAAGCAGCATGGCCAGCAGATGGAGAGAGGGGATTCTGCCCTTCTGCTCTGGGGAGACCTCATCTGCAGTGCTGTGTCCAGCTCTGTGAGCACCAACACAAGAGAGACATGGACCTGCTAGAGTGGGCCCAGAGGAGGACCACCAAAACGATTAGAGGGCTGAAAAACCTCTCTTATGAAGACAGGCTGAAAGCATTGGGAATGTTCAGCCTGGAGAGAAGGCGGCTCCAGGGAGACCTTAGAGCTGCATTTCAATATCTGATGGGGACTTGTATGAAGGCTGGAGAGGGACTGTTTAGAAGGGCCTGTAGTGACAGGATGAGGGGCAGTGGTTTGAAAGTGAAGCAGGGGAAATTTAAGTTGGACATCAGGAGGAAGTTCTGCACAATGAGAAACACTGAAATGTGCTGCCTGGGTTGAGGCTCTGTCTCTGGAGACATAAAAAATCAGTCTTAGTGTGTCCTTGGGTAGCCTGATCTAGTTGGAGGTGTCCTGGGTGAGTGCAGGGCACTTGGTCAAGGTGTCGTTTTGATGGTCCTTCCAACCCAATGCAATTTGCAAACAGGCTAAAGTGTATATACAAACCTGGTTCTTCTGTGAGCTAAGGGGAAGAAATGCAGCTTGTTTCCCTTGATCTGCCATCCTCCTGCAGCACCAGCAGGACAGACACCTCTTTTTGGGCAGCCATGATGCCTGCTGCTCTTAGCAGCAGCTTGGGAGGTCCACACTTCCATTTGAGGGCAGATTTACTTCTCCCTGATGCCTTGCACAAACACCAGCATGAAATTATTAGCAGCATCCCTATTATGTTGCTAATAGTCTTGTTAACATGCAGGAAATCGATGCTTGGGGATGTTAAGGAGAGTACAGAGGAAAGTTAGTGTGCTGTGCTTTGGATGTAGATACCATCAGGTTGGAAGGCATCATCAAAAGTCATCTTGTCCAACTCCCTGCACTCAGCAGGGTCATCTCCAACTAGAGCAGGCTGCACAGGGACACATCAATCATAGAATAGAATCATAGAATCAGTCAGGGTTGGAAGGGACCACAAGGATCATCTAGTTCCAACCCCCCTGCCATGCCCAGGGACACACTACCCTTGATCAGGCTGGACAGAGCCTCATCCAGCCTGGCCTCAAACACCTCCAGGGAAGTGGCCCCAACCACCACCCTGGGCAACCCATTCCAGGGCCTCACCAGTCTCATGGTGAGGAACTTCCTCCTCACATCCATTTGAATCTCCCCACCTCCAGCTTTGCTCCATTCCCCCTAGTCCTCTCACTACCTGAGAGCCTCAAAAGTCCCTCCCCAGCTTTTCTGTAGGCCCCTTCAGATCCTGGAAGGCCACAAGAAGGTCACCTGGGAGCCTCCTCTTCTCCAAACTGCACAGCCCCAACTCTTTCAGTCTTTCCTCACAGCAGAGGTGCTGCAGCCCTCTGAGCATCCTCATGGCCCTTCTCTGGACACCTCCAGCATGTCCACATCCCTCTTGTAATAGAGGCTCCAGAACTGGACGCAGTACTCCAGGTGGGGGGTCTCACTAGGGCTGAGTAGAGGGGGAGAATCAAGAATGATGTTGAATATCTCCATGGACAGGGCCTCTGCCACATCTCTGGGCATCCTGTTCTAGTATTTCACCACTCTCATTGTGAAGAACTTCCTCCTGATGGCCAACCTGTCTCCCTTGCTCCACTTTCAAACCATTCCCCCTCATCCTATCACTACAATCCTTTCTAACCAATTTCTCCCCAGCCTTTCTGTAGTTATCTTTCAGGTATCAAAATGCATATCCAAGGTCTTCCTGGAGCTTTCTCCTCTCCAGAATCATCCTAGTATGATCTGGGTTGGAAGGTACCTCTGAAGGTCATCTTGTCCAACCTCCCTTTTGTAGGCAGCCCAGGGCCCTGTTGAGCCTCACCTTGAATAGCTGCAGGAATGCAGCCCAAGTCAGTGGCATGTTCCACATCATATTGCACAGCAAATGTGCACAGCAAATTTTTGGTGAGCAGTAGAATGCTTAGGTAGCTGTGCTCATGACAAATCTGGAGCACCACTTTCCCCAGTATTCTGATGCAGAAGGCAATCATGAGACACATATCTGCATTTTGGGAGTATAAAAGGACCCTGAAATGCTTTCTGGGGCAATACTAGAAATCTCCAAAGGAGTTATCTGGAGCCCCCATTGTTAGCACAAAGAGAGGAAGATCTGAGGAAGGACAAAGCACAGGTGCAGGTGTTGTTGGGTGTATTGCTCCTCTTCCAGTTTCCTTTCCCCACTGCTGTCTCATGGAACAATGACTTCACGTTTTATGCTGAAGAGAAGGAAATATGACTCTGTTGCTCAGCACTGCTTCTGCCCCTATAATAAAATTAAATGAGATCCAATGTACTCAGCTGTTACTTGAGCAAGTCAGACTTACTGACCTTCACTGGGCCATTACTCTGCAAAACTCCTGGGCTTCCAGCTGTTAAAGCTGTCTGTCATGGCTGGAGTGAGAATAAAGAGTAAAGAAAAGATAGAAAACAACAATTTTATACCAATGAGCCCAGCTTCTTTCTTTCTGGATTAACAATGGGTGACAAGTGGCATCCCTCAAGGATCTGTGGACCAGTGCCATTCAGTATCTTCACTGGTGCTATAGACAGTGGGACTGAGCCACCCTCAGCAAGTTTTCAGGTGATACCAAACTAAGTGAGGCAGTTTGTAAGATGAAAGGATGGGATGGGTACCATCCAGAAGGACCTGGAGTCTGTAGCAGTGAGCTGGGGAATATTTCATCGTGAAAGTGGTGAAATACTGCAACAGGTTACCCAAGGATATGGTTGAGGACCCATCCCTGGAGACATTCAAGATCAGACTCAATGTGTCCCTGTGCAGCATGATCTAGATGAAGATGTTCCTGCTCACTGCAGTGGGGTTGGACTTTGAGAGTCCCTTCCCACCCAATGCAATCTGGGAGTCTGTGAATGGCTTCCCCATTGCTAGGCTGTGCACTGTCTCAGTGATGGGTGAACTTACTAAAAAAGGCTCAGGGTGGCCACCTGTATTGCAATGTCCTGCAGAATGTTTTATTTTAGAGGTTCCCTGAGCTAAATGTCTGTCTTTGGAGCTATTGATCTTGCTTTTATCAGCCAGTAGAACTGGCAGATGTTATTGTGTGTGCCTGACTGTTGGGAGCTGGTGTGATTGTGTTTGTGGCATTAGATGAGAAAAACAACAAAAGTATCTAAGTTCTTTCATGGAAAGATTGCACTTCAGGGTGATTTTCCTTCCTTCTGTCTTGTGGGGAACAGCATCTGGCTTTCTGTCTGTAGATCTCAAATTAACATTTGGCCATGAATTTAAACATCAAGAGCAGCTTTGCTGAGAAAGGACCGAGTAAAGCTAAGTCCCCATCTATCTCAGCTGAAGGGAAAGGCAGACCCAAAGACATGGACCTGCTGGAGCCATCAAGATGGTCAGGGGGCTGGAGCACCTCTCCTATGAAGAGAGGGTGAAAGAATTGGAGCTATTCAGCCTGGAGAAGAGAAGGCTTTGGGGAGACCTTAGAGCTGCATTTCAGTATCTGAAGGAGACCTATAGGAAAACTGGGGAGGGACTCCTTAGAAGGGCCTGTGGTGACAGGATGAGGGGCAATGGCTTGAAGCTGGAGGAGGGAAAATTTAGGTTGGACATCAGGAAGGAAGTTCTGCACAATGAGAGCAATGAAATGCTGGAACAGGTTGCCCAGAGATGTGTGGTTGAGGTCCCGTTCCTGGAGACATTCAAAATCAGTCTTAATGTGTCCTTGGGCAGCCTGATCTAGTCAGGATAGGATAGAATGGAATGGAATGCAATAGAATGGAATGCAATGGAATTATCATAGAATCATAGAATATTTTAAGTTGGGAGAGACCTTAAAGATCATCCTGTTCCAACCCCCTCTGCCATAGGCAGTGACACCTCCCACTAGATCAGGTTGCTCAAGACCTCATCCAGCCTGGCCTTGAACACATCCAGGGAGGGAGCAGCCACAACCTCCCTGGGCAACCTGTTCCAGTGCCTTGCCACTCTCACTGTGAAGAACTTCCTCCTAACATCCCGTTCAAATTTCCCCTCTGCCAGTTCAAACCCATTCCTCCTTGTTCTGTCACTACAAGACCTTGTGAACAGTCCCTCCCCAGCCTTCCTGTAGGCCACCTTCAGATACTGGAAGGTCACTATAAGGTCTCCTGGAAGCCTTCTCTTCTCCAGGCTGAAAAGCCCCAACTCTCTCAGCCTGTCCTCATAGCATAGGTGCTCCAGCCCTCTGCTCATCTTTGTGGCCCTCCTCTGGAATGGAATGGGATGGGATGGAATGGAATGGGATGGAATAGAATAGAATGGAATGGAATAAGCCAGGTTGGAAGAGACCTTCGAGATCATCCAGTCCAGCCTATCACCCAGCCCTATCCAATGGCACTAAGTGCTCCATCCAGTCTTTTCTTGAACACCTCCAGGGACTGCTGAGTGCAGGGGGCTTGGACAAGATGTCTTTGGATGGTCCTTTGCAACCCAAAGCAGTCTGTGCATCTCAATGGCCTTGGATGGTAGCAAGCCATAAAAGCTCCTGGAGGCTGTTAAAATGAAAATGTTCCTTCCGAAGCGGAAGGCGTTCTTAAGGAAAAGGCAGCAGCTGCTTTCCAATGTCTGTGGATTCTTTTTCCTCGCCATTAGTAGCAAACAATAAAAGGCCCTTTTTCTGAGCACTGATGGTATTTCCCTGGCTTTGGCAGCTTTTGTCTGCTGCAGATGATAATAACTGTGCCTGTTTGTTCCTGTTTAGCAGGGGCTGTGTATCCCTGTGAAGGCGTCTCGTTCCGCGTGCTAGCTGTAGGCACGTTGTTCCGAGGAGCCATTTCAAGTCTGCTCCTCTGCAATTAGTATTTTTACTGATACATAACATAAACCTAATAGTGCTGTTATGTTGAGCTTACATGAAATTGGGAAGTAGTGAAATCTCTTACTTGCCCAGCTGCTCGGCTGTTGTCTCTCAGTCCCCCATGCCCTGCAGAGCTTTGCGCTTCTACCGGGAGTAAGAATTTGCTTTGTGTAAGAGAAGTAAGAGGGATGCAGGAAAGGTTTGTTTGGCTGCTTTTGGTTATTTGTCGCTGGGTAAATGGTTTCAGGCAGCATTTAAATGGAAAATCTTCAGTGAATTGGCTTGTGTCTTCATTTGCTGGGAATAACAGGGCATTACTTGGCAACTTAGGAAGCTGAAACCTGTTCCAAGCTCTGCCACAGACCTGGTGTACAAGCTGGTGTTTACCTGATAATGCTTTCAGCAAAGATCCTTCTCTCACTGAGCACAGAGCTCTGACTGCCTCAATAGATTGCTCTGAGCTGCAGCTGAGAGCTGTTTATAATCAGGAGTCGAGCTGGGCTCTATCCAAAGCAGGGTAACCAGAAGGATGAGGAAGGTGAGTCTCCCCCTCTGCTCTGCTCCCTTGAGACCACACCTGCACTTCTTTGTCCATTTCTGAGGACTCCAGTAAAAGAGATCCATGGAGCTGCTGGAGTGGATCCAGAAAACGCCATGAAGATCATCAGAGGGTTGGAGGACCTCCCCTGTGGGAACAGGCTGAGAGAGCTGGGGGTGTTCAGCATGGAGAAGAGAAGGCTCTGGGGAGACCTTAGAGTGACCTTCCAGTACTTGAAGTGGCCTACAGGAACGCTGGGAAGGAACTATTTACGAGGGCTTGTAGTGAGAGGATGAAGAAGAGTGGATTGAAGCTTTTGGAGGACAGATTTAGACTGAAGATTAGGAAGAAACGTTTTACAGTGAGAGTGGTAAGCTATTGGAATGGGTTGCCCGGGGAGGTTGTAGACATCTGCAGGTGTTCAAAGCCAGGTTGGATAAGACCTTGAACAACCTGGTGTAGTGGAAGGTGTTCCTGCCCATGGCAGGGTGGTTAGAACCAGATGATCTTCGAGGTCCTATCCAACCCAAACCGTTCTATGAATCTATGAACTTGGCTACTGAAGGCTGAGTTTGCAGGGTTTGCTGCAACTCAGTGCTGGGAAGCTCCTGTCAACTATGCTCCAGGACACAGTGGTAAGTCTCCAGCTGGAGAAGATTCCATCTTCTAGTACACTTTTAGTCCTCTGCATGCAACTATGTGATTCTTGTCTAAAATCTGGAAAGTATCTTTCATCTGAAGCTGTATTTTTTGTGATGTTTGAGTTGTATGTTCAAGTTTTATTGCTTACCATGAGGGATAGGGCTCTTCTGAAGGCTGAGATTTTTTTGTTGCCCTTTGATTCCAGGAGTTGGGGCTTTAATTAAAAGCATGAAGCAGTTAGAGAGTGAACACAGGCATGAGGTTGCCACCCTGGGTATAAGGAAGAAGGAAGATTTTCTTCAGAGCTTATGAAGGCTCCAAAGGTCACTCATTTGATCTGAGCAAGGTTGGGATGTTTTGATTTTTGTTTTGTTTGTGTGTTGGTTTTCTTCCCAACTCAAATCTCATTTAGGAAACCTAAAAGGAGGTTTGTTTTATCCATGGAAATGAGTTGGAGATGGTCTGAAAGCAAAGTCTGTAAAGAGAGAGATCCATTTTAAGCACTGAGATGAAGACAGGAGATGTATTTAGCTGGCAAGTCTGGAGCAAAATGCTTCTTATGGGCAGACCAAAGGCATAAAGTGCTGGAGTTCACAAAAAAGGGAGCTATGGTAGTTCAAGAAGTTATCCACCCCCCCACACACTTTTGAAATAACCCAGGATAGACTCAGCCAGCTGGAAGTTAATAAATGAAGCTTTATATTTACAGCTTTGCACAACATACAAGAAGATATTTACACTATGTTACGGATATTTAAAGCTATATACAGTAAAAAGGTAATACAGAAAGACAATCACATAATCACAGAATGGTTTGTGTTGGAAGAGACCTCAAAGATCATCCAGTTCCAACCCCCTGCCATATGCACAGACATCTCCCACTAGAACAGGTCACTCAAGGCCTCATCCAACCTGGCCTTGAACACCTCCAAGGAGGGAGCAGCCACAACCTCCCTGGGCAACCTGTGCCAGTGTCTCACCACCCTCACTGTAAAGAACTTCCTCCTGACATCCCATTTAAATCTCCCCTCTGCCAGTTTAAACCCATTCCTCCTTGTCCTGCCATTACAAGACCTTGTGAATAGTCCCTCCCCAGCCCTCCTGTAGGCTCCCTTCAGATATTGGAAGGCTAATGCTCCTTCCAGAGATCAGAGTCCCCAAGAGGACTTCCCAACCAACCTACCACCTTCCCCCCACTACCCAATCTTATCCCAATATCTGTCTTACATGCCAGGTAAGGGAGAAAGATTGGCCAGGGAGGTTAGAAGCAGGAATTTGATTAGTGGGGTTACACAGATTCAGCTAGAAGCAAAGAAGGAAGAGATCAGCAGCCAGACCCAAGCAGCTCTGCCTTATTTATGTTTGTGTTCTTACTTTTGTATGTCTCAGTAAACCTATGAGTGGAGGAGACATCAGCAATGTTTTCCTTTCTCAGCCTGTCATCTAATTTCTCATTAAAATCCTCCAATTGGCCTCAGAGCAGCACAGGAGCACAGCAGCTAAGAAAGGGATGCCTTTCTATAGGTTAAATTCATGTTTGTAAGGATCTGTGTCATAAAACACAACTGGCTTAAAAGTGAGCATCCTTTTAAAAGCTGTGGTCAGTACAAGCAAAACTTGAGGCAAAGAACACATGTGGAATTCTCCATGCTGTGATATGCAGGAGGTGGGAGTCCATGCTTATCATGCTCTGTTGATTTATTGGTCTATTGATCTATGTTTGCACTTAGCCTGGAGAAGGCTCCAGGGAGAGCTTAGAGCTACATTTCAGTATCTGAAGGGGACCTACAGGAAGGCTGGGGAGGGACTGTTTAGAAGGGCTCATGGTGATAGGATGAGGGGCAATGATTTGAAAGTGGAGCAGGGGAGATTCAGGTTGGACATCAGGAGGCAGTTCTGCGCAATGAGAGTGGTGAGACACTGGAACAGGTTGCCCAGGGATGTGGCTGAGACTCTGTACCTAGAGACATTCAAGATCAGCCTTCCTGTGTCCCTGTGCAGCTTGCTGTAGTTGGAGGTGTCCCTCCTGAGTGCAGCAGGGCTGGACAAAATGACCCAAAATTTGAAGGTCTCTTCCAACCTGATGGAATCTGTGATTCTGTGTATCTGTGAGCCAGTTTTTCTCGCCTCCCTGGGTAAACTAATTGAAAGGAAAGACCTTCAGGTCCCTCTGGTTATAGCCTGTGAACTGCTTTTAGTGCAAACTCTTCACCCAAATGCATCTGTACAGAACACAGATGCTGCAAAAAGGTGAAGAACTAACAAAACAGAGGATGAAATGAAGGTTCCTTGAGTTACATTAACTCTTCATTTCTATGCAAATGGCTATGTTGGGGCATTCTGCTTGGGCTTTTATTTCTGAACTTTCATAGTTTTACATTTTTAGATTTCTTTCTTTGTTTAATTAGAATTTTTTAGATTTTTATTTTTAGCCTCTATTTTTTTTTTTTAATGCCTTACTGATGGAAAAAGTTCTGAAACCATAACCTACTCCGTAAAGTCTCCAGAATGAGAATGTAGGCAAGAATTGGAATGTGTATAATTTAAAAGCCAGCTTTCTTTTAGGTATAGCTCATGCTTTGTTTAGAGCAGCTGTTGTGCCCTGTTGACATTCAGGGTTGAGAATAGTTAGGCTGCAAATTGTTTTCAATTACATCTGCCCTCTACACAGCAATCTCTTACGCTGCCTTTTGATCTAGAGCAATATAAGGGAGAGGAAAAATCTCCCTTCTGATGGACTTCATTTTCTCAAGCCCTGGCAGAGCTTAGAAGTGATGTCTACCATCTCACTTTGCTTTTATATTAAGTTCAGTCCAAGGTGTTTATTTTCATCCTCCTCTTTGTTATTTATTGCTCCTTTGAACAAAGAAATACCTATTTCTTTCCTAGCTGAGGAACAACCTGGGCTTGTTTCCAAGGCATTTTTTTTTTTTTTCAGAGAGAAGTAAGCCATGGCTACTTGCAGCAGTGCAGAAGAGGAGGCTCTCAGCTATGACCCCTCTATAGGATGGGCTTGGTGGCTGTTAACTTAAGGTGCATCAGTGGCCTGCTCAATTGAGAAATTCAAAAGAGGGAAGAAACAGGCCCTGCTTCATTTATTCTGTATTTTCATCCCATGAACAGCTCGGAAATGAACCCAGTGGCATTAAAAAAAATGGCCTGAAGTTGCTGTGCGTGCAGACAGGATTTGAAAGGGAAATTGGATGATCTCTGAGGTACCTTCCAATATAAGTGATCCCATAACTCTGTGATGCCATGAGTAATGTGTTCCCTGAATAGATACTGTTATTAGAGGAAAAAAAGAAATAGCACAACAGGAAGGGTGAAAAAAAAATGTAGCAACCTGCAAGTAATTGCTTACTATCTACAACTTATTAAAAGTATTCTTAGAGGCTCTGGAGTCTCCTTCTCTGGAATACCTTCTCAGAACCCACCTGGACACATTCTTGTGTGACTGCCTTCACAGGAGAGGTGCTCCAGCCCTTTGATCATTGTGGCCCTTCTCTGGAATCTATCCATCAGATCCAGGCCCTTCCTATGTTGAGGACCACATAGCTAAACACTGCTCTACTCTGGTGAGACCTCATCTGGAGTACTGAGTGGCAGAATCACCACTTTCAACCTATGCTTCTTTGTTTGCAGCCCAGGATGCCACTGGCCTTCTGGAAAGAATAAATTTGTCCTCATGTTGTATTGTCCATTACTTTCCAGGATTTGTTGCTGTGGCAGAAAGGGGGAGAGGTTCATGCTCTGTAGAGTTTGCATTGCATTGAGGACTCTTGAATGTAAAAGCCTACAGAGATCTAGCTTTGGACATGAAGAGGAGGAATTCAAATGGATTGCAATCTGGGGATTTTTCTTTCTCCACATTATTTAAATTAGCAGTTTACTGTTTGCTTTGTATCCCTTCCATTATAGGCTTAAGTTCTTAATCTGAAGCTTAAGGGCCTTAGTGTGAACAAACCACGCCAAATCCATGAGGAAATCCAGCTCTGCTTTCTTGAAACAGTGTTTAAAGGACCAGACACAGACCTTCTATCCTACAGCTTCTGAAAAAAAGGTGAGTGGGTTACCTGACTCTGTGCTGCCAGTACACCTGAGAAATTTGGAGGTGGGAAGCTTGCTGAGGACAGGCAGCTCTTGCTGGGAAGTCTGGCAGTCTTGGGAGCTGTGGGGAGCAGTGCTTCCCTTGGATGGTGGGAAGCTAAAGAAACCCAGAGCTAAAGAAACAGAGTCACACCAGGTTTAGTTTAGATGGCTTTGTCAATCAGGTATGTTCAGCTTCCCAGCTTTGTAGAATTCCTTGTTTTATCCAGTGAGCCACTCACCCTGAGAAGGATGTTTTGGTGCTGGAGTGTGTCTAGAGAAAGGCAACAAAGCTGATGAAGGCTCTGGAGGACAGGGCTGGTGAGGAGTGGTGGAGGGAACTGGGATTTTTAGTCTGGAGAAGAAGATGATGAGATGAGACCTAATTGTTCTGTACAGCTCCCTGAAAGGAGGCTGGGATGAGGTGGGGGCTGGTCTTTTCTTCCTAGTATCAGGAGTAAGAGTGGCCTCAACTTCTGCCAGAGAAGGTTTAGGCTGGAGATCAGGAAAAAATTCTTTGCTGCAGGAATGGTAAGGCATTGGAACAAGGACGTGGTGGAGTCACCATCCCTGTTCAAGAAATATGTGGACATGGCACTGTGAGCCGTGGTTTAGCAGCCATGGAGGTGTCAGGTTGATACTTGGGCTCAATGATCTTGGAAGTCTTTTCCAGCTGAAACAATTCTGTGATTCTCTGATCCAGAGGGATAAGCTCACCCCACTCCAGAGCTGTAAATCCTCTGTGCTCTAAGTCCTCACCTGTAGAGCTCATGCTTTGCTGCTAGAAGAGAGAGATCATAGAATGGTTTAGGTTGGAGGGGACCTCAAAGCTCATCCAGTTCCAACCCCCCTGTGCCATTGGCAGAGACACCTCCCACTAGAACAGGTTGCTCAAGGCCTCATCCAACCTGGCCTTGAACACCTGCAGGGAAGGAACAGCCACAACCTCCCCGGGCAACCTGATCACACCTCTTTAGCAGGTACTGTGGGCAGCCAGAGGTCATGTAGGAGCACCGGGTGAAGGATGTTAGCTTATTAGAAACTTGGCTTACCAGAGCTCAATGTACTTAGTATTAACAACTTAGAAGAAGGTAATTTTATTTTTAAAATTCTATTATTTTATGTTGCTGGCTGCAAGTCTTGGTGAACAAGCACAAAATTTTGTTTATTTCAACATTTTCAGCTATTTCTTAGTTAAGGCACATGAAGGGTTCTGGGCTTGGTCAGTCATTAATTATAATTTATTTTAATTACTGCTTAAATCCCTGAGGAAATTAAATACAAACCATGTGCAGTCTAGCTACAGAGCTGGAACATAGAAACTCAGAATGACAAAACTGTCGGTTTGTGCTTCCTGCCTCTTATTAGGCTTCTGCTTGCTGAGCTTGATATATTCAAGCACCAAACAACAGACTCAGGGAAGGCATCACAGGATGTCAGGGGTTGGAAGGGACCCAAAGAGATCGAGTCTAACCCCCCTGCCAGAGCAGGACCACACAGTCTAGCTCAGGGCACACAGGAACTCATCCAGACAGGCCTTGAAAGGCTCCAGAGAAGGAGACTTCACAACCCCTCTGGGCAGCCTGTGCCAGTGCTCTGGGACCCTTACAGTAAAGAAGTTCCCTTGTGTTGAGCTGGAACCTCCTGTGCTGCAACTCAAATCCATTGCTCCTTGCCATCAGTGGCACTAGGGAGAGGACATGCTTCTGGAGTATCTTTGCATGTGCTGGTGGCACTCATTTTACCAAGGATGTGCTTCTGAGTCATCTCTAGATGTTACCTGCTGGCAGCTCCACTGCCTTAGACCTGTGATCCATGTAGTCCATGATCCATTCTGTACTCTTTGAGGTGACAAATATTTGTCAGCTGGCAGAACAGGATAATAACACCCACTGACAGGATGAGGGACAGTGGACATAAAGTCGGTCACAGGAAATTCCATCTCTGCATGAGAAAAAAACTTCTTTACTGTGAGGGTGCTGGAGCCCTGGAACAGGCTTCCCAGAGAAGTTGTGGAGTCTCCTTCTCTGGAGAGTTTCAAGCCGTGTCTGGATGTGTTCCTGTGTGACCTGTCCTAAATGGTTCTGCTTTACAGGGAGCTTGAACTTGAGGATCTCTGGAGTCCCCTTCCAGCCCCTAACATTCTGTGATTATGGGGTCATGAAAGGCAGTTCAAAAAAGTTCTTCACCAGACAGTGGCAAACTGTAGTTAGATGAAGCTGACTGAGACAAGCAATAGTGCTGTTGGAAATATCCCTCCTAGGCAGAGCCTTGTGACATGAGGCAAGTCCCACAAATGAGACATGCCTCTTCTCTGGACACCAGAAGCATGGGAGGAGGTTTGCATAGCTGTAGGGATTTATCCCTGATGTATTAAGACTGTGGTCAGACTTGATGGTTTTAAAGGACTTTTCCAAGCAGAATGATTCTATGCCACTACTGCCTGGTTCATGAGGTTTCATTAGACACAGCTGGTTGGAAGAGAACTTTACCTCATAAAATGTGACTTGGTGTCTCAGCTTTTTTTTTCTCCTCATGTGGCAACTGGCTGAAATCTAAGTGTTTCTAGATTGCTTATTTTCAGTTTAAGTTTGTGGGAAAAGTGATGCTATCAAAAATGTCATCAAATCCTCCCTCAGAAAATATTCACAGATTGCGTCAGGTTGGAAGGGAGCCTCGAAAGTCATCCTGTCCAGCCTCCTACACTCAGCAGGAACACCTCCAACTAGAGCAGGCTGCACAGGGACACATCTGGTCTGACCTTGAATGCTTCCAGGGACGAGGTCTCAACCATATCCCTGGGCAAACCAGTTCCAGTGTTTCACCAGTCCCATTGTGCAGAACTTCCTCCTGCTGTCCAACTGAAATTTCCCCTGGTCCACTTTGAAATCATTGCCTCTCATCATCAAAAGTAGAATCATAGAATGGTTTAGGTTGGAAGAGACCTCAAAGATCATCCAGTTCCAACCCCCCTGTGCCATAGGCAGGGACACCTCCCACTAGATCAGGTCACTCAAGACCTCATCCAGCCTGGCCTTGAACACCTCCAGGGAGGGAGCAGCCACAACCTCCCTGGGCAACCTGTTCCCGTGTCTCACCAACCTCACTGTGAAGAACTTTCCTCTAACATCCCATTTAAATCTCCCCTCTGCCAGTTTGAACCCATTCCCCCTCGTCCTGTCATTACAAGACCCTGTGAACAGTCCCTCCACAGCCCTCCTGTAGGCCCCCTTCAGATACTGGTAGGCTACTATAAGGTCTCCTCAAAGCCTTCTCTTCTCCAGGCTGAAGTAAGGCACTTGTGAGGAGTGGCTGAGGGAACTGGGCTTGTTTAGCCTGGAGAAAAGGAGGCTAAGGGAAAACCTTGCTCTATACAACTCCCTGAAAGGAATCTGGAGTCAGGTGGGAGTTGGTCTCTTCTCCCACGTAATGAGGATGGGAGGAAATGTCCTCAAGTTGCAGCAGGGTGAGGGTTAGGTCGGACATTGGAAGAAACTTCTTCACTGAAAGGATTATCAAATGCTTCAACCCCAGGGAGGTGTTTGAGTTGCCATCCCTGGAGGTCTTTAGGGCGTGCATGGATGTGGTGCTGAGGGACATGGTTTAGCACCAGACGTTAGGTAGACTTAGGTAATGGTTGGACTTGAAGATTTTAAAGGCCTTTTCCAACCAAAACAGTTCTGTGGTTCTATCCTATCAGTACAAGCCTTTCTGAACAGTCCCTCCCCAGCCTTCCTGTAGGTCCCCTAATGGGATTCCTCACAATGCAAAGCATGTAATTTCTAGGTTGGCATCTGGGCTCTCAGTGGGACAGCATTTCCTTCAAGCCATGGAAGTTCTTAAAACTTCATATTTTTGACGTGTTTATGTATGAAAGCATTACTTTTGGTCAGTTTTAAAGCTTTTCTCTGACTCCCTCTGAGCTGGTTATAGCTGGTAATTGCACACCTGCTTTTGCAGGAAATAGGAAAGTTTCAACATTATGTTAGAATCATAGAATCAGGGAATGTGTGGTTGGACAGCTGCAATTTGAAAGAGGGATCTGGGGCTGTTGGTTGATGGTTGACTGAACATGAGCCAGCAGTGCCCAAGTGGCCAAGAAAGCCAATGGCATCCTGGCTTGTGTCAGAAACAGGGTGGCCAGCAGGGACAGGGAGGTGATTATCCCCTTTTGCTCAGCACTGCAGAGGCTACACCTTGAGTGTTGTCTTGAGTCCTGGGCCCCTCACTGCAGGAAGGACTGGGGCTGGAGTGTGTCCAGAGAAGGGAAACAAGGCTGGAGAAGAGCCTGAAGCACCTGGGCTATGAGGAGCAGCTGAGGGAGCTGAGGTTGTTCAGTCTGGAGAAGAGGAGGCAGAGGGGAGATCTCATTCCTCTCCACAGCTACCTGAAGGGAGGTTGAAGTGGGGAGGGGGCAGCCTCTTCTCCTTGGTGTCAAGTGACAGGACCAGATGAAATAGTTTCAAGCTGTGCTGTGGGGTTCAGGATGCTAGGAAATATTTCTTCACTGTAAGGGTTCTCAAACGTTGGAATGGTCTGCCCAAGGCAGTGGTGGAATCAGCATCCTTGGGGGTGTTTTAAGCAGCCTGTGGACATGGTGCTTAGGGACATGGTTTAGTGCTGGGCTCATTATCTAGAGGACTTTGGAGGTCTCTTCCAACCAGATCAATTGTGTGATTCTGTCACATGCGTTAATGTAGGATCTTCTGGTCCTTGTCCCCAAGGAAATGTGCAAAGCCTTTCCAGAAAAGCACATGAATGGGCTGAAAATGAGAGGGCAAAAAGAGGGTGGCTTTGCAAAAGGTGTGAGTTACGCAGTTCTGCACAGAGTTAATGTTAGAGAAAAAGGAGCTTTTGCTGTGTTTATCTTCCCTGTCCTGCAGAAGGATTGCAAACACCTGTGAGTGATGCTTCTTCAGCTCTAGATCTCTTAAAATATCTCCCTGCAGTGCCTGTCTGCACTGTTCTTGGCAGCTTAGCTTGTTGAAATGTAGTAGAGGCCGATGAATCAAGGACAGAGAAGATAAAAAGCTCCTGCTCTCTTCTACTCTAATTTCAAAGTAATTTTGGGGAGAATGAATGGTGCATGAGAAAGCAGGATGGAAACTCTCATCAGGCATATCCATACTGCACATTGTGGCACAGCATGATGGTCGTGGTGGGGTAGGGGACCCTTAATACTTGGAGTTCGGCAGGAGTAATCCTCTTGGGAGCAGCAGCAGTGTTCAATCACAGCACAGAGGACAGCCAGCCCATGCCTCTGGGTACACCACAGCAATACTGTATTTCTGCTCTGTGATATTTACTTTTTTAGACTGTAATAAAAGCTAATTTTGTTTCAACAGCTGAAGGATCTGTGACCATTTCCCCCTGTGATGTTATTAAAGAAAAGAATATAGCCACTACAAAGGTATTTCCCCCATTTATTGCCTACTTTCTTTGACTGAAGTAGTACATGCCAGATGAGTTATCACTGGTGGTCTTCCTTGATTTTTTTATCTTTTTTTTTTTTTTTTTATGCCTAGTATCGTGGCTTTTTGTACCTGTCCCGAGGAGATGGAGCTGCAAGGCTGACAGGGATGATGCAAGAGACCTGGAAGCCAAATAAAAAGCAGAAGTGACTGGCAGGAAGAGAAGCCGGTAAGTACAGCAATAAAAGTGCTATTTAACCTGCTGGCTAATACAAAAAGGTTATTTCTGCAGCAACTAGTAGAACAATGTATTTAGCAATTAAGGTAATCCAAACAAATAGGGATTTTAACTGCATTGTCCTGGCTAAATTCCAGCTCAGGTAATTACATTCTGGCTACCTGCATTCCCTCTGGAGTTTCTGCTGGGTAAGTTATGGCTTACACTGTTATGTGCATGTCTCAGGCTTGTTGTGAGCAGTTGTGCAACGTGCCAGCATCTGGTAAATCCTGTCTGGTAAGAAAAACAGTGGTGAGCATCACAGGATCACAGAGTGTTGGGGCTTAGAAGGGACCTTGAGAGGTCATTCAGTTCAACTCTCCCCACCACAACAGGATCACTCAGGGCAGGTCGCACAGTGGGTTGTGGAACCTTCTTCTCTGGAGACATCTGTCTGGGCAGCCTGCTCCAGGGCTCTGACACCTTCAGAGTGAAAAAGTTTTTCCTTATGCTCATGTAGAACCTCCTCTGCTCCAGCTTCTACCCATTGCCCTTTGTTCTAGCACTGGGACATCGCTGCGCAGAGCCTGGCTCTGTCCTCCTGGCGCTGCCCTGCACATCTTCATAAACATGAATGAAGCACTGAATTTAGATCTAGCTTACATCTGCTACTGTATCTGAAACAAAGCAGCCTCTGGCTGTAACTTTGCCATTTTGAAGGGCCAGGAAGCATCACAGTAATTTAATTTATTTTATTGGTTGCAAGCTCATTTGGATCTTCCCTGTGAAGCTGAAATGAGAAAGCATGGATCAAGAGTAATGTACTGTTATCTCCATGCATTTCCCTTTTCTTTTCCTGTTTCATCTCAGAAACCATGGCACACTTTGTAAGCTGACAAGATGATTAATTATAGCTAGCATACAGTGAGCAGGTCAGGGAGTCCTTTTTTGCCTCAGATTTTGATGGAGCTGAAGACAACATGGCTTATCTGTCCAAATATGAGGCACTACAAGGAGGGACACAAAGATGATCCAAGGGCTGCAGCACCTCTGCAGTGAGGACAGGCTGAGGGAGCTGGGGTCGTCCAGGCTGGAGAAGGGAAGGCTGAGGGAGCTTGGAGATGCCTTCCAATACCTGAAGGGATCCTATAGGAAGGCTGGAGGAGGACTTCATAAGGGCATCCATAGACAGGATGAGGGGGAATGGTTTTAAGCTGATGGAGAGTAGGAAGTTTTTCAGTACAAGAATGAAGAGACTCTGGAATGGGTATTCCAGGCAGACTGTGGATGCTTCCTCTCTGAGGGTGTTCAAGTCCAGGTTGGATGAGACCTTGTGCAGACAAGTGAAGTGTGAGGCATCCCTGCCCATGGCAGGGGAGCCGGAGCAGATGATCTCTGAGGTCCCTTCCAACCTGAGCCATTCCATGATTCAGATAAATCACTGTGAATGGTTTGGGAGTTACCCACCCATTCCTGCCACAAATTCACCAGACTAGACTCAGTTGGCTTGAAGTTAAGGGAGCTATATTTACAGCTTAGCATAATTTACAAGCGTATAGCACAAGCACAAATGTTTACAGCTATATACAAGTTAAAAGTAACACAAACACAAAATCCCTTCCGAAACATTCAGACTGCCAGGAGGGTCCTGACCCAAAGCTCCTTCCCCCTTCTTCCTCTTTCCCTTTCTTCAGAAATAACCAGATCAATCCCCATATATCTCACGTGAAAAATCTGGAGAGATCTGAGGTGAGGTGTCAAAAAGGAGGTTAGAGGCAAAAGGTTAGACTGGATTAAAGAATGAAGGCAGATGCCACCACACAGACCACAGAGAGAGAATGAGAAGAAGCAAGTGAGAACCAACTGAGATGTGTGTGAGAAGTGTCTTATATTTTGACTACTGGTTCTTCTCAGCAGAAGAATGAGTGATGTAGGTCACTGTTTTCTCCTCACAACCGAGGATTTAATTTCTCTCAGTAAAATATTCCAATTAGACTCAAGCCAGCACAATCACAGAAGCATCTGAGTGGGTCAGATATGAGACTTAAGTTCCGAGTGGGTGAACACACTTGCATTTGAACATGGAGCCACCTAGGAAATTCACAATGAAAGCCCTGCTGGTTCTGGGTTTGGGACAGTTTTGTGAAAAAAAAAACCCGCAGCCCATTGCATTAACCTGGACTTGGGAACTGTCTCTCTCTTTGTGGTGTTACTTTGTGAAAGTGAGGACACGTTCAGCTTCTTCTGAGAGCTGCAGTTTGGGCACATGCCTGCCACCTCACAGGGAGCATCCGAGGGCAGCCAGCTCTTTGTTGCATGCAGCAGAACGAATTAACAGGAATAATGAGATCTGAGGCAAAGAAGAGGTTCCTTTCACCTAGACAAATGTTTTAGCAGCTGTGCAAAACACTTCAGGTCCTCGAGTGAACGAATTAATATGAAATGAACATTGGCAAGCAGATTGTAGTGAGAATTGCTTTTGATCACAAAGATCCTGTGGTGACTCGATCGGAAAATCTGCAAATTTAAAAAAAATTGGGGGGGTTATTTATTCATCAAAAGGAATGCATTTTACAGCAGGGTAAACAGAAAACACATGCAGCAGCTTTAAGCTCCTCTCAACAAGTTTAATTTACTTCACTTAAAGCGATTCAGCCATCACCCTTTCTCTCTGCTAGCTATTTTGTTGGGGAAATGAATTTGACTGTGCATGATAAATGAACTGCACTGAAAATCCCAATTTTTTTTATCAGCCTTAACCCTTGATCTTAATTGACTCCACATCTGTTTCTATAGAAACCAGCAAAACAATCAATAAAATGCTACAACTGGCTGCTGATATTGAAGAACTATGCAGGGAAAAAAACCCCCAAACCCAGAACTTTCAGTAATTTGCTTCTGACCAATTTGTGGGCACAGCAATATGTGTGCTGTGTTGCCCTCAGAGGTGTAGCTGGGGCTGATCCTTGCTAGAGAAAAGCACATCTCATGCTGAAATTCCCTCTGCTGCACCTTTGTGTGAGAGGTAAAATAAAGATGATGCCTTTCATCCCACTGTTTTACAGCAGTTCTGATGGGGACAATGGAAAGGAACCACTTCTATGTGGTTTTTTTTTTTCCCCCATACAGAGAGGAGTGGGATCAATATGCATTACCTATTTCATGGGAGAAACTCCTCTGGCTCAGCCTCTATCCACAGGAAAATGTCATGGAATCATAGAATGGTTTAGGTTGGAAGGGACCTCAAAGCTCATCCAGTTCCAACCCCTCACCACAGGCAGGGACACCTCCCACTAGAACAGGTTGCTCGAGGCCTCATCCAACCTGTTCCTGAACACCTCTAGGGAGGCTGTGGATCACAGAATCACCAAATGTGATCTTTAGACTAAGCTAGAATAGGCTACACTAAGCCACGTTGGAAGAGACCTCCAAGATTATCCAGTCCAGCTTAGCACCCAGCCATATCCAATGGCACTAAGTGCCCCATCCAGGCTTTGCTTGAACACCTCCAAGGACAGTGACTCCACCACCTCCCTGGGCAGCCCATTCCGTTGGGAAGTCACTCTCCCTGTGAAGAACTTCTTCCTAACATCCAGCCTATACCTCCCCTGGCACAACCTGAGACTATGTCCCCTCATTCTGTTGCTGGTTGCCTGGGAGAAGAGACCAACCCCACCTGGCTACAACCTCCCTTCAGGTAGTCGAAGCAAAGTGAAGGAGTCCAGCTGCAATGTCCTTGGGAACACATTTGAGTAATGTGAAATCACCACTTTTTGCAGCTCTGTTTTTGCACAGCCACGTTTTGAGAGTGTGTAGACCCCATGCTAAACTCCTTGAAGGGTATGGAATCAAGAGCTATAAATCCTTGGCATCTAACTCCTACAGCAGTGCTTTGCAAGCCAAGAGCGTTGCTATGCTGTGTAATTTTCAGCCTTCAGAACAGTGCACTTAGAAATCTATTAGTGGGCACTCTGCTGTACTTTGCTATTGTTGAAGTGTAAGGTTGGAGGAATGTAGTTTGGCCTAAGTGTGTTGTTACTCAGTGGTTATGCAATAGATCTGTGATTTTTATTTTTTTTTTTGTAAAGCAGTTTCTTGGAAATTTCATGTGGAAAGAAAGCAAAGAATTGTTAAGGTTGGAAGAGACCATTGGAAAAGATTATCAAGTCCAACCATCAATCTTAACACCTCCAAGCATGTTAAACCATCTCCTGAAGTGCCATGTCCACGTGTTTTAAAATCTCCAGAGATGGTGACTCCAGCACCTCCCTGGGCAGCCTCTTTCAATGCCTGACCACTCTTGCAGGGAAGAATTTTTTTTCTCGTCTCCAACCTAAACCTCTCCTGGCACAACCTGAGGATGTTAGGAACAAGTTTGGCACCATGAGGGTGGTCTCACCACAGAGCAGAGGGGGAGGAGAACCTCCCTTGACTTGCTGGCCACTCTTAGTGTACCTGTTAGAGGGAGAGCTTCACAGTCAGTGGAATACTGTGGATTTTTAAAATTATTGTGTTTTTTTTTAATTGCTGTGGGGGTTTTGGGCTTGGCTTTGTGTGTGTGTGTGTGCGTGTTTTTTTTTATTCCTTACACTAACTCTCTATAATTTCTCCAAGGTGACCAAGCAGTAGCAACTCCAGGCTCTAGGACCATGTGGGATGCAGCGAGTGGATGGGAGAAATGTCCTAGGGATGCAGCTATTTCCCAGGTAACTATCTTGCTGTATATAGAGACAACAGAGAAAATGGCAGAAGCCTGAGGGAATCTGACAGCGACAGAAATTGAGTTTGATCTCCTTTGTGTTAAAAAAAAACCCCAAACCAAACAAAAAAACAAAGCAGCAATCAAAAAAAACCCCACCAAACGAAACAAAACCAACCACCCCCACAAAAAAACAACCAAACAAACAAAAACCTCACAAAGGCAAGAAACTCACACACCATGCAGCCCAGGCTGCCACTGGCCTCCTGGGCTGCGAGTGCTTATATCCAGCTTGACATCCACCGGCACCCCCAGGTCCTTTTCTGTAGGGCTGTTCTACATCTCATCATCTCTCAGCTTGTTTTGATATCAAAGGTTGGCCTGACATACGTGCAGAACCTTGCACTTTGCCTTACTGAGCCTCAGATCACAACCATTTGGCGCTTCCCCAATACTGAAACAAATCGTGCCACATTGTTGGGTTAAACTTTGTGATCCTGTGGTCACAGGGGATGCAGACAGATTTTGTCTCCCTCCTTGCTTCCCTGCCTGCCTCCCTCCCTGCCTGCCTCCCTCCCTGCCTGCCTCCCTCCCTGCCTGCCTCCCTCCCTGCCTGCCTCCCTCCCTGCCTGCCTCCCTCCTTGCCTGCCTCCCTCCTTGCCTGCCTCCCTCCTTGCCTGCCTCCCTCCTTGCCTGCCTCCCTCCTTGCCTGCCTCCCTCCTTGCCTCCCTGCCTACCTCCCTGCCTTGCTCCCATGCATACTTTCATTACCAGAAGAGCACCAGCACCAAACTTTATTGGTAATGCACTGAGTTAGAAATTCAGCTCTGCTGCACTGCTGAGAGTTTGTCCATCACTAACAAGAGCCAGCTCATTATTTTTTTTTCAAGAGCTGTGAGAGGACTGTATGGTTGGAATATGTGTTTGAGGTGTTTGAGAAGCAATTTGATGAATTGCTCCCAAAATTAAGGTTTGGTTTTTGTTTTTTTGTTTTTTTTTTTCCCCTGCTTTATATGTTTTCCCTTAAAGAATTTGCCTGGGTTGTTATACTGAAGCAAATGAAAACTTCAAGACATTTGTATATGTTCCTGTTTCTGTGACTGCACATATCTAGGTAATGAAATTATTTCTTTATTGCTTTCTCCCCACCCCCTTCACTGTCACAGAGATAGACACACGCAAGTAGTTTATGTGTGTGCATTGAGGTGTCACAGGTAGGGCTGATGACAGTTTCTATAATGAAGTTGCCAAAGAGTTCTCATTACAAGGAACTGAAAATAGGGTGTTACAGCTCTCCAAAACATGCATTTTCAGGGCAAGGGTTTGTTGTTTTTTTTTTTCTAGAACAGGCCCAGGCAAATTACACACATATCACACAGTAATTTCAGCAAGAATGGTTATTTTGCACCTGAAGCATGACAAAATAGGGTTTCCTTGAGTTAAAAGAGAACCCAAAATTGAGTGAATCATCAGAAGGCTCCCGCTTTTAAAGTGAGGTTTTGCAGTCTTAATGGAGCAGGGAGTTGTTGTTAGGTGTGTGCCTGTTATGTCTATAATAAAAACAGTCCCACTGGCAGTCAAACTGGAAAGCCTGGGAAAACATCTGCTTTGCTGGAGTTCAACCACGTTCATAAGGGTGATACAGGGATGTGGAGAGCGTGTCCAGAGAAGGGCCACAAGGATGATCCGAGGGCTGCAGCACCTCTGCTATGAGGCGACACTGAAAGAGTTGGGGCTGTGCAGGTTGGAGAAGAGGAGGCTCCCAGGTGACCTTCTTGTGGCCTTCCAGGATCTGAAGGGCGCTACAGAAAAGCTGGAGAGGGACTTTTTAGGCTATCAGGTAGTGACAGGACTAGGGGGAATGGAGGTGGGGATATTCAGATTGGATGTGAGGAGGAAGTTGTTGAGCATGAGAGTGGTGAGAGCCTGGAATGGGTTGCCCAGGGAGGTGGTTGGGGCCGCATCCCTGGAGGTGTTTCCAACCAGGCTGGCAGAGGCTGTGGGAAGCTTGATCTAGGGTAGGGTGTCCCTTGGCATGGCAGGGGGGTTGGAACTGGTTGATCCTTGTGGTGCCTTCCAACCCTGACTGATTCTATGATTCTATGACAGCTAAATCTTCCCAAGCTTCTGCTTGGATGGGTCATGGTTTAGCTCAGATTGAAATAGGCTGCCTGTAGTTACACCTAGTGTAAGTAACTGAGTGCTGCCAAAAGAAAGATGAGGTTTATTTCCCCTCTTCAAGAGGGACAAGCCCCCACTGGGCACCAATACTACAAATTTGATCACTTCACAGGCATGAGGGGTGGAATTTACTAAGGAGACAGATGTACCCTGATGGCAAACAAGGCAAAATCTTGAAGTAAAGGTGGTGGAGGAAAAAGAGGCAATAAAAAAAAGGCACCTGAAAGCCATAAGGAGAGGAGATGGGAAGTGCTGAGCAAGATGAACAAGAAGAAAATATATGGAAAGAGGGCTGAAGTTGGTGGGAAGAAATAGAACAGAATGCAAGATTGGCTGGACTACAAAAATGGAAATTCAATTAATGGAACAAGGGATGGGGGAATATGCTGAAAAGCAGCTAAGACACAAAGGATGGGATTGGCAGAAACATCTGAAAGAGGACTACAGCTGAGGTGGCACTGACACTGGCTGGAGAATGTGAAACACTGCAACAGGTTGCCCAGGGAGGTGGTGGAGGATCCGTCCCTGGAGACATCCACAGAATCACAGAACGTTAGGGGTTGGAAGTGACCTCAAAAGATCACTGGGTCCAACACTCCTGCCAGAGCAGGATGACTTACAGCAGGTTACACAGGAACTCTCTGAGGCAAGTATGGGATGTCTCCAGAGAAGGAGAAACAAGATGAGGAGCTGGCAGAGTAGAAAGCAGCTGAATTGGAGAAGTGATGGAGCAAACCATTAGAGAAGAGAAGAACTGGAGGCTGTGACAGAGACATGTCATTTATTAATCACTAATTTTCATTTGTCACAAACAAGGCATCCAGGACTGGTGTTTTTTAATTTTTTTTTTTTTACTCTCTTGTTCTCCTTCCTTTGTGTTGCTTTTCCTTTTGTAAACAAAGGCTGGTTCCATCCCCTCACCTCAGGAAAGTGTTGGGAAGATAAATCACACAGTGTTTGCGAAACATCCTCGTATGCTAATGATGAGCACCGCAGAAGCACCCAGGAGGGAATTAATAATTCTGTCTTCAGAACCACACTTGTAAATGTGCTGTAAATAAGGCCTGGGGCAATACATTAAACAACAAGCAGGAACCAAAATATTGAATTGCTGCTCATTAAGGAAGCTCAGTCCATTCTATGCACAAAAGGAGGTAAGGGAAAAAAAAAGTCAGTGGAGAAAACGTTCTGCTGTCATCCAAAGTTGTGTCACACTTCACATAGAGAAGGAAGGCCACAGGGGCTTGCACAGGCTTGAGAGGTGGGTCCCAGCCAGCCTTGTGAAGTTCAACGAGGCCAAAGTGCAAAGTTCTGTATCTGAGTCAGAGCAATCTCAAGGACAGATCAAGGCTGGGTGAGCAGTGGCTCAAGAGCAGTGTGGATGAGATGGACTTAGGGGTGTCAGCTGATGCCAAACTCCCCATGAGCATCTGGGGATGCTGGGGCATCTGTCTGACAAGGGGAAGCTGAAAGATTTGAGAGTCTTTGTCCTGGAGAAGAGCAGCCTAGGAGGGGAACTTATAAATGCTTATCAGTATTTAAAGAGTGGTATTTAAAGAGGTTGAGGGCTTCAGTGACTGCCAGTGATAGCACAAGGGGCAGCAAGTCCAAACTGGATCACAGGAAGATCTACCTAAACAGGGGACAGGAACACATGTCTTATGGGGAGAGGCTGAGGGACCTGAGGCTTTTTAGTCTGGAGAAGAGAAGACTGAGAGGGGATTTAATCAATGTTTATAAATATCTGAGGGCTGGAAGTCAGGGGTGGGGAGGGACAGGCTCTGCTCACTGCTCCCTGAGGTAGGACAAGGAGCAATAGATGGAAGCTGCAGCACAGGAGGATCCAGCTTAACACAAGGGGCAACTTCTTTACTGTAAGGGTCCCAGAGCACTGGCACAGGCTTCCCAGAGAGGTTGTGGAGTCTCCTTCTCTGGAGCCTTTCAAGGCCTGTCTGGTTGACCTCTGTGACCTGAGCTAGATTGTGTGGTCCTGCTCTTGCAGGGGGCTTGGACTTGATGATCTCTTTGGGCCCCTTCCAACTCCTAACATCCTTTGATAAGGAAAAATATCTTTCCTGTGAGGAAGCATCAGGACCAAGATGGGCAAAGAGGTTGTGGATTCTCCTTATCTGGGGGTTTTCAAAATGTAAGCCATCCCTGCATGTTTTCAAGGCCAGACTGGATGTGGCTCTGGGCAACTTGCTCTAGTGGAAAGTATCCCTGCCCATGGCAGGGGGGGTTTGGAACAAGATGATTCTTGAGTTCCCTTGCAACCCTGACAATTCTATGACACAATTCTATGTGGCCTGATCCAGAGGAACCTGCTTTAATGTGGAGATTGGACTAGATGACCTCCAGAAGTCCCTTCCAATCCCTACTATTTCATGCTTCTGTGACAGCTGTCTGCCAATTCCACTATGAGAAGGAGATTTGAGCTACGTGATGGGATGTTATCTGGCATAGGTATGCTTATAATTGTACTAGAAATGTCCTCCTCTCTCTTATCATGCCTACCCAACCTTCTCTGGCAGACTATTGTGAATTTAAAGCAGCTCTAACATGCTAGGAGGCTTGAGGCAGGACTATTCATGACGATCAAGGAAATTTCTTTTCCCCCACTAAGCTGTATTTTGTTTGTGAGTAAATGTGGAGTTCAAATGGCTCCTTCTTTACAAATGGTGTTTGCAGTTCTGCAGGTATTGACTTAGTAGCACTACATTACCTAGCTGACTGAGCCAAGACTCCTCTGAATAAGGACATGAAGCATATACCTCATGTTCTAATTAAAGCCAAGGGCCATTCATCTCTCTAATTGCAACAATGCCCTCCAGGATAATTTCATCCCAAATGTACCATTCTTCTTTTGCCTGAACAAGTGATTTCAAAACCATCTGGAGCCTTGCCAAGCACAGAGAGAAAAATGTACTGGCAGTGATATCACACCAGAAAACCTTCCAGGATGAAAAATTGAAGAGGTCAAGCAAAAGGGTGAGATTTTTCTATCAGGCTTCTAGAAGAATTGACATCCAATGCCTGAACATTAGTGGTCACATTGTCTAATTTTCCCCACAAAGTAGTAGGAGCCATCTGTTAATAACTGAAGATTTTCTAAAATGTTCTGTAACCTTTGGGGCTGCCAGAAAATTTCTTCCTGAGGGGGAAAAAGAAAAAAAACAAAAAAGTTTTCTCCTGTTGAGGTGGAATTTCCTGTGATTGAGTTTATGTCCATTGCCCCTCATCCTGTCACCTGGTATCACTGAATAGAGGCTGGCTGCATCCTCCTGACAGCTGCCCTGCAGGTATTTGTAGACATTGATGAGGTCTCCTCTCAGCCTGTTCTTCTCCAGACTAAACAGCCCCATGTCTCTCAGCCTCTCTTTGTAAGAGAGATGTTCCAGTCCCTTCATTATCCTTGTAGCTTGCCATTGAGCACTCTCCTGCAGTTCACTGACCCTCTTGAACTGAGAAGCCCAGAACTCGACACAATATCCCAGATTAGTCTAGCTAGGGCTGAGTAGAGGGAGAGGAGAATGAGTTGGTCTTGGGAGCAGGATGTGCAATTGGAAGAAAGCTGCAGACTAAAGTCAGTGAAGATCTTTGAGCATGTAGGACCAGCACTAGGGTCTGGGTTCCTCTGTAAACCAGCCAGCTCAGTGAGTGGGATCTGGAGGACTATTTGGGCTGGGTTTTACAGATCCAGCATAACCTCCAGGATTTATTTGCCATTTGTAAGACATAACCTGCAAAGCATATATTCTTGGTTATTTGCAGGTTAAGTTCATCCCTGTCAATGATACTTCATCCACAGGCTTCATGCAAAACAGAGTTTCACTGCTGAAGACTAAGAAATATCAGTAAGTATCAATTACATGGCATAAGGACATGCACTAAGAGGCTTCTTTGTTTATCAGTGGACAAGAGTCACCTCATTAACTTCACTGTTTTGTTTAAGTGTTCTCTGGAGTGGGATTTTTTCACTCTGTGGTCTACCAAGCTACTAGAAACAGTGGGCACAACATTAGGAAGGAAATTATTAGAATTAAAGATCTTTAAGAGCTCAGTGAGGGAATAAGAACAGTGAGTCGTAGATCCATAGAATGGTTTGGGTTGGAAGGGATCTTAAAGACCATCTAGTTCCAGCCCCCCTGCCATGGGCAGGGACACCTCCCACCAGACCAGCTTGCTCAAGGCCTCATCCCACTTGGCCTTAAACATCTCTTGGAGGGGAAGTAGCATCCACCACCTCTCTGGGCAAACCATTGCAGTGTCTCACCACCCTCACTTAAAAGAATTTCTTTTTAATCTCCAATCTAAATTGGAGATTAA
The DNA here is from genome assembly GCA_013396835.1 of Psilopogon haemacephalus. NCBI lineage: Eukaryota > Metazoa > Chordata > Aves > Piciformes > Megalaimidae > Psilopogon > Psilopogon haemacephalus. The sequence continues at coordinate 351,409 of VWZI01022768.1, forward strand.
ATCTACTTCCTCTCGTCCTATCACTACAAGCTCTTATAAAAGTCCCTTCCCAGCTTTCTTTTGTCCTCCTTCAGGCACTGGAAGACTGCTTTAAGGTCTCCCTGGATCTTTTTCTTCTCCAGGCTGAACATCCCCAAGTCTCTCGGCCAGTCCCTGTAGTGGAGCTGATACAGCTCTCAGATCATCTTCGTGGGCCTCCTCTTGATGCATTCCAGCAACTCCATGTCTGTTTTACACTGAGGACACCAGTAGTCTAGGTGAGGTCTCAGCAGAGCAGGGGGAAGAATTGCTTCCTTTGTCCTGCTGGGCACACTGCTTTTGATCTTTTTCTGTCGTCCATTTTTTCCCACCAGCTGATCATGCACTGCTGCACCAGCGTGTCAAAGGGCTTAATGTGGGGCACAAATCCCAAAACAAAGTTGACATCTCCCCACTCACTGATTTTACAGAGAGCTGGGAAATGATCAGCCTTTGGGCAAGGAAGATTTTATTGATCACACCTAGGTTTAAAACACTGAAAATGCCAGAATGCAAAGAACAGTGTTTTCCATGCACTTTAGTGTGGTTTTATTAAAAGTGGGTTTGTGGGTTTTTTGGTGTCTGTTTTTTGTTTGTTTGGGACTTGATTTTTTGTGTTGTTTTTTTTTTCTTTACTGATGGAATGGCCTGTCTAGAAGGGTCTGGAAAAGCTTAAGATGGCAAAACCTGCCATTCATTAGAACTAGAAAAGTGCTCTTTAAGGCAACGTTTTAGAGCTCTCCTCTTCTGCTCAAACAGATGGAGAAAAAGGCTTCAAGCCAAATCAGTGGCAACACGACTGCATGAGTCAAACAGGAGGGCAGGTGGGAGCAGAGAGGAGTTTACAGCTGGCATGCAGCACTCCTGTTTGCTGGTGCCAGCTCTGCCCCATTCCTCAGTGAATGTGTTGCTGCCACTGTTCCTACCATGATACCTGGGGAAGGATTTTGTTCCTGTCTTGTTGATGAAGCAGTCTTTGTTTTTACTGCTTATATCGCCTTGACATTTTTTTTTGCTATCACCTTCACTTTCAGATGAGGGGGAAAGAAAGATCATCATAGAATGTGGAACAGCTCCCTTGTGAGAAAATTTCAGGGAGCTGGGGCTCTTTAGTTTGGAGCAGAGGAGCCTGAGCTGTGACCTCATTCATGTTTCTGAAGATCTGCAGGGCAGTGTCAGGAAGACAGAGCCAGGCTCTGCTCCAGTGATGTCTAATGATAGGAGAAGGTGCAATGGGTGCAAGCTGAAGCAGAGGAAGTTCCATGGGAACATAATGGAAAACTTTTTTACTGTGAGGGTGGCAGAGCCCTGGAGCAGGCTGCCCAGGGAGGTTGTGAAGTCTCCTTCTCTGGGAGCAGGCTGCCTAGAGAGACTGTGGGAGTCTCCTTCTGTGGAAACATTCAAAACCCATCTAGATGTTTTCCTGTGTGACCTGTCCTAAGTGCTCCTGCTCTGGCAGGAATGTTGGGCTTGATGATTTTTCAAGGTCCCTTCCAACCCCTAACGTTCTGTGTCATTCTGTGAATCATAGACTGGCTTGAGTTGGAAGTGACTTTAAAGGTCATCTAGTTCCAAAGCCTGTGCCATGGGAAGGGACAGCTCCCACTAGACCAGGTTGCTCAAAGCCTGCTCTTAAACACTTCCATGCTAGTTTGTCCTTGTTTCATCCCTACTGAAGCAGAACTTGCTGCTGGATTCCACCTGAGACCATCTGATGGCATTCCCAGAGCATGCACTCACCATTCCCTTGAGCTCAAGAATACCCATTAAAGACTGCATCGTTTCTGCTGGAGACTTAATGTATTTGTAATTTCCTTTTCTTTGACTTAAATACAAGGTGACAACTGTGTTCTTTGTGGTCTTGCATGATCTACTGCTCTGCAGGGACAGGGATCACTGGTGTGTGAGCAAGAGAGAGCAATTGCTTATTGATGTAATGGAAGCAAATTCAGACAATGGAAAGGGCAGCTAAAATGACTGCATCTTTCCGAAAGAACCCTTCCTGCTGCTTCTGAAGGACTTGCAAATGTTGCCACTTCTTTGCCCTAAGGTGAGGCTGAAGATGCACCAGAGTAAAAAGGTTCAGAATAGGAGTAATTAAGGAAGTCCTTATCACTGTTCTCATTTTATGCCTCTTCTGTTTTCAGCCATGGCTGTTTCCTTTCCACAAAGGTAACAACAGCTCTGAATGCTGATACACTGAATCTTGGCAGAGTCCCAGGCAAGATACCTTGTTCTGGGGCTACACTCAGCATGAGCTTCTCATCCACATGGCAGGCATAGAAAGACTTTTCATAGTCTGGACTGGTCACCTCTGCTAGTAAGAGGCCCATATATAGCTCAGGAGTCTAGATCTAGATCAGCCAGGCACCCAAGAGGTTGAGAAAGATTAGGCACAAAATAATCTGGAAGGCCTTGCAAGATTTTTATCCCAGCAAGAAATTAAATGCAAGCATTTAATTTAGTCAAATACATTTAGTTATAAGGCAGATGCTGATTTTGTATTGCTGTAGCTAGCATTGCACCAGTGCATTTGTGATGGGACAAATACTGATTTTTCTCTAGCTTACATTGTACAGGTGGATTTTTGACAAGGCAAATACTCATTAATTTTCTATTGCTGTAGCCTCTATTGCACTCTACAACATTCTCTGGTATGTGACCTATGAATGCTTTCCTTTACAACTTGTATAACAGTCAGAATGTTAAGGTCCTGGGCTGTATCAGATGGACTGTGACCAGCAGGATGAGGGAGGGGATTCTGACCCTCTGCTCTGCTTTTGTAAGACCTAACTTGGAGTACTGCATCCAGTTCTGGGACACGGAGCTACTGGAATGAGTGTGGAGGAGGCCATGAAGATCAGAGGGCTGGAGAACCTCCCCTTTAGGGACAGGCTGAGAGACATGGAGCTGTTCAGCCTAATGAAGACAAGCCTCTAGAGAGACCTTGGAGCAGTCTTCCAGTACCTGAAGGGGGTCTACAAGAAATCCAGTAAGGGCCTTTATACAAGGGCTTGTAGAGACAAGGCAAGAGGGAATGAATTGAAGCTTGTGGAGGGCAGATTTAGACTGGAGATTAGGAAGAAATTCTTTACAGTGAGACAGTGGAACAGGTTTGCCCAGGGATGTGGTGGATGCTACCCTTCCCTGAAGGTGTTGAAGGCTGGGTTGGATGTGGCCTTAAGCAACCTGGTCTGGTGGAAGGTGTTCCTGCCCATGGCAGGTGGGTTGGAACTAGATGGTCTTTAAGATCCCTTCCAACCCAAACCATTCTATGGATCTAAGAATCCTAGATCACTTCCACCTTTCAGGTTCACCTCCAACTCTTCAGCAGGACTGCTTGGTGACTTTGCATTTTGACTTTTAGAAAAGTGTCCTCCAAGAAAGAGAAAGCATTGCTTATTTTAACAAGTTATTTAAAGAAAAAAACAAACATCACAACGGTTCTGCAAATCAGGGGATGTAGGCAAGAATACACAGAGGAAGCACTATGCAAACTCCTGGGATGGGATCATTGGGAGCCAAACCCACACAGTTTTACTTTCTCCTCATACATTTGTTATATTCAGGGTCTCTGTCTCATAGGTTGCTTTAAAAGCAATATTTACCATAAGAGCTCATTCATGTTGCTTTCTAGTCCTTGAGAAGATGATAAAACATTGAAAACAGAATCATAGAATGCATTGGATTGCAAGGGACCTCTAGAGGTCATCTACTCCAACTCCCCTCCAGTAAGCAGAGACATCCAGTGCAGAGCCACAAAGATGCTGAAGGCAGTGGAACATCTCTCTATGAGGAAAGGCTGAGGGAGCTGGGGCTCTTTAGCTTGAAGAAGAGGAGCCTGTGGGGTGCTCTCATTCATGTTGATAAAGATGTGAAGGGCAGCGCCATGAGGACAGAACCAGGCTCTGCCCAGAGATGTCCAATGATAGGACAAGGGGCAATGGGTGCAAGTTGGAGCAGAGGAGGTGAACATAAGGGAAAACTTTTTCATTCTGGGGGCGCCAGAGTCCAGGGAAGTTGTGGAGTTTCCTTCTTTGGAGATATTCCAGTTCCAGTGTGTCCTGGTTGAGTCTACTCTGATGGGGGGATGGGACTGAATGACCTTTCAAAGTCTCTTCCAGACCCTGACATTCTTTGATTCTGTGTCATTCTTAGAATCATAGAGTCAGTCAGGGTTGGAAGGGACAACAAGGATCATCTAGTCCCAGCCCCTCTGCCATGCCCAGGGACACCCTACCCTAGATTAGGCCGGACAGAGCCTCATCCAGCCTGGCCTTAAACACCTCCAGGAAAGTGGCCCCAACCACACCCCTGGGCAACACATTCCAGGCTCTCACCACTCTCATGGTGAAGAACTTCCTCCTCACATCCAATTTGAATCTCCCCACCTCCAGCTTTGCTCCATTCCCCCTAGTCCTGTCACTACCTGAGAGCCTAAAAATGTCTCTCCCCAGCTTTTCTGTAGGCTCCCTTCAGATCCTGGAAGGCCATAAGAAGGTCACCTGGGAGCCTCCTCTTCTCCAAACTGAACAGTCCCAGCTGTGTTTCCCAACTATATCAGGTTGCTCAGAGCCCCATCAAGCCTGATCCTGCATATCTACAGGGATGGGGCCTCCACCCACCTCCCTTTGCAACCTGTTTCAGTGTTCCACCACCCTCATAGCAAAGAATTTCTTCCTACTAAAGAATGCAAAGTCTCAAGATGACTTTTTCAATCAATATGTTGCATTAATGCTTTTTGACTCTCTCTTTTTGCAGATACCAAGCATTTGCCTGACAACCAGATGGTGCCACTCCACTTGTGCCTCCCAGCAAACCTAAGGAGCATTCCTATTCTCCAATGACACGTATCAGAAGAAGACAATTTCAACCAGGTTTGAACATTTGTTGCTCTTGAGGCATTCTGTAGAGTTTAAGGCCTTTTATTGCATTATTTATTTGAACCCATGCATTAACAATGCCTAATGTTGCCCCTTCTGATGGCTCCTGCACTATGCTGAGCTCTCATAAAAAAGGTGTGGTGTAAATACAGGTGCAGCTGAGAGCAGAATAGACAGTTCCAACGAGGCAAGGTTTGTCTATACAAATAACTTAAGAGAATCAATTGGTATTGTCTCTGTAACCCCTACGTGCAGAACACAATGATGAGAAACCTAACCAAACACGAGCACCAAAGCTTGCTTTCCTGTTGGATATTAAACTGGACCCTCATTACTTGGAAAATCTCTGTGCTCTAAATAGCACACGGTCTCCATGGCAATGTGCAGTTCAGTTTTTAACTTTTCACCACATAAAAATGGTAATTTATTTGTTTTAAGCTCTCCCACAGTTGTCATAGCTATGAAAACCTCAGGATCGGGCAGGTTCCAGGAGCAGGGGAGCCATCAGGTTAAAGACTGGGTTAAGTGCCAGGAAGAGCCTGACCTGAAGGTCATTACTGCCTAATTATATGATTATTTCCTGTCAGCTCAGCTTGTGAAGTGGCACTCAAAGCATTAGGCAGTCAGCAGGCTCGGAGCATTCAAAGAAATGTTGTTCCTTTTGTTCTTGGTGCTAAGGGTTTCTTTGTAAATGCATGCAGCCTGTGGTGAAGGAGAGGCATAACAAATCTTGTGCCCAGAGTGCCTGACTCCAACAGCTACTATGGTTACAACCTTTTTCTTTTTTTCTTTTTTTTTTACTTTTTCCTTTAAAAACAAAAAATATTTGTGCTAAGGGTACATGTTATCACCTCCTTGAGGAAGCAAGGCAGCAAGTTTTTTATTTTCTGCATTCTTTCTGCCTTGTTTGGTACCTAGCTTGGCTTTCTGCTCTGAGAATCAGTGGCCTTCAGACTGTCAGAGCCCTGCCTGGCAAAGTGCTAAGCATTTTGGTTTCAGTCCAGCAGAACACTCAGGCAGATGTTCAGCTGCAAGTGTGAAGGTAATTTTTACTGGAGATAGGGAAAAATAAAAAAAATCTCATGTCCTAACCTCAGAGCCCTCTGTGATTTCCTTGACTAGAAGTGGAACATTCAGTACCTGTGGGATTTAACCTGCAAATCAGCAACTCCTAAATTTTGATCCCTGACTCTCCAGTCTAAATCTGCCTTCCTCAAGCTTAAATCCATTCCCTCTTGTCCTATCGCTACAAGTCCCTGTACAAAGTCTCTCCCCAGCTTTCTTTAAGCCCTCTTTCAGGTACTGGAAGGTCTCCCTGGAGCCTCCTTTTCTGCAGGCTAAACAGCCCTAACTCTTGCAGCCTGTTCTCATGTGGGGGGTGCATCAGCCTTGTGATCATCTTCATGGGCTCCTCTGGAACTGCTCCAGTAGTCCTGTGTTCCTCTTATGCTGAGGGCCCCAAAACTGGATGCAGTGCTCCCATGTCTCATGAGAGCAGAGTAGAGGGGGAGAATCATCTTAGGTTATTTGTAGCCTGAAAGTAGATGCAAGTATTAATACAGAACACGAACAGAAATGAGGCAGTTTATAAACGAGTCCTTTCTCTGAATGTTACCTAGAAATTTCTACCTGAAGGCATTAGAGCCACAGAAGTGAAGTTAGCAGCCCCTTGGTATGATTCACTGAAGGTATTGCCCTAAAAGCACGCTGCATTTGTCTTTCAGTCATTACAGATGTACTCTTTTCCGACCACATGAAAGTTTCCCTGCTGAGACCTTGTCCAGTGCTGAACTCAGCTCTACAAGCAAATTGTGCTCTTAGTAGCTTGCTTTTGACTCACTGAAGGTATTTTGTGGATGGCTTTTTACTAAAGCCAGTCCCAAATGTTACATGTTCAGCTGGGTCAGAGTTCTAGCACATGCAACATTTGCATCAGAAATATCAAGGAAAAGAATGAAATCACAGAATCACAAAGTGTTAGGGGTTGGAAGGGACAGCGACAGATCATCAAGTCCAACCCCTGTACCAGTGTAGGATCACCTAGGGTAGTTTACACAGGAATGCATCCAGGCAGATTTTGAAAGTCTCCACAACCTCTCTGGGCAGTCTGCTCCGAGGCTCCAGTACCTTCACCATAAAGAAGTTTCTCTTCCTGTTGATGTGGAAGCTCCTGTGTTCTAGCTTGTATTCATTGTCCCTTGTCCTGTCACTGGGAACCAGCAGAAAGGGCCTTGACACCCACCCCTCAGGTACTTACAGACATTGATAAGGTCCCCTCTGCTCTCCAGACTAAAGTTTTCTCAGTCTTTCTTCATAGCAAAGATACCTCACAATCATCCTCACAGCTCTCCATTGAACTTTCTCCAGCAGATCCATGCAGAGCAGAGTAGAGGGGCAGGAGAACCTCCTTAGACCTCATGGGAACAGCTTACTTGATGCACCCCAGGATGCCACTGGCTGCCTTGGCCACAAGAACGTAACACAAAACATAAACTACTTTGAGCCATGAAAACAGGAGAAGCCACAGAGGTGCCTGTTACTGCCCTGCATGTACACAAGGGCTTGGGCAGAACATTCACACCACAAGTGTAAGGTCCTGCATCTGGGTCAGCACAATCCCAAGCACAGCTCTAGGTTGGGTGGCGAGTGGCTGAGAGCAGCCTTGAAAAAAAGGACCTGGGATCTGGGTGGGTGAGAAGCTCAAGATGAGGCAGCAGTGTGCACATGCAGCCCAGACAGCAACTGTGTGCTGGGCTGCAGCAAGAGCAGCTGTGGGCAGCAGGGGAAGGGAGGGGATTCTGCCCCTTTGCTCTGCTCTCCTCACACCCCACCTGCAGCACTGTCTGCAGCTCTGCAGCCCCCAGCTCAAGAAGGACGTGGAACTGTTGAGAGAGTTCAGAGGAGGGCCACAAAGATGCTCAGAGGGCTGCAGCACCTCTGCTATGAGGACAGGCTGAGAGAGTTGGGGCTATGCAGGCTGAAGAAGAGAAGGCTTTGAGGAGACCTTAGAGTAACTTTCTAGTATCTGAAGGGGCCTACAGGAGGGCTGGGGAGGGACTGTTCACAAGGTCTTGTAATGACAAGAGGAGGGACAATGGGTTTAAACTGGCAGAGGGGAGATTTAAATGGGATGTTAGGAGAAAGTTCTTCACAGTGAGGGTGGCAAGACACTGGCACAGGTTGCCCAGGGAGGTTGTGGCTGTTCCTTCCCTGGATGTGTTCAAGGCCAGGCTGGATGAGGTCTTGAGCTTCCTGATCTAGTGGGAGGTGTCCCTGCCTATGGCACAGTGGAGTTGGAACTGGATGAGTTTTGAGGCCTCTTCCTACCCAAACCATTCTATGATTCTGATTTTCACATCTCTACTTCCTTTTCTCCCTCATTTCCTCCGAGGCACAGCTTATATTTTTTTGTAGCTCAGGAATAGCAGACCGTGATTGAATTTGTACATGGTGAGTTTTGAACCTCAGATATGGGGGAAGGGGAAAAAAAAAGAAAAAAAAAAAAGAAAAAGAAAAAAAGAAAACCAACCCCATACCTAAAGCAGCAAACATGCAGCATTTCAAATGTCTTTTTTTTTTCTTCCTTTCTTTTTTTCTTTATCCTACTTCTACGTCGTGACTCAGATTTGTCCCAGTCAATCATTCCCATTTCACCAGTGTAAGACTGACTGCTCTGGCATGGTGTGTTACAGGTAGATAAGATAGGCACTGCTGTCATTATGGTGAAGAAGGCAGGATGATCGGGGGGGGGGAGCCCACAAGAGATTAAATTTCACCCTTCCTACAGAAAGCAGTGGCTTGACTGCTGCACAGCTTTGCTGCTTAGGCTATTTGCATATGCAGCAGCCTAATACCCAACTTTTGGAATAAACCCAAGCTGTGCCAGTTCTAATTCCATGAGATCTACCTCGCTCCTTTAAACCCTGTATTCATTAGGCTTAAGCCGGCTCTCGTGATTTGACAAGGCAATATGTTAATTGAAATAACTTTCCTCAAGTCTCTCTTTCACCTCTTGGTGTCTCCAGTTAGTACTTTGAAAAAGAATTGAAGAGCAACACAGCCAAAACATTTTAAAAAGGAATCATAGAATCAGTCAGGGTTGGAAGGGACCACAAGAATCAGCCAGTTCCAAACCCCTGCCATGCCCAGGGACACCCTACCCTAGAGCAGGCTGCCCACAGCCTCTGCCAGCCTGGCCAAAAACACCTCCAGGGAAGTGGCCCCAACCACCCCTCCAGGCAACCCATTCCAGGGCCTCACCACTCTGAAGAACTTCCTCCTCACATCCAATCTGAATCTCCCCACCTCCAGCTTAGCTCCATTCCCCCTAGTCCTGTTGCTCCCTGATAGCCTAAGAAGTCCCTCCCCAGCTTTTCTGTAGCCCCCTTCAGATCCTGGAAGGCCACAATAAGGTCACCTGGGAGCCTCCTCTTCTCCAAACTGAACAGCCCCAACTCTTTCAGTCTGTCTTTATAGGAGAGGTGCTCAAACCATCTGATCATCCTCGCGGCCCTTCTCAGGACACACTCCATAATGTCCACATTCCTCTTGTCCCAGGGGCTCCAGAACTGGATGCAGTACTCCAGGTGGGGTCTTGTGGCTTTCCAGGATCAGAAGGGGACCTAAAGAAAAGCTGGAGAGGAACATTCTAGGCTATCAGGGAGTGACAGGACTAGGGGGAATGGAGCAAGGCTGGAGGTGGGGAGATTCAGAGTGGATGTGAGGAGGAAGTTGTTCAGCATGAGAGTGGTGAGAGCCTGGAATGCATTGCCCAGGGGGGTGGTTGGGGCCACTTTCCTGGAGGTGTTTAAGGCCAGGCTGGATGAGGCTCTGTCCGGCCTAATCTAGGGTAGAGTGTCCCTGGACATGGCAGAGAGACAGGACAAGGGGGAATGGTTTGAAACTGAGAGACTGGATCTTAGGAAGAAGTTCTTTAGTATGGGGTTGATGACACTCTAGAGTAGGTGACCCTGGAAGGTTGTGGATGCCCTCTCCCTGGCGATATTTAAGACCAGGTTGGATGAGGGTTTGAGAAACCAAGTCTAGTTGAGAGGCATCTCTGTCCCCAGCAGGGTGGGGTGGAGTAGATGATCTCTGAAGTCCCTTCCAACCTAAGCCAGTCTATGAAGAGAGAGAGTTAAGAGGTCTGTTTTCCCCTGGGACCCTTCAATGGGAGAAGAGGCTCCACTGATTTGCAGTTCATCCTTAATTGCCTTTGAAATGACTTTGATGTGTGTAAAAAAATGTGTCTGTTTCATGTGTCATGGAATCATCTTCCTGCCCAATGCATGACTGCATATTTTTGGACATAGAGCAGTGAAATTCTGCATACAGAGCTGGTCCTCTTGCCAAAAAGAAAACAAGAAAAAAAAAGAAACAAAACAGAAAGATAAGAGAAAAAAAAAAAGAGAAATCTGTAAAAATTTCTAGGGAATGCATTTTCTTTGCAGTTAACAGCATACAGCTGAACCACCCTGGTGAAACAACAAAATAACTCTGCTATCATGCTTCTGCTGATGGGTAAAAAAGAAGAAAATCATCTAAGCTCTGTGCCTTGCTGTTCCTCAACAGATTTCTTTTCAACTTAAAATAGTTCATTTTGAATGATTTCACTTATTGAGGCATGAGGCAGAAAGACCTATTTTGGGAAATAAAACAAGAGTTTTGACAATTGCTAAAGTGATTTGTAGGCTGTCAGTGCAATACACCTAAGTTAGTAGGTGACAAATCCCTGGGCACACTCCCAGGATTTAGTACCCACTGTATGGCAGGGACTTTTTTTTTTCTGGGGTAAGGGATTTTCAGGAGGGGGAAAATTCAGGGCTGATCTTAAGCTGTGTCTGCCTTTTGGACACCTGCAGCTTTGCCCTTCTAATTTCTGGTCTGGGAGCCAGCAGGCTGGCATGGATCAGTATCGTTGTGCTCCTCCACCTTGAGTGATGTGTTTCCAACCAGCCTCTTTCCTGGTGAATCACCCTACAGTAGGAACATTTATATCAGTGCCAACTGTATGATCCCCACGGGGACAGGAACAGCACGAGTGCAATACCTCATTAAAACTGCAATGAAGTAGGGCAGCTGATATTTCACAAACAGCAGCAATGGCTCTAATTCTTTGTAACAGTTTAGGCTTCCTCTATTTACTCTGAGCAACAGCAATGCAAGGGAAGTGCAGGCAGAAAACACATGCCACAATGGATTATTGGGAGAAATATTCATGGCCCCCAACCAGTGCTGTACTTTAACTCCTGCCAGTACATTTGGCAGGGGATTAATGTTACCCTTCTCCTCGCTCAAGATTCCAGCAAGATTGCCAGAAGAGGGTTAAATAGTGCCAGAGGAAAGAGCAGATGAGAAAGACCTGCTTTCTGTCACTGGAGGAACGTAAGACTCTAGTAAAGGAATGTAATCCTGCTCTCAGATGCCACAATTGCTTATAATATCACAGGATTATTTTCAGAAGTCCCTGATCCAGACTTTAGCAAAGCCTCCTGGGGCTTACTGGTCTGCAAAAAGTAGGTGAGATAGGATCCTTCTCTCAGATGCACCACCTTTTTGGCTTAATCCTAGGATGGAAGTAGCATGAAAAGTGGCATCAAGGAATCACAGAACAATAGAGTGGCTCAGTTTGGAAAGGACCTCAGACATCCTCTACTCTAACCCCCTTGCCATGGGCAGGGATGCCTCTCACTTACACTTGGTTGCTCAAGGCCTTATCCAATTTGGCTCCCAGGTGACCTTCTTGTGGCCTTCCAGGATCTGAAGGGGGCCTAGAGAAAAGCTGAGGAGGGACTTTTTAGGCTATGAGAGAGCAACAGGACTAGGGGGAATGGAGCAAAGCTGGAGGTGGGGAGATTCAGAGGGGAGGTGAAGAGGAAGCATGAGAGTGGTGAGACCCTGGAACAGATTGCCTAGAGAGGTGTTTGGGGCCACATCCCTGGAGGTGTTTGCAGCCAGGCTGGCAGAGGCTGTGGGCAGCCTGATCTAGGGTAGGGTATCCCTGGGCATGGCAGGGGGGTTGGAACTAGATGATCCTTGTGGTCCCTTACAACCCTGACTGAGTCTATGATCAGAAGCATGTTCCCTCACTTACATCTGCTACTGTGAGCCCATGTTTCAGAGAACAGCCCTGGGTGAGCAGAACACAAGTGTTTGAGGTGAAAAGAAGCCTTAAACTTTTATATTTGTTTATAATTTCTATCAACCCAACCTAGGACAAGACACCTTTGGTTCTAAATACTTATTTTTAGGCATAGCTATGCATTTAAAGACAGCTCAGCACAGTCATGCAGAAGGGGCTCTCTCAGTAGCTTTCACGTGTTGGGGAGTTGTAATCCAACCTCTTGCACTACCAAAACAGCGATTCCTCAGTGACTAATCCACTCCTGCCTTGCTGATGTGTCTCCCCTTCATAAAGGTTGTTAGCTGTGCCTTTAAAGAGAGGTGGAAGTAAGCACTGAGTTGCTTACAGCAAGCTAAGTTCCAGATAAGGAGATGGCTTACTTTTGTTGCATGTAAGAGTGGCTCCTCCTGGCATTTCGAAGGAGCTCCTCATGCATTTCTTTGCAGAAGGTTTTCAAGCCTCTCTGCAAACCTGGAGCTGTACCTGTCATGTGAGCTTTTGGAGTCTGGCATGATTTTGTGCTTAGTTTGAGAAGCTTGTTTGAAACAAACCAAAAAGGCTGCCTTTGATACCTTGAAGAAAGGCAGACTTTGATCCTTGTACTGCTTATCACTAGGTTCTTCTGTGTAAATGATGCAGACTCCCTTTGGAAGGAAAGGGGAGCTGAGACTCAAGCCAGGACATGTTTGAGCTTACTGCCTTCTCCAAGTGAAGGAAGCCTTCACTGTACCAAATCCCCACCTGACCCACTAGTGACTATGTTGGTGGGACAGCCCTTGGATGGGGACTGAAACTCCTAGCAGGAGATGAGGGTTTTTTTGTGTGTTAAAAGCATATGCTTTAATTTAAGAGCAGTCAAAACAGTGTGTGCTGTGGGGAGGGGCAGTAGACTTTCTGATCTTTCCTGTATAGGCTATGGGTTTGTGTAGGGCTGTTCTCCATGCCTGGTGGTGCCAGTAGCACATTAGGTGATACAATTGAAGGCAGCATGGCATGAGTCATCCCAGTGGTTATATATGCAGAGGAGGAAAGCTTTACAATTAAGTACTTGAAGGAAAAAAAAACCCTACAAGGAACACAGGTGGTTCCTTGCATTGCTTTTCTTTATGTGGAGAAACCCTTACCAGAGAAAAGGAGATTTGCTAGAAGTCAGGCAAGGGACTGACACATCCTTGGTGACCTCAGATTAAGGAATTAAGAGGAAGTTCTTGGCAGAGAGAGTGATTGGCATTGGAATGGGCTGCCCAAGGAGATGGTGGAGTTGCCATCCCCAGAGGTATTCAAGCAAAGCCTGGATGGGGCACTCAGTGCCATGCTCTAGTTGATTGGCTAGGGCTGGGTGATAGGTTGGACTGGGTGATCTTGGAGGTCTCTCCCAGGCTGGCTGATTCTATGATTCTATGAATTGATCACTTTCTAGTCACCCAATATTTGGTCTACCAAAATAAGAAGGTTCCTACTGAAGGAGGGGAAAGCAGTGACTTTAGAATGAGGTTAGATTTCCTATCAAAGCCTGAGGCTGAAATCCATCCATGTGGGGACTGACTGAGTTGCATTTGCTGTTGGAAACCACAGGCTCTTCCTTCAGGAGTGGCAGCAGCCCCTTCCTGTGATGGACTGGCCACGACCATGCAAGACTTACAAGATTACACCTATGGCAAGAGTCTAGATGCACAGCCATAGAGAGCTTAGGTTGATAAAAGACCTATTAGCTGAAATATGACCAGGATGAGGCAGCAGGCATCTGCCAAGCAGCAGAGTGGGGGCAGTTTCTGGTAGGTACCAACACTTTAAACTGTTGAGTAGGTAGATGTCTTGTGAGAATAGGCAGCTTCAGATTTTGGCAGCGATTCAAGAGGGATTTTTCTGAATCACTGTTTGCATTCAGGAGCCTCCCCTTTTAGAACATGAAGTCTTTCAATGAGGCAGCAGTGCACTCACACAGCCCAGAAGGCATATTGGATCCTGGGCTCCATCAGGAGGAGTGTGGCCAGCAGGATGAGGAAGGGGACTTTCCCCTTTGCTCTGCTGAGACCCCACTTCCCATACTGCCTCCGGTTCTGCTGTCCCCAGCATAAGGACATACTGCTAGTGGAAAAAAAATCTAAAGGAGGCCACAGAGATGATGCAAGGGCTGGAGCACCTCTGCTGTGAGGACAGGCTGAGGGAGCTGGGGGGAATGTTCAGCCTGGAGAAGAGAAGGCTCTGGGGGGACCTTAGAGCTGCCTTCCAGTACCTGAAGGAATACTACAGGAAGGCTAGAGAGGGACTTTTCATATGGGTGTCTAGAGACAGGAGAAGGGAGAATGGTTTGAAGCTGAGGGACTGGATTTTAGGAAGAAGCTCTTCAGTTTGAGAGTAGTAGGACTCTAGAGTAAGTTGCCCATGAAGCTTGTGGATGCCTCCTCCCTCTGGTGTTCAAGGCCAGGTTGGATGAAGCCTTGGGCAACCAAGTCTAATTGAAAGGCATCCCTGCCCTTAGCAGGGGGATTGGAGTAGATGATCTCTGAGGTCTCTTCCAATCTAAGCCATTCTGTGATCCTGTGAATACACTTGGTTCACACTCCCTTTGAGAGCTGAGCCTTCAAAATGACTGTTGTGATATGCCTGCTGCCATGACCATGTCTTGGCAGGTGCTAGCCCACAGCAAGAGCAGAATGCTGGGGCTTTAAATTACTCATAGAAGCATAGCAAGAGTTCTTGCAGGGTCTTGGGGCTGAAGTATTTATAATTAGTTAGTTACCCGTACTTAAAGTGAACAAGATTGAGCTATTCCCCCACTAATGAGAAGAAATCTCCTTGGCCGATTGCAGCGTGCTAGCCATCCAGCTCGCTTTATAAATGAGATTAATGACTCAATTTGGAGCAAATGCTGCAGCAAGGAGAAACTTATTTTGCTATACTAATTGTGTCACACATCTGCCTCCAAACACCGACTGTGCAAAACTGGCTTTCCCCGCGGTGCTCAAGATGGGCTGGCCTCTGTGATTTTACTAATGCCACTGCCTCCAGTTCCCGGGCTGCAACTGATCATTTGGATCTTTGTGCTTAATGCTGCAGCATCAATGCTGGTGTTGGTAAAAATGTTACCATGTGGTAGAGCCCTCCCCGTTAGTGAGAAGACAGGAGTGTCTCTGACGTGAGCTGCTCAACCCTATTTTCCCCACTACCTTGAGTAAAACCCTGACATAATTTACTTAGCCCTGCCGTTGGGTTTTAAGTGTAATGAAATGATGAATCATTGCCAGAGACTTTAATTTGCTCAGTAGTCAGTGGGATTTTAATGGCTTTAAAAAAAAAAAAAAAAAAAAAGCCAAACCTTCTCCTTTTAGAAGCCATACTGTAGTACTTTAAGGTGTAAAGAAATCATAGAATCATAGAATGGTTTAGGTTGGAAGAGATCTTAAAGCCCATCCAGTTCCAACCCCCCTGTGCCATAGGCAGGGACACCTCCCACTAGATCAGGTTGCTCAAGACATCATCCAGCCTGGCCTTGAACACCTCCAGGGAGGGAGCAGCCACAACCTCCCTGGGCAACCTGTTCCAGTGCCTCGCCACCCTCACTGTGAAGAATTTCTTCCTAACATCCCATTTAAATCTCCCCTCTGCCNGATACTGGTAGGCCCCCCTCAGATAAAGTCTCCTGAAAGCCTTCTCTTCTCCAGGCCAACTCTCTCAGCCTGTCCTCATAGCAGAGGTGCTCCAGCTCTCTGATCATTTTCGTGGCACTCCTCTGGACTCTCTCCAGCAGTTCCATGTCCTTCTTGTGCTGGGGGCTCCAGAACTGCACACAGTACTCCAGGTGGGGTCTGATGAGAGCAGAGTAAAGAGGCTTTAATCAAATCAACCATTATACCTACTTTTGCATTTGTTCCTGTGTTCCTAACAGGATAATTAATGTAAATGTGGGAAACTAGGATTTACTGACAGTAGACCAACATCTACACATGGTGCAAATTAACCTTGCCCCTGTACTCAACAGTGGTGAGGCCACACCTTGAGTACTGTGTTCAATTAGGGGCTCCTCACTACAGGAAGGATGTTGAGGTGCTGGAGTAGGTCCAGAGAAGGGTAATGAGGCTGGAGAAGGGC
Organism: Psilopogon haemacephalus; assembly: GCA_013396835.1. Classification (NCBI taxonomy): domain Eukaryota; kingdom Metazoa; phylum Chordata; class Aves; order Piciformes; family Megalaimidae; genus Psilopogon; species Psilopogon haemacephalus. Next base: position 367,525 of record VWZI01022768.1, read on the forward strand.
CTGGAGCACATGGCCTAGAAGGAGAGGCTGAGGGAGCTGGGGTTGCTCAGGCTGAGGGAGCTGGGGTTGCTCAGCCTGGAGAAGAAGAAGCTGAGGGGAGACCTTACTGCTCTCTACAACTACCTGAAAAGGGGTTGTGGCCAGGTGGGTGTTCATCTCTTCTCCCTAGTAAGAAGTGATAGAACAAGAGGAAACGGCCTTAAGTTGCACCAGAGGAAGTTCAGATTGGATACTAGAAGAAACTGCATCACAGAAAAGGTTTCCAAAGACTGGAACAATGAGCAAAGTGGTTAAATCCCCATCTCTGGAGGTGTTTAAAGACACAGAGCTGTGGTGCTGAGGGACATGATTTAGCACCAGACTTGGTAGAGTTAGAGACTGTTTGGACTTGATCATAGAGGTCTTTTACAACCAAAATGCTTCTTATTCTCTATCAGTTGTTATATACACATCTTCTGTCATACCATGGAGCTTGCAACCCGAGGATGGCATTTGTTTAATTTTGTGCTGAACTCAGGAGTGTCACCTTCTTGTCTGGGCTGTATGCACATATCTGAGGTGGTCCATGAAAAACCCAAAGTAGACACTTGTGCCTTTGAAGCCTACAAAGCAACCCACGGTGCCAGAGGCTTCTCTTTGTTTTCTGTTCTGAAGAACAGTCTGAAATAATGGCACAAGTTCTTCACTGAAAGTTAGCATGCCCATCAGCTTCCTCCTCCTCTCTATTGCTCAGCCTCATGACAGTAGTAAAAATGATTAGTTTGCCTTCTGTTATATTTAGGTGACAGTCTTGGACAATAAACTGGGTGTTGCTAAGTTCAGAGGCTTTCACCAAGCATGATATATAGCTTGCATATGGCCCTGGAGATGGTGCATGGACAGGTCCCTTCTGTAGGATGGTTTATGGCTGAGGCAGGAATGTGAGAGTGTACCTGGATGTGCTCAGACAGATGTGGAGCAGTGCTGTTGGCACAGCAAATGTGAGGTTTGTAGGTGCAGCGTGGACTGCTGGCAGGGTGGTGCAGTTTGTGTTCTCTGCAGCCTCCTGGTGATGCTTGCTGAAATCAAAGGGGTGACAAAATGTCAGGATCTGGTGAGCATCTTTGTGAGCCTTTGCTTGTGGCAGTAGTTTTGTGCTGTGCACCCTTGATTTGTGGAAGAGCTTTACAGGCTTGGGTACTCTCAAACCTGTGATACACGACTGAGCAATTTTGTACTTACCAATACCATCTTCACTTGAAGTAGGCCTACAAAAAGGATGGGGAGAGACTGTGTACAAAGGCCTGCAGTGACAGGATGAGGGTTAATGGCTTCAAACTAGAGAAGAGCAGATTTAGATTGGATGTTAGGAACAAGTTCTGCACCATGAGGGTTGTGGAACACTGCAACAGGCTGCCCAGGGAGGTGGTTGAGGCCCAATCCCTGGAGATAATCAAGGTCAGGTTTGACAAGGCTCTGGGCAACCTGGTCTAGTTGAGAATGTCCTTGTTGACTGCAGAGGAGGTTGAACTGGATGACCTTTGTAGGTCCCTTCCAACCCAGCCCATTCTATGATTTCATGATTTATTGGGAAGTGGTAGCTAATACGATGCTAAAAGCATGGAAAACCTGAGCTGATCAATTAAGAGACTTTGTAAATTATTCTTATTGCATGGGAAATTACAGATATAAATATCTAAAGGGTGGAGGTCATGATGATGTGGCTGAGAGCTCTTCAGTGGTGGCCAGTGATAGGACAAGGGGCAATTAGAATGCAGGAAGTTTCCTTTGAGTTTGGCAGGGTGGTTGAACTAACTGTTCTTTCAAGGTCCCTTCCAACCCCTAACATTCTGTGATTCTGTGAACTTTGAGGGTGCTTGAGCAGGCTGCTCAGAGAGGTTGTGGAACCTCCTTCTCTGGAGTCTTTCAAAACACTCCTGTATGTATTCCTGTGCAACCTGCACTGGGAGAAGTTGCTTTAGCAGGGGGATTGGACCAGATGATCTCTAGGGAGTGCCACAAAGATGATCTGAGGGCTGGAGCACCTCTGACATGAGAACAAGATGACGGAGCTGGAGCTTTTCAGCCTGAAGAAGAGGAGATTCTGGGGAGATCTTAGAGCTGCTTTCCAATACCTGAAGGGATCCTACAGGAAGGCTGGAGGACTTTTCATGAGCATGTCTAGAGACAGGACAAGGGTGAATGGTTTGAAGCTGAGGGAGAGCAGGGTTAGACTGGATCTTAGAGAGAAGTTCTTCAGTACAAGGGTGGTGAGATACTAGAATAGGTTTCCCAGAGAACTGAGGATGCCTTCTCCCTAGGAATGTTCAAGGCCAGATTGGATGAGGCCTTGAGCAGCTGAGTCTAGTTGAGAGGCATCCCTGACCGTGGCATGGGTGTTGAAGTAGATGATCTCTCAGGTCCCTTCCCACTTAAGCCATTCAATGATTCTGTGACTCTGTGAAATATCAAGTAGCAGATTTTTTTAAAAAGTGAAGTCTTACAAACTAGAACTTCTTTTATTTTCACAGAAGTACAGATGTGGAACATGAACAAATACACCAGACTGGTCTTTCTGTGAAGTCCTCTGGTCCTTGTGTTCTTGTTTCAGACTACCAGGGAAGAAAGACCCCCAAAATGCAACTGGATTGATGATCCCTTTGCTCTCCGTGAATAATTTTAGGCAAGCCTTGCATTATTTTTCCTACCAGGCTTACAGCCATAGCTAGCAGTCGTCTTCCTTTTATCCTCTCTGACTTGCTCTCCCATTTCTTAGACACTTCCTAGCTGCTGGGTGGATGCTATTGTGGTTGATCCAACCTTTGGTATTAATCATTTATTCTGAAGGTTCAGTGTGTTATAACATTCACGAAGCATCTCAGCATTTATTTTTAATGCCCCTGCTTTCCTGAGAGCTTTCTACATCCAAAGCTGCCATCAGAGAGAACTGTCAGTCTTCAAGCCAAAGAGAGAAACTTTTAGACCATATCATTCTGTTTTCATAGCTATAAAAGACAGGCTTTTGGGGGAGAATGGAGCAAACGGTTGTTATTTCCCATTTGGAAGAACTTGGCTTGGCTGATGTGGAAATGTCTGCTTGCATTTGCTGTGAAGTGTCTGGAAGCAGCTCTTGTGCCCGCGAGCTTGTGACTCGTGTGCTGGTCCCTTATGGGAAGATGAAGAAATCAGGGCAACATTGAGGAGCAGGTGGGTGATGATGGAGGTAGGCACTGAATTCTTCAAGCCAGCTGTAGCTGTGGCAGCATTAGCCAGGAGTTGCTTGATATTAGAGTGCAGCAAGGGGATGAGCTCACCCAGTGCACCAGTGGAAGAGACCATTCCCATTGTATTGTATGCTTTTAGATTTCAGCTTTGCTGTAAGTACTGCTTCATTATGCTTCCAAAACTTCTGAGCGAGTCTGGTGATTTTATTTTGGGAGTAATTTCAACCCTACCACACTGCACAAACTCCCAGGCCAGCCATGGGCTGCAGGCCATCAGCAGCTCTGAGTCAGCCAGCACAGCTGATTGGAGTTGTCTCAGGTGTGTCCCAGCCCACAATCAGTTCAAAAGGAGAAGTTTGGGAAGAAGGGAGCCTTCTGCTGGAGCTTGTTGCTTGGAGTTCTGCTGCCCGTGCTCCTCTTCCTACCACTGCTCTTGAGGACTGCCTTCTTGGATACCGTGAGTGGAAACAGAATGAAGTCTGTAGACTTGAGCTTGGTGTTTAAATATTTGTTGCTGCCTACAAGCCATTTGGGCAAAATGGAGTGGAGAATGTAGAATTACTTTCAGGATTTTTTTTTTTCACTTTATCAATTGTTGTTTCCAGGAGATGAATTTTTTTTAATTACACTGTGCTTTCATCCCAGGGATGGCAATGGGTAGCAAGAAGCACATTAGCACTGGCTATAGCCTTCTCTGCAGTCTGGTGATGCTGTGAAATGTGCTGGTTCTCGTGTCTAATGTTTTTATTCACTGCCTGCATGCTTCTCCAACTGAATCAGTGCTTCCTAAATGCACCATATGACTTGCTTCTTGGGAAACTATTTCCCAATGCCTGCCTCATTTGTAGAAGTTGATGCAAGCAGCAAATGCCACTAGCAGTGTAAGTTTAAAATGAATTATCCTGCTAGCTCTTTGCTTTCTGTGTATTTGCAATGCTTTATTTGCCTCTGGCAAGTCACAAATGAGAGTTAGAAACATGACTTTTTTTTGAGGGAAAACAAGCCACAGCCTTATATAAAAAAAAAAAGAGAAGCAAACCGATAAATAATGTGGGTAAATAGTCCTTGCCACATTGAATTAAATACACCCACAATCCTGCACAATGCATTTGTGGCATTGCATGGGCCTTATTTCCCCTTTGCTGTACTGCAGTGACTCTGCTGAAGTCCAGGGCCTTGGTTTTCTGGAGCACAAATCTCTGTGCAGACAGGTCTACCTGCTGGCACTGCCTGAACTCAGAGCCCAGGAGCTCCCTGCCAGCTTTGATTTGGGAGCTGTGTAGCCACCAGAGCATGCCCAGTAGCTGTCAAGGAGCAGGAATGCCAAAAAACTGCTATTATTGTGGTGGTGGAAAATGCCCTTGGGCCCCATTGCTGGACAAAATACAGTGGTGCAAGCTTCTCTGTGCCACGTCCAATGACTTACACCAGCATAGCTATGGAGACACAAGGTAATAAATCCAAGCCACTCCATTAAGGCTGCCTTAATGGGGACCAAAGTTATTGTGAGCTACCATAGACAATGGTCCAGCACAAACCTACTGGAGGTGGGGAGATTCAGACTGGATGTGAGGAGGAAGTTGTTGAGCATGAGAGTGGTGAGAGCCTGGAATGGGTTGCCCAGGGGGGTGGTTGGGGCCACATCCCTGGAGGTGTTTGCAGCCAGGCTGGCAGAGGCTGTGGGCATCCTGATCTAGGGTAGGGTGTCCCTGGGAATGGCAGGGGGGTTGGAACTAGATGATCCTTGTGGTCCCTTCCATCTCTGTCTGATTCTACGATTCTACTGTTTAGATGCTGGCTGATGTTGAGCTTCCTGAATGAATTAACTTTTTAGGAGACAATTTGCATTCGACAAACACGCCTGCATGGGAAGTGCTGGAAGTGCAAAAGCTGCTTCTCTTCATGGTTTGTCCCTGCAAAGAGTTTTTGGAGTAATCTGGCTATGTATCATGTGTAGGCAAGTCCTTCTAATAGGAAAGAAGTTAAGATCCTAGAGAAATCCCTGGGGAAAGCTCTGGCTAAATCAGCAGAATTTACATGCAGGTGAAAATTGCTTAGGCAGCTGCACCATTCTAGCAGCACCAGCCTGGTCCTTGAAGTTTATTGCCTACTGCTGTGCTTTGAGTAGCAATTGTCTGGTGAATGTAGTTTTGAAACAGTGAAACTCTTGCATCCTTTTGCCATGGACAGGTGGTAGTTTGCTTGTACTGCTTGGCTTCTTTGGAAGGTGAGAGACACGTTGCTGCTGGCTGAGCTTTTATTGCTCCTTTGCATTGTTGACATATGCAAACCTATACAGAAGGTGGTAAGATCAGAGGCACAGCAAGAAACAAAACTCAGTCTTCTACCAGGGCTTGTGCTGGCTTAAGTGTACTGCTGAGGTCAAGTATGGGTTATCACATACCACGTGGGTAAAGAGTTATGAAGTGTCTGGAGTACTGTGTCCACCTCTGGAGCTCCTAACACAAGGAGGACATGGATCTGTTGAAGACGGCCACAAAGGTGATCAGAGGGCTGGAGCACCTCTCCTGTGAGAACTGGCTAAAGCAGTTGGGGCTGGTCAGCCTGGAGAAAAGCAGGCTTTGTGGACACCTTAGAATGGCCTTCCAGCACATGAAGGGCCTACAGGAAAACTGGTGAGGGACTGTTTACAAGAGTGTGGTGATGGGGCAGAGGGTGATGGTTTTAAACTGGAGCTGGGTAGATTTAGGTTGGGAGCTAGGAATAAGCTCTTTGCTGTGAGACTGGTGAGATGCTGAAACAGGTTGCCCAGAGAAGTTATGAATGCCTCATCATTGGAAATGTTTAAGATCAGGCTGGATGAGATTATGAGCAACCTGATTTGGTGGGAGGTGTCCCTGCCTATGGCAGGGAGGGGTGAACCTAGATGATTAAGATCCCTTCCAACTCAAGCTGTTCTATGAATGACCCTGTTAAAGTCCTGCCTCAGAAGGCTTTCTGCAGTTGCATGGTGACACATTTTTGTCCTGTACAGGGAAGGCACCTGACTTTACAAGCACCCAACAGAAAGCAAACTAGTCCCCAAAACAGACTTTTCCCAGGACGGGAGGGAAAAGAAAGGCAGTTTTAGCTGACTGTTCCCCAGTTAGCAGAGCTATAGCACTTTGGGAATGAAGGTGCAAGACAAGCCCATGCCTTGTGATATTCAGCACTGCCAGGCTAGAGAACAGGAGCCTCAGGACAGCTTTTATATCCGCCTGTCATTTAGCAGGATGGTGGCCAGCTGGCATTTCTCTTCTACGGCCCTGTCAGCAAGCCTCTTGTTCTGTCCTGAATCTATTATGGCTCATTTTTCCCTTGACTGAGTGCTCAGGTGGTTGGTGCTGTTGCTATGCCTCGGCAGCAGCCCTTCTCTGATGTTATGGGTAACATTTCCCTCTTCCCGTCCCCCTCTGAAGGCAGTGCCTGTGTGGTTCCAATGGCCTTTGATGGCAGCAATCTTTATTTATCATGAAACCCCTCATGTGATACAAATATTAAATCTTGAGCTCCTTTGCTCCTCTGCATACCACTGTGGAGCTTTTTTTCTCCCCTCCACCGTGCTGCTATTTGAACTGCTGCCTCTCTTTCCCTCTTTGTGGCCCTATTCAAGACTTTCTCTGCTTTCTGAATCTACGCTCCTTAACGCTTCTGATGTCCCTTTTAACCTATGGAGACACCTGAGAAAAGAGAGATTTGTCCCAGTTTGTGTTTTGGAGAAGCCAATCCTGCAGCAGCACAAGCTGAGGTCTGCTGTGTAGGAGACTCAGAGCCAAAGCTCTGACGGCTGACAGCGCCAGGACCTCACTTGGGATTTATCCCGTTCCTGGTGAGCGTCTGATCAATGAGGGTGTTTGACACAGTGAGCGTCTGATGTTTTTCAGTCGTCATTCACCCCTCAATATCTTGGTTTAATTCAGCCTTGGAAGAGAAATTCTGCAGCTGCCAGATGATTCATGGGCACCTGTGGACAGCTGGAAGTGTCAAATGATTTAGCGCTGCCGTCACTTGCTATCAGGTCCGCGATCATCTCTGCGTGTACCGTGCTACAGCAGCAAAGAGCTGAGTGACCTGAAGGGCAGAGTGCTTTAGGAACATGAGCAGTGAGGAAGTAAGTTATGCCTGGGGGCTCTACCCTTTGGGTCTGCCTGTGCACTCCCAGCCCCTTATTTGAAGGGGGTAGTGCGTGATACCATGCTCGTGGCAGTAGATGGGGATGGGGATGCTGAGCAGACAGCGTTTAACTTGTCACTCACAATTGTGTTCACCTGGAGTGTGAGGATCCACACAGAGAGGACCAAACACCTGATCCAACCATCCGAGCCTCCTAGTGCCAGGAGCTAGGAGGCAATGAGGCAGCAGCAAGAGCTGTCTGCCCTTTGTCTCAGTTACAGCTGACAGGTTTTACGCCTAAGGAAAGAACGAGAGAGTGTTTTATTTAAATCAAGTGTTAGATGGCTTTGTGTGCATGTGTGTCTGCAGAGATAGGGTGGGGAGGGCAGCTTCAGGGGGAAACGTGGTCATCTGTGATTAAAATAACTCCCTGTGTGCCAATACGCTTAGCAAATGGTTAGACAAACCAGAAACTGGTCTATGTAGAAGAGTAGCTGCTGGTATTTAAACCAAAAACGTAGCCCTGTGGCAACTCATCTCATAGACACGTGTCTCTGAAGCACAGGGGAGCTAAAGCAATTCCCATCTTGCTCTGGTTCATTGCGTTAGGGGACCTTGAGAAGAGGAAATGGCATCTAGAAAGGGGGAGCTCTCCAGAAGACAGACTTTCCCATTAATGCCAAAGAAATGATTTCTAGTTCCATAATCAAGCCCTCTGCATAATTCTTCCACTATTTATACATCTCATAAAGATTCAGCCTGCACGGAACAAAAGGCAAAAAGGGAAGGGGGGAGGAGGGAAAGGACAGGGAAGGGGAAAAGAAAATTTAAAAGACCCCCAACAACTAATGAGATTGCTTGTTGGGAGACAGATGAGTGTACCCTGCCCTAGAATAGAAATGGTTGAAACCACAGCAGATTTCTGTCGGTAGTGTGGATGAAAGATGCTGCGTTGCTGTTCTGTCCTTCCCATTGCGTTTCCTCCCTCTGCTGGCAGTTGGACACAATGAAGTTGTAGCTAATAGGAAACAACAAAACTTTCAGAAGGCTGAAGCGGTTAGAAATCTCAAAACTCAGTGGTATATGCAGGAGGGGGGTGGTGGGGGAAAAAAACAACCAAACAAAACTAGGTCATCCTATCCTTCAGTCCAATTAGTCCTGGAAAGGGCTGACAGGCATCCCATGTACAGATCAGAATAATTCTTGCAGGCGATTTAGAGTAAGAGCTAAACGCAGCCCTCTTGCCTCTAGAGAGGCAGCAGACGCTCTCACTTTAGTCTTACAGGAAATGCAGCCTGCAAAATCAGCCTTGGGGAGCTATTTATGATTATTTTTATCCTAAAGAACAATTTCAGGTCTGTAATTTTAGAAGCAGCGCGTCTCAACTTCGTCGCGGTAATATTCTGCTTACCGATTCTGCTCCTCCTTTGGCTTTTCCACTTCCTCTTGCAAGCATTTCCACGTTTTGTGGTCCTTGTCAACCCAAACCATTCTGCCTCATGTAGTTTTCTTTCTTTTTTTTTTTTTTAAAACTAAAAATCAAAAAGTTATGCCAGGGAAATTCTTTCAGACAATGGGTTTGGATGGCAATTAGCATAAAGAATATATTGACTGTATAAGCAGCATCAATATATTTATTATAGACATCCACAGACAGCCTTTAAAACAGTGGCTTTGTAAATCCATCGATGGGGCAAATATGTTTATTGCACAAAGATATTCACTGAGTAAATCCAGAGAAATACCTTAAAACGATGGGTTGATAAATCAGTGTATGTGGTGAATAAATATGTATTAAATAAATGTATTTGGCATGTATCCAGAGGAGTTCTCTAAAGCAATGGGCTTGCAAATCTATTTAGGTATTTATTAAATATACTTATTTTGTAAGCTTGTGCAATATATAGATATTTATTTTATAAGCATGCTTAATAAATATTTCTTTTATAAGCATGCTTATTTTATAAGGGTGCTTAGTAAATATATTTATTTTATAAGGGTGGTTAATAAACATATTTAAGGGTGCTTAATAGATATATTTTTTTTATAAGGGTGCTTAATAGATATATTTATTTTTAAGGGTGCTTAATAGATATATTTATTTTTAAAGGTGCTTAATAGATATATTTATGTTTAAAGGTGCTTAATAGATATATTTATTTTTAAAGGTGCTTAATAGATATATTTATGTTTAAAGGTGCTTAATAGATATATTTATTTTTAAAGGTGCTTAATAGATATATTTATGTTTAAGGGTGCTTAATAGATATATTTATTTTATAAGTGTGCTTAATAAATATATTTAATTGTGCTTAATAAATATATTTTTTTTGTAAGGGTGCTTAGTAAATATATTAATTTTATAAGGGTGCTTAATAAATATATTAAAGTGTCCTTGATAGGTATATTTATTTTATAAGCATGCTAAATATATTTATTAGTGTATTTAATAAATATGCTGGTTATGTAAGTGTATTTATTACATACATCCAAAGAAACTCCTTGCAATAGCGGCTTCGTAAATCAATTTATACAGTATATATATTCATTACATCAGTTTCCTAAATGTCCTGATTAAAATACATCCAGAGAAATTCTTTACAGTGGTGAGTTTGTAAACCAATTTGTGTTGTAAATATATGCATTATATAAATTACATAAAGATATTGATTACACAAATTACATAAATGTATTTATAACATCCATCCAGAGACATTCTTTAAAACAAAGGGGGGGTCTTAAGTCAGTTTAGGTACTAAACATATTTATTACCTGAATCCCATAGGTGAATGTATTTATTACATAGCATATTCATCACGTAAGCATTTATCTATTCGTCTATGTAGCAAATTGGCTTGGAAGCAAATCAATTGATTTACAACCAACCAAATTGAATTGCTGTCAGTAAGCTTACTGACAGGAAGTATTTATTAATAATGCTGCCCTGCAGGAGGAAATAAATGCCACAGATTTACTTAAAAAGGAATAAGTAGCAAATGAAAATACAATCTTGGCTTTCTGCTCCGTGGGACTAAGGTATTAACCTTGCAAATATAATGACTGCGAACCAGGAGCTATCAATCTTGCCAATATATAGTAAATTTGCAAGGAAACCTTTTTCATATTCCCTGTAGCAAGCCAGAATCAGTAGTATTGAGTTACTAACATTAAGCTTCTTATCTGTTCTTTTGAGGTATCACAGTAAATATTCCAGCCATTTTGTGGAAGTAGTTTGTTCAGCAGAGTCTGGGAGTGTTGGTTTTTTTAACCCTCTTTTTATTGATGCACCTATTAAAAGCAAGTGGAGGGTATTTTTCTTTTGGGGGGGATGCATTTAGAGTAACAGCTGATGAGGCTTAGAGAAGTAGAGGCATTTAGGAGGAATTTAGCTAGAGGGAAATGGTGGCAGGCACCAAGGAGTAGTCAAGTTAAACGATGATATCTGTGAGGGGTGACAGTGCTGGGAGAATAATTCTGCAGTCAGCAGAAAAGGAGGACTGAATTAGAGCTGCTGTGGCAGGCATGGGGTGAGGCTGGAAGCACAGAACCATGATGGTTTGTAAGGACCTTTGAGGTCAACTCAACCAGGGCCACTACTACACCATAACCTTAAGCACCATACCTAGACAGCTTTTAAATACATCAGGGATGGGGATTTGGTCACTTCTCTGGGCAGCCTATTCCAGTCTTCGAGAACCCTGTCAGTATACAATTTTCTTCTAATGTCCAACATAAAACCTTCCTTGGCATAACTTGATGCTATTTTCTCCTGTCCTCTCAGTTGTGATTTAAGAGACCAAACCAAACCTCACTCCAACCACCTGTCAGAGAGTTGTGGAGAGCAAAGAGGTCTCCCCTCATTCTCCTCTTCTCCTGACTAAACAACCCCAGGTCCCTCAGTCACACCTCACAAGACTTGTTCTCTAGATCCTTCATCAGTTTCATTGCTCTTCTCTGGACATGTTCCAGCACCTGGATGTCTCCTTGGTGGTGGGTGGCAATGCTGGGCAACTAGTTCTACAGTCAGCAGAAAAGGAGGCCTGAGTTGGAGCTGCCATGGCAGGTGCAGGTTGGGTCTAAAATGCTAAGAAGACTTCTCAGCAGCATTGCAGCTCAGCAGAAGGAGCCAGTTAAAAGTACAAAAAGTGTACACGTAAGGAATGCTTTAGAGCATGGCATTAATAGTAGTAAAACTAAGAACAGGAGCATTTTGTATTTTTTGATTTTATATCTTCTCACCACTGCCCAGTTGTCTACCCAAACCTGTAACAGCTCAGTCAATGAGCTTCAGCACAAGCTGCTTCCTACCAGTTGCAATTGTTCTGTGAAGATCAGTAGAGTATTTGCTGTGATGTCCTGGAGCACTTCCATGTCTTTTAGCCCTTTTTTTTAAAAAAAAAAAAAAAGCAAAAACTATCTGTCATGGTAGTCACAAATGTAATTTTCCATCTCTTAGAAAGGCCTTCCAATACCTGAAGGGGGTCTATAGGAAAGGATGTGTAGGCAATATAGAACCATAGAATGGGCTGGGTTGGAAGAGACCTCAAAGATCATCTAGTTCCAACCCTCTGCCATAGGCAGGGACACCTCCCACTAGAACAGGTTGCTCAAGGTCTCATCCAACCTGGCCTTGAACACTTCCAGGGAGGGAGCAGCCACAACCTCCCTGAGCAACCTGTGCCAGTGTCTCACCACCCTCACTGCAACCAGCTTCCTCCTAACATTCAGTTTCAATCTCCCATCCGCCAGTTTAAACCTATTCCTCCTCATCTTGTAGTGATAGGGTGATGGGCAGTGGTTTGAAATTAGAACAGGGCAGATTTAGGTTGGACATTAGGAAGAAGCTCTTTACTATGAAGGTAGTGGAACACTGGCATAGGTTGCCCAGGGAGGTGGTGGAGGCCCCATCCCTGGAGATGTTCCAGGTCAGGCTTGATGGGGCTCTGAGCATCCTTCTCTAGTTCTTGTCCCTGCTTAGTGTGGGAGAGTTGGACTAGATGACCTCTAGAGGTCCCTTCCAACCCAGTGCATTCCATGGTTCTATAATAACTAACTTTGGTGATAAAGCAATTTCCACAGGCAAACCAAGGCTTTGTTTGAGCATTTAATGTGCCTGCTCTTGGAGGTGGTTCTGCATCCTTTTGAGACACTTGAAAAATTCACCAGTTGGTCGCTTGGTTGTTTTTTTTTCTTTTTCCAATTCACCAAATAATTTAGTTGTTGGAAGGGAAAAAAATATCAGAATGGTTAAAAGCTGGGAGTAATTTTTAATCCTTTGTCTCTTTTCATGTCTGGTTTTGTGTTGCTTTGTTAATAATATTCTTTTATGAATTGTGTTCATGCTGACCCAGCAATTAATTTATTGTGCGTGCCTAACAGCCTGGTCCTAGCAGCTTTGCTCTGCTATTAATATGTCATAGCTTGGAAGGACTCATTAATGTGTTTTTAATGTTTTTTTGGTTTTTTTTTAAACTCTATGGCTCTGTTGAGCATGGAGAATGTCGTAGCAGATGGATTTCAGGTAAATAACAAATTCATTTCACCTAAAGAAACAGGAAAATATGTCACCTTAGCTGGAATAATTGCCTGCAACCCTCTGCCTTGCCTTGCTGGTAGCAGCTGGTTGAGACATTGATATAAATAGATTGTTTCATCTTTTAATGCACAGCTTTCACTGTGGCCTGATTCATGCACGTAGAAAGAAGGCTGAGCATGAGCCAGTAGTGTGCCCAGGTGGTCAAGATAGCCAACAACATCCTGGCCTGTGCCAACAGGACCAGGGAAGTGATTGTCCCCCTGGACTCAGCACTGGTGAGGCCACATACTGAATACTAGGTTAAAATTTGGGGCCACTCACTCCAAGAAGGACATTGAGGCGCTGAGGCAGATACAGAGAAGAGCAGCAGAGCTGGTGAAGGATCTGGAGAAGAGGGCTGGAGAGGAGGTCTTTTCCAAATGGAATGTTTGTGTGACTCTGTGGTTCAAGATCAGACTGGATGTGGCTCTGGGCAGCCTGCTCTAGTTGGAGGTGTCCCTGCTGACTGCAGAGGTGTTGGACAAGATGACTTTTGAGGGTCCCAATGTCATCTGTGAGCCTGTGAAAGTAAGAAAGGTATTCAACATCTTATTATGTTTTTATTTCTGTCAGTCCACTCAACCCATTGTTCATAGATAATCTCATTTGAAAGTCTAGATGCCTTTGCCTATTTGGTATCTAGGGGAAAGCAGGTAAATGCTATGGTGTTCAAATTAGAAGCAATTACATACTCCATTTCTGTCCCTACCTTTGATTACAGTCATTGCTAATCTTGGTATTTCAAATATTTTATTAGGCAGCCTCCACACTAATTTTTCCCTTTTTGGCCTTTTTACAAGTTCCCTGGGAATAAATTTCTACCTTGGTACTCAAAAGTTGCTGCATAAATGACACTTGAGCTGCAACTGTAAATGAGTTCTTTTCCCCCCCACCCTGGATAAAGGGTTTCTCCCTATGGCTGGAACCTCTCCACCACTAAAAAGCAGCAGTAGGAAGGAAATTTGTGGACTAAGCAGGGGGTGTGTTCTGCACTTCTACAGGCTTGTAGTGTTGGAACTCCCTTTGCTTGTGACTGCTTCTGGCACTGGAGTGAAAATAAAGGTTGCAGAGCTGAGGGAAGGGGAAAAAAAAAACCCACAAAGCAAAATCAAACAAACAACCAACCAAAAAAATCCCAGCAAAATCACCCAACAGACAAACAGAAAGAGAAGAGTGGGAAGGAAAGTTTTAATGCACAGTGATGTGCTTCAGGAAGAGTGAAAAAAGAGAAAGATCAAACAAGGGTGTGTGTCCACCCCCCCCCCCATTTCCTTAACTTCCCCTAAAGGCAGTGGTGTTTGTTCCACCTGTAATTTAGGCCAGGCTTCCAAACAGTCAAAGCCTGAAGAAATCAAGTCATAGGAGTGTTTCATTTGGAGAAGCCCTCCAAGATCATCAAGTCCACCCATCAGTCCAACACTGCCATGGTTATCAAGCCATGTCCCCAGGTGCCATGTCCACATATTTCTTGGACACCTTAGGGAGGATGACTGCACAACCTCCTTGGGCCTTTTGCAATGCCTGACAGTGAAGAAGTTTCAGTAAAGATATCTTTGTTATTACCCAATCTAAAATGTGGGCTCTGGTTCATCCTTACTGCAAATAAGCTGTTCATGCCACCTGCATTTAGGGGTATTGATATGCCCTGTGGGCAGCCTGAGGGAGCTGAGGTTGCTCAGCCTGGAGAAGAGAAGGTTCCAGGGTGACCTAATTGCCACCTCTTAGTACCTCAGGGGACCTACAGGAAGGCTGCAGAGGGACTGTTTATGAAGGCCTGCAGTGATAGGATATGATTGTTTGAAATGAGAGAAGAGCAGATTTAGATTGGATGTTAGGCAGAACTTTACAATGAGGATGGTTGAGCACTGGAACAGGTTGCCTAGAGAGGTGGTTGAGGCCCCATCCCTGGAGATACTCAAGGTGAAGCTTGACAAGGCTCTGGGCAACCTGATCTAGTTAAGGATGTCCCTGCTGACTGCAGTGAGGGTTGGACTGGATGACCTTTAGAGGTCCCTTATTACCTGGATGCTTGTATGATTCTATGAGTAGCATCCCTTTCTGTTCAGTGCTTAAGGAGCCTAGAAAGATCAGTCTCCTAAGGTGTCTATAAGGTTTACCCACAGTTAAAGGTTACTCCCTTCCCCCAGTACACCTTTTCATACCCTTCTCCACTGGGATATTTTAGAACAGAAACATTTTGTCTAGTTTCTCTCTTAAAGTTATATTTGGGGACTGCTGTACAAGGGAAAAGAAAAATCTCAGCAAATCACTGTAGAGTGTTTGGGGGGGGGGAGTGGAGTTATTCTTTTTTACCCTCATTACTTTT